>CM076573.1:464936248-465363372 GCA_034641835.2 Pinus albicaulis
CTCTAATAAAACCAGATATAATAATAGCCCCGGAAAAAATGATAAAAAAATGGATGTGATTAATCCGAAAGATTCTACAAACAACAATACAAATCACAAAAGCCTCAAATCAACAAAAATTATAAGCCCGAAAATTTGCTAGATTTGGATCCCACATTGCTAGCATACCCCCAGCCCTACCAACAACGTGTCATCCCGCCCAAATATTGAGAATAATGTTGATATCCTTCATCTGAGAACACATGGTCTCTTGAAATAGAGCCATAAATGGTTGAATCTCATTGAACATATCCTTAAGACGGCAGTGTTTTGCGAGGTCGTCGATCCCCCTAACATTAAGTGATATGATGGAGTTCATTTGGAACCATGGTCAGGGTCGCTTGCTCTAAGTGCACACAGATCATCAACAATAGAAATAGGAACATCATGAAAGTCATATAAATCATCTTGGAATAAAGACTTGGTATTTAGCCTCCCACGAAAATGACGCGACCCATACTTTGATTTTTTCTGGATAGTGATATTAGAGGAAGAGACCAGAGAGATAGAAATGGGAGGGTCAATAGGCTTTTTGTCAAAAACAGTCTGAGCAGCTAAATCCAAGTTCGGGTTCCCCATTAGAGACTCTATGTCACTCCCCACCATATTCCGCAGGGAATCATATGGAACACCTATCTCCGGGTCATGTGAGGGTAGGGGAGAGGCCCATTCCAAAGGAGGCATAGATGGAGATACAGTAAGCATGCCAACTGAGCTCGGGTCCGGAGGAGGGTTCTCAAAATTATCTGATGGGAAATTATCAGCATTCTTTTCAGGGGGCATAATGGTCGAAAAATATGGCGATAGATGGGGATGGGAGACATGAGTGACATGGTAAGTTGTGTAATTGGGCTCCCCTTGTTGGTTTGACTCATATGAAGGCAGTGAGGTCCTATCATGGACAGAAGAATATTTACCTTTTAAATCACCATCAGAAGAAGGGATTGAGGACTTACCCGAGTGACAGTAATCATGTGAACCCAGGGATGGCATTCCTTTGATTGAAACCCACCAATAATTTCTGAAATGCCCCATCTGCCCGTGCCGAGATAGAAATTGGCCCATAAGATGACCTGTCTAATGACATATCAGACACCGAAATGGGACGCCCAAAATTCCACCTGTTGTTTGTGTCTTATCTACCCCTAGATGAAATCCACATCGCTCAGTAAACCACCCGTGAAGTTAACCTCCACTAGCAACCAGGAAATGCGTTTGTCGCATGTGCCCAAAATTTCCAAGTCAACATGCTTAGTACGCCCTATGGAGTATCCAATGGCGGTCAGAGCCTTGAGCGTCCAAAATTCAAGTGGAAGCCCCGACAGCTTGACCCAAACTAATCGATTCTTGGGGGCCTCCAGAACCGGATTAAAACCTAAATACCATGGTAATAGATGCATAAAGCTCCTTCCCCACACCCATGTCCTCCGGAGGATCTTGGCACAATCGTCTTCGTGCATAAAATGAATGATAAACCATGAATTCATCATCATACTAACCTTTGGGTTATATCCCAAAATAGGGCTCCATGTTAATTTCACCCATTCAACCATGTCTGCCTCCGCCATATCTGAAAATAACCACCTCTCGATCAAAGCCCGCTTCTGAATACTAGCCACACGACCCCATAGATCATCATATTCCAAAAAGACTTGTTTAATTCCATAAGCAAGTTTGTGGCAGTTTTGGTTTGTGCCACGTTTGTATCCCCTCCTCCCGACATGCACCACCTTAACCCAATTATATCTTGATCAGATGTGGCACCCAATGGACCAGCATGGCATGGAGAGACAACCTGCTTCCCCCTGTCCATCTCATCAATGCGAGCCCTTTCTGCAGCCAGCGTGGTAGCAGTAAGAGCCTCGTGACCCGAGGTATCAGAAGATAAGATATCAAATACCTCCGCCATACTAAACCGATCCCAAGACCGATCAACAGCTTATTTTTTGAAATATTTGTCAGCCCTTCAATACCTCACCCACCCCAATTTAACGTCCAACACATAGAATGTCCTGCATTGACCAAATCGAGATATTTTTCAATCCCAACATAAATAGAAGTCGTCGACCCAAAATGGAATAACAGAGAACGAGGAAATTGTCGCCATCATTTGAGTACGCACGATAGAAGTCACCAACCCATATTAATGTCGCATCTGCAAACTAATGTCCAAATATGGTGTGTGTAGATGATTTGTCAAACAGACAAAAACATTACCATAAAGAGAGGCTGCCACACCTTCACTAAACAGCCTGGATACAATGAGGAAAATAAAGAATACCTCGAGATTAAGACCCCCAACAATCGAGTCACATCCAAGTACAGGGACCGAAACTTCAGATAATGACTATTGTGGTGAGATCATGTTAGATGTAGCAAGATTGGGGGCAATCCCCATTACAAGAAAAATTATCAGGCACCGGAAAACCCAGGGTGGCAGACTATATATTAACGGAAAAACCTGTAAGAATGTAAACCTTCAGCATTCGGCCCTATACATGACAGCAGCAACAGCAACAACATCCAGCACAATTCCATCATCGAAAGAAAAACTGGAAACCAAAATCTTTGCAGGGTTGGGAGATAATAATGAATCTATCCACTTATGCCACAAGAGTGTCTATCTGGACTTAATCAATGTATATTTTGATTCAGTAACCTTGGTAGTTTCATGTGTTGGAAGCCTACTCCCACGATTTTTCATCTACATGCTTATATATTTCCGCTTTGTGTGTTCTAAAAATAGCAGTAAGAATGATGCCCACAGTAATAGCCAATATCCCCATCACGATAATTTTCCCACACCAATCCAGTAACATAGTGCACCTATACCATCATACCTCCACCTCACATCCAAAGAGGCCCAAAAGACTCGCACAGAAGTTGTGTTAAACAAATATTATCCCCAAACAGTCCATTGTGGTGAAACTACATTTAGTAGTTACGGATAAACGACCAGTGACCCTAAATGAAACTTCTACCTTACAAACTTACCTTGTTGAGCTAATAGGACAGTTTCGTTGTTTTTAGATAGAACAACTGAGCACATAAAGAGACATTGAATGACCTGAACCTCGACCGAGCCAGACGCATGCATACGCAAGTATTTACCCCATCACTCTGTTGTTTTCAGACAGTGTCCTCCAAGCATCTCCTCTCAAGCAAAAGCATACACTGCACAACAAAGGCACCTTCCAGCTCTATCGTAGAATCACATTTTCTTCGAGCAGCCATAAAGACTTACTGGCTCACTTTAGCCTTCTCTCTTATCATTCAAATCTGCATTTTTGATGCATCAGGGCATCCCATTTCTTTATGTTTTCCAAGTGATGATGTTTCAAGGAAAGGTACCTAAAATTATTGTTTGGTTAAAAATCCTTTTTAGTAAGATGTAAAAAAACTTATTCAATTAGTAATTATAGGTGATAATTTTCATTGAATAAAAATAATAAGACAACTTGCATGAGCGGATAATGATTGTGTCCATGTTAATTTAAGCACTAAATTATAATTCCTTATTTTAAAATTCACAATCTTCGCTTTTGCTATTTCAAACACGCATTGAGAAGCACTCTTTCAAAATATAACCTAAAATACATGCTTACTATAATTTTATCTATGGTTGTTTATTAAATTAGGTTAATGTTGAGTAGGGGATAGAGTTAAAATATATGGTATAATTTTATTTATGGTTGTTTATTAATATTAGGTTAAAATATTGTTGTTTATTAAATTAGGTTAATTTTGATTAATAGATAGAGTTAAAATATATAGTATAATTTTATTTATGGTTGTTTATTAATATTAGGTTAAATTTGATTGGTGATAATGTTAAAAGTTATACTACCTAATACTACTAATTTTGACTTATAGTTCATGATATTGATATTGATATTAATATTAATATTAATATTTGGGTTTGATCAAGATGCTTATCAATTGAATAATTGAACATTCTATGGACAATATTTTGACTTATAGTTCATGATATTAATATTAATATTAACATCAATATTAATATCAATATCTCGGTGTGGAAAATATTTTGACTTATAGTTCATGATATTAATATTAATATTAACATCAATATTTGGGTTTGATCAAGATGTTTATCAATTGAATATTCTATGGACAATATTTTGATTTACAGTTCATGATATTAATATTAATATTAACATCAATAAGATGCTTAAAATTCCATAACTCAATCAGTTGGACATTCTATGGACAATTTTTCTTCAAGGTTTGAAATGGAAACCTCGGGATAGGGTCTCCGTTAAGAAGGGGCCATTGAATTCAACGGTTCAAATGGCTACTGAACGGTGAAATTTTACTCGACTTTCATCACAAACACAAAAGAGGAAAGATCCAATTTCGAAGACCAAGGACTCAGGGTTGGATGATGAAAACCTAGCATCCTTAAGGGCACGATCAGTAGTTGTTAAGGAACAAAAAAAGGTAATAAAAGTGAAAGTGTTGAAGTAATTGATTTAGAAGGAAATATGGAGGAAAATGTTGTGGATGAAAATTTCATGGATGTTATTGTCATGGAAGAGACCATTGCAGAAGAAAACATTGCAAGGGAAATTTCATGGAAGAGGCACCATTAATTTTCGAAGTAGGAACAAGTTGTGATAAATATAAGAAGAGAGGTAAGGTCATTGATCCTAAATATTTTTGGTTTTGTACTCCAAGTTACCAATAGTTGCTTTAAAAAATAAGAAATTGATAGTAGAAAATGAAAGACTGAGGTCCAAACTAAAAAAGCGAGGGCCTAAGTTAAGTAATCTAGGGGCTTTACTAAGGGCCATAGAATAAGAAGGTAATTTTGAAAACCGAGTTGAAACCATAGCAGAAGGGTGCACTAAAGAAGCATAACAAGACATCAACACCATTCTAGATAATATATTGACAAATATTATATGTATTTCTTCAATTAAAACTAGACATGTCACAATGGTAGTCCAAGGATGATTTGTTTTGTTTGATTTGGGATTCATTAACAAAGAGATTCATCACGAAGCAATTGAGAAAATGAATCAAAATTGGTTCTCCATTTATCTTAGCTAGGAGAAGAAGTAGAAAAATCAAATAAATAAATGGAAAAACCTTTATCATGAAGAAAAAAAGTTGAAGGAAGTTGCATGCGAAATTGGGGCAGAGATTTATGACTATTGTGTTCCCTCTAAGGTTTATCATGTTTTATTACATGATATCTGGTCTTATTTTATGTTGAGGGAGATACGAGATGTTCAACCTTATGATATTACTCGACCAAAGAAATTTATAGAGGTGTATCACACTTTAGAAGCTTCGAGTCAAAATTTGCTATGTGAACTCTACTTGTTTAATTGTATTCTGCCAAATAATTACAGGTCAAACCCTAACCCTTTCATTAGGGATGTTCAAATTCACACATTTATTTCATACATCGCCAACCTCATCAAATGGAAGAGGACTTCAAAATTTTATAATAAGACAGAGATGGAGGCTCAACTGATCGTGAGGGAAGAGTATCCCATGTCTGGGTTGGTAGTCAATGATTTGGTTAGACTTATAGAATACTTTGGATACTATGATACCATCAAAACTAATCAGAGATACACGGTTATCGAATGCCACAAAATGGCCTGAACCTATTCAATGGAGGCACTCAAAGTAGCATAATATTTTTGGGAAGGTTTACCCATAGTTATTTTTAAAAAATTACCCAATGGGTTATCCCTATTTCTGCATGGCATTGAATCATGTCTCCTTCTATGCATACTCGGTTCTAAAACATGGAAGTAGGTAGGTGGGACTTCGGTTTCACTTCCCCCTACTTAGGTGCCCAACAAGGTTTTGCATGTCTCCCACTTATTGATATGAGTAGGAATAGCAATCAAACTGGAAGACCATGGGCAAGACCTTAAGATATTAAAAGACAAGGGAATTCATTCACCCAACTTACAACTGGGGTGACCTTCATGTCGACATCCCTGAATCAAAATGAGATTGAATGGGGACATGGAATCAGACATGCTGGGGGGATATGTTGGGTTCCTCCTATAACAATATTTGTGTTCATGAACTATGAAATTTTTCCCATAAAACCCTATAAATTTCACTCTTTACTTCTCCAAACCCTATATTTTACTATAGGCATACTTATGTTTGTTTTTACACGTAGACTTTTCTATTTGAGAATTAAATAACTACAAATTTTGACTAAATGAAGCATATGGATGTGAGTGGCTTGAATTATATATATATATATATTATTTATTTATTTATTGAGAATTAAATAAATACAAAGATTGACTAAATGAAGCATATGGATGTGAGTGGCTTGAATTAGGCTACTAATTCAGAATTGACGTGTTTTGACTACAAGACTGTATATGGTTTTATATTCCTCAATTGTGTATTACATAATGCCACTTGTGAGTTTCTCATGGATTTCCATCAACTTCCCAATGGCATACCAACAAGATCCATTTTGACTAAAGATCATAGGTTTGGCTATAGTTAATTTCTTGATGGCATATTGGTAGAATCATATTTGCAAAATATGTTGACAAAGACCATGGGAATTGGTTACAATCAGCTTCCAACTGGACATATTTATGAACACATCGCATGACAAAGGATGAGCTTAAAACTCTAGTTATGCACACACAAGTTGCAGAGGAAACAATTATAAACAAATGCAAATCTATTGATGAATCCAAAAGGATTTCAAGTGGAAGTTTTGTGGTTGATCTTGCACAAATCCCATCGTATTCTTAGGAAGCAGTTAATCTGGAGATATATAGAGCACCTTGAGATCCCAATAATGAAAAACTATCTCATATTATTACAACTACAAGTAAATATGGTTACATTCAAGATACTTTTTCTTTATCATTCATATTTCATAGGCATCAAGCATTCCAGAAGTGTTAATTCTAGGATCTAGAAGTTGGATGAACTTCCTACAGTTTGTAATTCTTAAGAATGAAAATAATATGGTCAAGTTGGGCCACGAATAAATCCAACACGTGGTTGTAACTATTTACTATATTTGTCCTCAATCAATTATATAAGATAAGGTCGAACACTTGATGCGTTTATTTTAGAATTTTGTAAACTTCATATAAGGAGAAGAGCGCCTAGAGCGTAGGCACGACTTTTATTGCTATCATTTGATCTCTAAGACTTAATATTAATTTTTTTTGTTTTGGGTGATTGGCTAAGGTTTACTCTGATATTTGTGTCTTGCTCAAAATTATAACAATAAAATCATATATTTTTAAGACTCCTTAGGTCTTCATCACGTTTGCATTTTCACGTTAGGTTTTCCCCCTCATGGCTAATCCCAATGGTTTCGATCATTATCACTTGTGTTTTTGGAGCGCTTCACCATCTTGGTTGATCCCTGTAGTTTTGATTAGAACCACTTATGGTTTTTTTGGCCCTTCTTCAATTGTAATACACACTATTCAAAGCATTAACACCCAATTTTTCTCCCCATTCCCTCGTTTTCCATCACATCGCGTCCCGTATTGGACGCACATTGCAATGGGGGAGTTTTAGTGGATACTCTGGACAACCTCCATTTCTCCCACCTTTGAAGGAGGTTCCATGTTTAATCTCTCCAGAGTCTTTGTTGGATTGATTGCCAAAATCCCCGCAAGTATTTCCATTTCAACCTGGGGTATTTTTCGATCATAATCCTATGTCTGATGTGATGTATTCTGCATTTTTTTTGCTTCCCCATTCATTCTTACACAAGCTCCAAAAAATTTTGTTTCTGCATAATCCTCTAGTTCCTTTTCACCACCACATCCTAGCTTTGTTTTCGATTCAAAGAAGGCCACTTAATTGATAAATTTTCATCCTATAGGAAAAAAATTAATTCTATCTCATAGATCAAGAGGTTAGAAGGGGCGATAGCTCTCTCTTTTCATGATAAGGCTAATTTTTCATTAGTTATGTTAGCCTCTTTCTCATATACAAAAATATGGATTTGCCTTTTGCTGCAATGCATAAATCAACTAGCTTACTCAGGTTTGGATGCAACTGAAGATCATGCTCAAAGTTCCAAGGAGGAGAGGATATGCAAGGGTGATATAAATCCAAGAGACGAGTGTTTTTATTGATGTTTAAATATTATTATTATATTTTAATTTTCATCTAAGTTAGTAGACTTATGAGGCGTTTGGTGTAGTATGCACACGTGACAAGACTTTTTTCTTATTAAATTATGTATACGGAATGCATGATGGTTGGTTGTTTCATTCAAAAGATCCTTCAATTTAACTTCAATCTTAGTGACTCCTCAATTTCCTGATAATATTTAAAGGGTAAACTCAATGTAGTCCCAAAGTTATAAAAGTAGTGTGAATTATTACCAACTCTGTAACGCTTGGTATTTTATAATTCCTTAAAATGAAACTATCGCTAATCCTTTTTAAACCGAAAGGGGAAATTATTGACAACACTTTAAACTAGCTAACACATAAAACAAATTTCATAAATCAAAATATAACAAAAATGTGGTGATCTAAAATTTCATAAATCACTGTTACTTGATAACAAGAGTTGATATGGTGATCTAAACCTTTGCTCGTAAATTATCGTTGAGAGTTTCTGATGGACATTGATAACTTTAAAAAGCATGCTGTTTGGAATTGTTAATTGGGTTACGACGTGATTGTTGTTCCCAATGGAGGGATTGACAAGGAGTCTGTAAATTTCAACGCGAAGTTAACAAGGAGTTCTTAATATGGTAAAAATAAAATAAAAATATATACTCAGAATTATAAACCTAAAATATTTATAAAAATAATAACAAATAAATACACAGATAAGAAATTTATATTATTATATTAATAATAGTAAATATTATATTATATTTTTTTATTATAAAATGGAAATAAAAATATTTATTTAATTATTTTTTATTATAAAGAATAATAAACATTTATTTGTGTTTTTGAATTATTGCATTAAAAAGGTGTTTTATAGTTTAGTAAGGAGATGTTGTCAACATTAATCAATTAAAAAATAATAATAACAAAAATTTAAAATGAAGAATTAATAAAATAATTTAATTTATATCTTAAATATTTCTATAAGTAATAAAAGATAAAGTAAGTGAGAGTTATAAAGAAATTAAAAAAAAAAATTTAAAAAGTTTAAAAAGAAAATGTTTTTTTTTTAATTAATTAATTATATGTTTCATTCATATGTAAAACAATATGTATAACAACTAATATATTTAATGTTAACTATAAATAAAATATTTCAATATTTATATTAAATAATATAATTTTAAATCAATTTTATATATAAAAAAAAATTAATAAAGTAATGTTTTTTTTTTTTTTTTTTTCTTTCTTATTTCATTTTTAATAGAAATTGGGTATACATTTAAAAATATCAATAACAAAGAAAAGTTTATTGTAGCTTATAAATCAAATACTTTAATATGTTAATAAAAAAATAATTTTAACATCAAATACATAGAGAGTAATTTTGAGTGGCTTATGATACCATTAATATTTGCATTTTAATTCAAAATGCCCAAAAAATTTATATTTCATGTAACATGTGATAACCATAGGTGAAAATTAATATATTTAATTTACTACATGGCATATTGTAACCATCATGATTGTTTAAAGATTTATTTTAAATTACTACAGTAATTATGTTATTATAAATTCAGTTAAAATAATTTAATTTAAGTAAACATTTGTATAAGTGGTATTTCATTATAAATACAATAAGTAATATATTTTATACATGAGAATAAAGCTCACTAGTAATGAATTTCAACAGTTGAGGCACTTTCATAGTTACAACCACAGTTACAACCATCTCTTGTATAAGTGGTATTTCATTATAAATACAATAATTAATTTATTTTATACGTGAAAAGAAAGCTCACTAGTAATGAATTTCAGTAGTTGAGACACTTTCATAGTTACAACCACAGTTACAACCATCCCTCTGTAGATTTAAAGGAAATATGAATAGAGGGAGGGGTTCGTTCTGGTTTTTCCTAAGAAGGTCTGTGAAGAGACAAGAGGAAAAGAAAAGAAAAGAGAGGTGGTTTTTCCTAGGAAGGTATGTGAAGAGACAAGAGGAAAAGAAAAGAAAATAGAGGTCTGTGATAGACAGGACGTTGTCTCTGGAGTTACTCCTGAGCTGGACCTGGAGCCAAGACTGCAGTCCAGATGCCCTAGAGGTTAAACTATGAGGCAACTGTGGAACCTTTCCAGGAGCCGAAGATCGATGGGAGAAGAGGACAAGATTGTCCTTCTCAAGGTTGGTAGGACCAACCATGTTTGCTTGATTGTATTCAATGGGAAAGAAATAATTGTAGCACAACAGAGACTAACTTGATAGTATAAGTTGAAACATATGTAATAATCATTATAGGAAGAAGTGTCATTCATCTGGATTCCAAATGAAAAATATTTAGGAACGAACAACCATCAAATATTATGAAGGTTACATCATAACTTGCAGATCTTAGATTAGAAAACAAACTAAATTAATTATGATTGAGTAGAAGAATTTTGTGCTTAACGACTTTGCATGCAAGCATTCTTTAACTGCAGAAGTCCCTTCTCCAACTTAAGTTTTGTTGTTACTGCTAAATCTGGATTGTAAATAAATAAGACTAATCTAACACATGAAAGGTTTAGCTGTGCTTTGGAGTGAGGCAAGAGACTGCCATGTCCTTTCCGAGTGCGTATGCAATTACTGTTGTTTTTAAAAGAAAAGATAAATGTTTCCAACATTAGGAAATTTAGGCGGATATAGTGTAGTGCATATCAATTCTAGAGGAAAAATAAATAGTGGACTAATAACTAGAACTGTAACTTCTTTGTAAACATGAAATTATTCTTTTCAACCAAAATGGTGCAACACCACAATTACCTAAAATATGCATACAAATCAAATCTAAGGAGAAAAAATAGTGATAAGCTGCCATTCATAACCAAGGTCGAGATGATATCGACTGAACCAATAGAAAAATGCCCAACCAGGGTAAAGACAAATATTAAATAGCATATCGAAAGAACAAACATTGGAGTAACAATCAATTTAGAGTTATGGAAAAACTATGATTATAAACAACAGTCTTTTTATAACCCTTGATGTGTGACCAGTAGACTAGTCGCAAAAACCATATGAGTCAAACCCTACAATAAATCAAGAACAGTGGGGTTCTAAATCACCAATAAAATACATTACAAGTCATACTTGTTCAAATTTATAAGGAGCGAAAAGATGGAAACATGGCAGAGCTTGGAGCATGTCGAAACTATCGTCCAAACTGCATAGGCCATCTATCTACAGTCGTGGCCTCATAGTAGCCATTAAAGAAGTAATTTCATAACACAGTCATGATGTAAACAATAAATACACAGACCACCACCAAGTTAAAACCTGCATTTAGAACTTCAAAAGAAAACAATTGTGAAACTCACGAGTTGAGGAAGAAACCCTCGCTTCTCTCCCGGTGCAGACTTGAAAAAGGGAGGACGGGCCTATGGGGTACATTATAACTAGGTTACCTGGTAAAAACTTATGTAGTAGTAATGGAGAATGAAAAGTTGACCTGAGCCCAAGCCGAAACTTTCGAGCTCTATAATAAAAAAACATTCGAAGATTAGAAAACCTACAACCTTGAATAGGGAATGTATCATTGTCAATTCAACAATAAGGACCGTGAGGGTAGTCAACCTCACCTGAGCGTTTTGTGCGGGCCATTATTGGCTAACCGAAGACAGTGAAGGGAACCTGGTTCCATGAAGTTGCAAATGAGCACGTGGTTGTGGAAATGACTCCCATGAATGCTTAACAATTAAACAATCATAATATAAGTTCCAATTGATGGAAAGGAACCATGTTAAAAACTGCAACAGTGACCATAAGAGAATTGGCATAACCTCGAAACCTTCTAGTACACACAACAGAAGTTCAACCATGAAAAAGGGGCAAGTTAAAGTGTTACCTACTCCAGCAATATGCACCCCCACAAAGGAAGTTTGTTGTGAGAGAAAGGACTCAAAGGTCGGCCACCAAGTCTTGCAGAGCGACCTCTGGCGGCAACAAGCGAAAGAAATACCGCGGAAAGATGGGATCAACTAGGTATAACCCTAACTGCCCACCTGATAACATCCACCTTCTGATGGCCTCGAGATCATCACGGAGCAAATGCCATATGTAAACTGGAGCTTGTGTCAGACACCAAGCGTGAACCTTTGGATGGGATACATCCAAATATATGCATTATAACATTAGAACTAATTTAATCCTATGTGATAAAATGTTAACCCATAGTACTCATAAAGAGAGTTGGCACCAATAATTAAATGAGCATGTGGGCGGATCTACCCGCAAGATTGGTAATCACGCTGACAGACTGTCCTAAGGTTGATGTGTAATATATGACATAGTATAATCTATATGCAATACATAACATAGTACAATTAATCATGTTCATTCACATTGACTTATGTGCATATGTAAAGTCATAGCATGAATCAAATCCATAATATATTATGTACGTTGTTTAATCCAACAACTATAGTTGAAAGGTATGTCAATAGTCTTGTTAGTAATTTTTATTTTTATTTTTTATTATTACTATATCATAAGGTTAAATGTGTACGTTACACATATTATGGGCTATGTGGAAGGCCTAGTGGTAAATTGTAATGTTTAAAACTTATTTTGAAAATGTTATTAACTAATTAGTTAAGACAACCATGGAAATTATAGGAAAAGTAACTATGTTAAAGTTCCATTTACCAAAACAATTTGAGACAATTACTCCCATCCCTATAGGTAAATCATCTCAGTTGGAAACAAAAGCCAAGAGGGTATGACAAGAATTTGAGGCAACTAAGAAGGGAGAATAAAGAAGATGGATCTCTTGTTCAGGACATTGTTAAGGGAAGGTAGCGTGATGCCAATTAGAGCATTCTTGAGCTAGTTGGAGCCAGTGGAATCCCTAGATCAAACATGTGGAGTCTGTGAAATTCTAGAGCTAGACTTGTAGGGGTTGGACTTGTATAGTTTGGATTCCTTACTCAGACATTGATAGGTCATTGTCTCACAACTATTTTGGAAGTGAAAACTCACATGGGGGGAGAACTGTTGATGGTTACCATTCTCAATGGTCGGGAGGAGTGATCATAACCCATTAAATTTCCTAGTAGCCTAAACCTGAACAAGATAAGTATTTTGGTTTTGATGTTCTTTTAGACTAAAGCATTCTTTTTCTGTAACAGTAGTGAATGGTCATAATAGAATGCTAACCATTGATTTAAAAGTACACTGTGAGTGACAGAATGGTTATGAAGGATTGATGTTTATGATGTATTGTGCATATATGTATTCTAGATGACAGAATGGTTATGGGCGATTGATGTTTAAGATGTATTGTTCTTATATGTATTCTAGCTATTCACATATGTTACTCTTGTATGAATAGATGAACAAGTTAGTAGTTTCAAACATAATGGATAGAGGTTCATTTGTTTAAAATAGTCCTAGTTCTGTAATATATATATATATATCCTTCACGGGGGGTGATTAGTAGGTTCTGGAAGATGACCAAGCCTGAGATACCACTAAATCATGGCAGTAGTAACAATAATAAAATGGTTATAAGAGGAAAATAATCGTAAGTGTTAATGAGAAAAAGAGTATTAAAAAAACAATATTATGCAAATAAGAAGTATATAACACAAAAAGAGAATTGTTGTTTTTATAATCATTTTAAACTTGGACCATATTTGTTTCCTTGGCCTAACCGGTTGACACCAGCAGCCAGAAAACAGTTCTTAATATTTTTGATATACGAAGGAGCGAGATGGTCCACTGCAATATATGTCTGGTTAAGGATAGATAAAATTTATACATATATGTACACGTTAAAATTGAAACAACCATAAAAGGGATTAACAGTCTAAAACAAATTATCGATGACATTAAAGAGAAATAAAATACTAATAACGAATATATATATATATATATATATATATATATATATATAGCTAAGTAGACAAAGGAATCCAATGAATTTTGGGCTCCATATTGGATTGAAAACAATCCTAAAAATAAGAAGAAAGTGAATTTCATAATTCATCATAAGTTAACCAATAGCATGCGAGAATGAAATACCACTAGCACAGTTGTAAATCCATAGTTATTAGATTTAAAAAATAAAAATAAACTAGACTCGGGAAATGAATGGACAATTTGTAGATGGGCAAGAAGCCATATTAACCCATACAATTATCATAGTCACTGAAAACTTTGTAAAGTATAAAACAAAATTGTATAATTACAGTTGATGCAAATTCTATGTTGTAAACTATATGTGCGAGGAAGCTTAAATTGCCTCAAACAAATCTAACATTTTCCAAATAATACACTCAATAGACAACGACATATGCCATTGACTTACTCTCAATTCAAACTTTCATTAATAAGTGTCATGAAGTAGATGTCATTAATCTTGCATACAAAAAACCCAACTATGCAAAGGACTCCCATAGTCATATATTTTTCTAAAGGGGCTAGTCCCCCAACCCCAACATTTTCTCTACAACAGAAACCCTAGGTGCAGAAGCAATAGGATTGTATTTAAAAGAAAACCCAACATGATCCTAGCTGGATGTATTGCATTTACACCTGGAAGATGAAAGAGGGAAAAGTAGTTAAAGGAGAACTTGGACAAATAACCCTCAAATTTGTAGCAACGTAAGAAAGAATGCAATTTAATTATTGCCTGCAAGACAAAAAACATGGTAAATTAAGTATAGGTTGAATAAAAATAACACTTGCAAGAAGAAAAATAGATGATAAAAAAAAAAGAGAGAGAAAATGTTACTTGAGTATGATCTCGCCCCAAGCTCTGGCTAAGGTCCTAAAATAAGGGAACCCGATTAGGGTGATTCTCTGCTTAAAGTTTCCCAAACCTTAACGAAATACGTGAAGTAAGTATATTTATAAGAAAAAAACGGTGACATTTTCTAAAGAACCCTTTGTTCCAAGTCCAAAAAGGTCTTTATGGTTCATACTCGTCTTGACTCACCTAATAATTCTTGGCCTATAGTAAAAATAAAATTTGAGAAATCATAAATGGAACCAAAACAAAAAGCTTGGAAAGCAAATTCATGTTTAGAGAAAAAACCCTTTATCAATACATGTCATAGTGAAAGAGATTTAACAGAAAGATGGTCTTGATGCGTTCAAAATTAACTTGTCTTCTTCTGAAGATGCAGAGTCGTACTCTGTAGTAGAGACGGGAAGAATGAGCTCTAGGCAGCCCCAGAATGAAGGGTAGTTACCTTGTAACCACCTTCCCCATTCCTCACTGTCGAATGAACCTTATCAACTAGGAACCATAGATATGACTTGCACATAAGTCGAGACTAACAATCACAAAGTGTCAAAACATTGAACGGTTTCATGAAATTTTGAGTGTGCTCTCCATATGTATGAGCTCTGAAAAAATAAAATTAAAACAAATATTCATCACCCTTATATAAGAGGAAACATTGCTAAGACGTCAGATTCATATCCAACAATTAGAGTTGGTGGCATATTTATAGTTTGGTCGAACAACCATGGTAAAATAAAATGATTTATAACTCCTTGCATGAAAATAATTGATTTTAAACTACAAGGAAAGAAATATATGTGGAATAGTGTATTTACATAAAATATGCAATTTAAAAAAAAATGGGGGATATGTTACAAGTGGTATCAAAGTTGAAGGGTTCAACATCATGGTTTGTTAAGGGAAACTAATAGCAATCTATGTTATGTTTCACACGAAAAGAAGAATCTAAAATATTGTAATTTCGTTTATAGGACCAGGTTTTGCACCCTTACTTAAATCAAATCTTGAAGATGTGAATTCAAGAAAGTGAAGAATCTGGATTCATATCCACTATCTTGTTATTATATCATGAGAAAATTGATGTCATTCCATTGTGTGGGATAATTTATCAGAATAGTAATCGACTTATTGTTGAGGCTTCCCTTACAAGAAACTGGTATATTGGACGCTTCTGAGAATAAACAATTGTTGGGGAGATTTATTTAATAACACATAATAATCAAGAAAATTATATCCCATCACTGTGAGGGAGGTTCACTATTTGGAACGATGAGGAAGCGTATGCATATTCAAATCTGAAGATGTGTACATGGGACCTAAGTTAGTAAAGAAAAATTACATACACTATAGATATGTTTGAAAAGGAAGGTGGGGGAGTCACATGTGAAATCACCCCTAAAATTTGAGATTATTTGTATGATGATCATCTAATTATTGTTGTGAACTGTATAAAATATCATTTCGATACATAATTATAAGATCAATAATCATGAAGAGTTTGTAAAAAAAGAGAGACATGCTACCACTAACGTCAAAGTAACATTTAATTGTAACACCAAATATATTGGGAAGTAATTAATTGATGGTATAAACTACCTTCTTGTACATATACTGAATGTTAACTGAGAACCTTGTTGAAGGAATATTAAAGGGAATCATTGATGGCAAGTTAAAATTTTCCATGTATGGGAGGCAAGGTGTAAAGGGACAGAAGCTATAGTAACATTATGCAATACTCACAATGATAAATGCATCATATAAATGTTAGAAAATTATATATATTAGAGCAATGCAACACATAAAATATGCAGAAAACACAAGCACACAAAACACATAAAACGAGAGAGACACAGATATACGTGGTTCACCCAATTTGGGCTACATCCACCCCGAACAGCCAGTCCTTCCTTTCTATTATCCATCAAAATGAAGAGACACAACCTACAGCAGATCCGATGTAATATGCTCTGTTCTCTCTCACAGAATCCCTATATGTTTCTCGCTCTGAGAATACACATACAATACACAACCGTAATACAATACCCTCATAAAAGCGAGGGGTTTCCTTCTAGGGAAAAAAACCCTAAACTAAAGATAACTTCTACCGTCAGATCATACACCTAATGAACAGCCCAAATTGACTAGAAATTACAATACTTTTACAAGGTACTTTTACATCTGTTTTTAGCTTTAGGGGCGCTGCCCCCGAAACCCCTGTCGGGGGACCGCTGGCCCCCGGACCCTGCGGGGGGGACAAGTCCCCCCCGTTGCAGGGGTGTACATTTTTCCTAGGGTATACATCCGGCTAAAATAAGGATCTCTGAATAAGGATGAAAATCAAGCTCCACACCCAACAATCTCCCACTTGGAGACTGATTGTAGAAACTCCGCCACTGCTTCATTTGTTGGACAATGACTCCTCTTTGGACCTGGTTGTTTCTCGTATTTATCGTCATCCTTGAAGACCAATTGAAACTGAGCATATTCTCAGTTTCTTCCTGGTTACAACTTTTGTTAGCATATATGCAGGATTCTGGCTAGTGTGTATATTTTCCAGCTTCAACTGTCCATCTTCCAATACTGACCGTATGAAATGGTACTTGAGCTCTATATGTTTAGTCTTGAAATGAAATGCTGAGTTATTTGCAAGATGAATAGCAGTTTTTCTATCACTATGTAATGTGCCCATATCATGATTCTTACCCAATTCATCCATAAACCTTTGTAACCAAATCATTTCTTTACTAGCCTCTGTAGCAGCAACATACTCTGCTTCTGTTGTTGAAAGTGCAACAACACTTTGGATTTTTGAAACCCAACTGACAGTTGTTCCACCTATAGTAAATACGTATCCTATAGTGATCCTCATATTATATCTGTCACCTGCCATATCTGCATCAAAATATCCCTGTAAAGAAATGTCTGAACCACCAAAGCATAATGCTTGATTTGTGGTACCTCTCAAATATCTGAGAATCCATTTCACTACCATCCAATGTTCTTTTCCTGAATTTTTCATGTACCTACTTACAATTCCCAATGCATGTGCAATATCAGGCCTTGTGCAGACCATTGCATACATTAAGCTTCCAACTACTGATGCATATGGAACTTTAGACATATAGTCCATTTCTTCTTGGGTCTTGGGGCACATATCCTTACTAAGTTTGAAATGGCTAGCAAAAGGTGTACTAATTGGTTTTTCATTCTGCATATTAAATCTTTTCAACACCTTTTGTATGTACTCATTCTAAGACAGTGTTAATTTTCGATTTTTCCTGTCTCTACTTATTCTCAGACCAAGGATTTTTTTTGCAACTCCCAAATCCTTCATTGCAAATGAATTTGCCAATTTTCTTTTGAGCACATTTATTTCCTGCATATTAGACCTTGCAACAAGCATGTCATCTACATACAATAGCAATATAATATAGTTATCATCATTTTGCTTTTTTAGATAAACACAATGATCAGAGTGACATCTAGTATAACCTTGTTCAGACATAAACATGTCAAATTTTAGATACCACTGCCTTGGAGCCTGTTTTAAGCCATACAAGCTCTTCTTAAACCTGCACACTAATTTTTCTTTCCCTTTGACCTCATATCCTTCTGGTTGCTCCATATAGATCTCCTCCAAATCTCCATGGAGAAATGTTGTCTTTCCATCTAACTGTTCAAGATGTAAATCTTCCGCTGCTACAAGACTTAAAATAGTTATGATTGAAGTCATCTTAACAACAGGAGAAAATTTTTCATCAAAATCAATACCTTTCTTTTCTGCAAACCCCCTCACCACAAGTCTAGCTTTGTACCTTTGCTTTCCTCCATCTTCTTCCTTCAACCTGTAAACCCATTTATTCTGCAATGCAGTTTTACCTACAGAAAACCTGACTAAGTCCCAAGTTTGGTTATGCATTAAGGAGTCCACCTCTTCTTCCATGGCTAGCTCCCACTTCTTCCTTCTTTCAACCTGAATTGATTCTTCATAACATTCGGTTTCACCCGAATCAGTCAATAATAAATAATATAATGAAGGAGAGTGTCATTTAGGGGGTCTACTTATCCTGGTAGATCTTCTAACACCACTTTCAGGTGTTTGAGGTGCTTATTGCTGTTGTGGTGGTTGATTTTGTTGTGGCTGTTAATTATTATTATTTTCAGACACCTTTACTTTTTCTGTGATCCCATCAAGAACTGTGTATTCTTTGTTTTCCTTTTCCTGTTTCTTTTCCTGTAATTGATTCTTATACAAAACCTTTTCATTGAATATTATATCTCTGCTCCTAATGATTTTGTGATTTTCATAATCATATAAGCGATAACCAAAATCATTAACACCATATCCAATAAAGGTACATTTCTTTGATTTTGCCTCAAGCTTTGTTCAGTTTTCTTTATTAATATGGACAAAGGCCTCACAACCGAAAGGATTTAAAAAGGAGTAGTTTAACTTTTTACATGTCCATGATTCCTCTGGAATACCACCATCCAAGGAACTTGAAGGCCCTCTGTTTATTAGATAAACAAAAGTATATATAGCATCTGCCCAAAATTGTAAAGGCAATCATGCATGCAATCTCATTCACCTTGCACGCACCATGATTGTTCTGTTCATCCTTTCTGACACACCATTTTCTTGTGGTGTTCTTGGAACTGTCTTCTCTCTGCGAATTCCATGCTCTGAACAGTACCTATCAAACTCTTTGCTGCAATATTTGCCTCCATTGTCGGATCTGGGACACTTCAACTTCTTTCTTGTCTCAATCTCAACCAAAGCTTTCCATTTCTTGAAAGTATCAAATACATCAGATTTATTATGAATACAATAAATCCAAGTTTTTCTAGTTGCATCATCAATAAAAGTAACATAATAACGAGAGCCACCGATAGATGATACGTGATCAGGTCTCCATACATCTGTATACACAAGCTCTAATTTTTCACTCTTCTTTTCTTTCCCAACTCTGAGAAATCTGACTCTCTTTTGTTTTCCATAAATACAATTCTCACATAAATCCAAATCAACATTTTTCAAACTCGGCAACAAATTTCTTGAGTGAAGAATCTTCATTCCCTTCTCACTCATGTGTCCGAGCCTATGATGCCATAATGTTGGATCTTCTCCTGTGGAAGTTAAAGCATTAACAACGTTAAAAATACCATTGCATAAATACAATGTACCAACCTTTTCGCCTTTTACTATTACCAGGGCTCCTTTGGTGACCTTCCAAGTTTTATCTGCGAAAGTTGTCACAGAACCTTCACCGCCTAACTCCCCTGTTGAAACCAGAATTTTTCTTCAGATCTGAAACATGCCTTACCTCCTTTAGTAGCCATTGGTTTCCATTCTGTTTTTTTACAAGAACTTTACCCATTCCAAAAAATTTACAGGGTTTATCATCACCCAAACGGACTTGTCCAAAATCTCCTTGAACATAGTCATGAAAATATTTCTTATCAGGTGTGGCATGGAATGAGGCCCCTGAATATACTACCCAGGAATCAATAACATTTTCGAAAGAAAGAATCAAATCAACTTGTAACACATCACCTGTCACATTTTCTTCATAATTGTTTTCTTATTGTGCGTCTCCTTCTTTTCCCTTCCGAGATATACAGTCTTTCTTTAGGTGTCCTTTCTTTCTACATTTCCAGCACACTATCCCCGATCTGGACTTGCATCTGCCTTTCCTTTATTTACTTCGATATCCTGAGCTCTTTCCTCTTTCCATTCTTCTTCCCCTAGACTCTGCACTCAAATCATTACCCGACGTCTCACCAGAGCTTTTCTGTCGCATTTCCTCGCTAAGGATAGCACCGACAACATCATCAAACTTTAAAGTACTATATCCAGAGACAAAGTTACTAATGGCCATAACTAAACCATTCCAACTTTCTGGAAATGAGCACAGAAATAAAAGAGCCCAAACTTCATCATCAAAGTTTACCCCTACAGAACTTAACTGACTGGTAACTGTATTAAAATCATTTAAATGGTCTGCAACAGATCCACCTTCTGACATCTTCATATTAAATAAACGTTTCATGAGAAATACCTTGTTTGAGAACGAGGGTTTTTCATATAATTTTTCCAATGCCTTAATCAAACCCTCTGTTGTTGTTTCCTTCGAAATACTAAAGGCTATCGATGCCGCGAGGCACAACCGTATTGTTTCGAGTGCCTTTCTATCGGGAATCTCCCACTCTGCGTCTGTCATAGCCGTCGGCTTCTTTGTTTTTCCACTCAATGGTATGTATAGATCTTTCTGATACAGATAATCTTCCATCTACATCTTCCACATCAGGAAGCTTTGGCCGCTAAATTTCTCGACCCTAAACTTACCATCTTCTGCCATTGCTCCCACTCGAACCAAGAACCCTTCTTTCTTGCAAGTTTATCAGCCAAATAGACCTTCGACTCTGATACCAGTTGTTAGAAAATTATATATATTAGATCAATGCAACACATAAAAATATGTGGAAAACACAAGCACACTAAACACATAAAACCAGAGAGACACAGATATACGTGGTTCACCCAGTTTGGGCTACGTCCACCCCAAACAGCCAATCCTTCCTTTCTATTATCCAGCAAAATAAAGAGACACAACCTACAGCAAATTCGTTGTAATATCCTATGTTCTCTCTCACAGTCTCCCTATATGTTTCTCGCTATGAGAATACACATACAATACACAGCCGCAATACAATACCCTCATAAAAGCGATGGGTTGCCTTCTAGGGAAAAAAACCCTAAACTAAACATAACTTCTACAGTAAGATCATTTGCCTAATGAACGGCCCAGATTGACTAGAAATTACTATACTTTTACAAGGCAATTTTACATATGTTTTTAGCCTTTGACGTTCGTTCCCCGGAAACCCCGCCGAGGGACCGGGCCGACTCCCGAACCCCCCGCCAGGTCGCCCCCGAACCCTGGGGACAAGTCCCTCCCCGTCACAGGTGTATGTCTTTGCTACACATCCAACTAAAACAAGGATCCCCGAATTAGATGAAAATTAGGCTCCACACCCAACAATAACTTCAAAAATAATAATAATAATAATAATTTTCACAATGAAGTGTATAAAGAAGCGTGAAAGGGAATAAAATGAATCAATAACCTTGTAATACATAAAGCAAAATGTATGGCACCGATATACCTAAGGAAACCATTTGAGCATACCTAAGGATGTCTTTTACCAAAGGAAGGGGGATATAGGACGATTATGATTACAATATATGTATAAATATGAGTCTCATGGAATTATCTTTGGGAGGTTGGTAGGGCTAGTTGGAATCCTTACAACAATTAAAGAATTAGCAAATGACATGGGAAACATCGATGGTGATGACAATAAAAGATAAAATCCACATGTCAACAATATAACTATAAATCCAATATATATATATATATATATATATATATATATATATATATATATATATATATATATATATATATATATATCCACATGTCAACAATATAACTATAAATCCAATATATATAGGTTACTTATAGAATCTAGTCTACATCAATCCCCGCTTACTCTATTGTACCAACTTGTATCATATCTTTAGATATTGAATTTATCATTAACACACAAATTCTCTCGACATTTTGATCTTGATCAAACTTAGCCTTTCCACAAGCAGGTGTAATATAAAGAACTACACTAATGGATCATTTCATGATTTGGTATTATAAATATGTAACTCACAATAATTTGAGTCCTCGATGGAGGAAATCCATAACTTGCTTAAATTCTCCCCTAGTAATATTCCATATTTTCATAAATGACTCGATCTTGTTCACTTTTACTGCTAAATTTGGTGTAACGCTGAGCATTAGAAGCATTGTTCCTAAGTATTGACGGCATGTTTATTTAACTCCTTGAAATAACTAAAATGTTATTAGCTTTTACCACTCAACCGTGAGAGAATACTTTCCTTCACAAGTTATTATGATAGTTTATCACAACTCACCTTATTTTGTTGGGTTTTACCCCAAAAACAGCTTCTAATTATTTGATCCTTGCAAACTTTATGTTGGTGGTTTGTGTGAGATATTCTACTAATTTGACCACTCTTTTCCATGTCCCTCCCATTCATAATGATGCTTTTCATTAGAGAGTGCTCAATTTTTTTTATCTATTTGTTTTCCTTAGTCAATAAATTTGTACCAACCATTTTTTTGTTTGATTAGCTCTAACTAATCTAACTAACTAACTATATATATATATATATATATATGCCAAATGATACTGCAGGAAAACCCTTGAATTTAGTGTTTTCTTGAAAATTTTGGAACACAATTTTGGAAAAATTTGGAAGTCGTAGTAAGACAATGTTGCGGCATTTTGGTAAAGCATTACCTATACACACTAACATGGAAAGGGCAGTGCCACCAGTCAATGCGATAAGTGCAATAACAAATCCTGCATGAGTTTTGTGGACATGAATGAAGTTGGGAAAATTACTAATTTGAATAAATTTATGCTTACGAAAGCCAATATATCAATATAACTACACTAAAGAAATATGTTGGAGAAATTGCCAGCACGGAAGAAAGGGTAAAACCCGCGAAGAGAGTTGAGAGAAATTCACGGCCACGGGTGCCAGAAAAAGTATTAGAAAGAAAGAATAAAAACCAATAAATCAATATGAGATTAGATAAAATTTCAAATTCTATAATTGGATTAAAAAAGTGTTGAATTATTTATTTAAAACAACATTTTAATTTTGTGTCACAAATTGTTATGAAATTATTTCAAAAATAAAATAAAAAATAAACTATATAACAAATTATTTCAAAAAGAAAATTGTATTCTACAATATTCCTTGTTATTTTTAACCAAGGGATAATATATCTCAAGTTAAGTACTTGACATATACGCAAGAGAGTTTTGAAAGTGATTACCAAACTAAAAGCCATATTAAAATGACTTTAAATAATTTAAAATGCAGAAAACTAAGTAAAGTCAGATATAAATATACTGATAAGTTTTTTGGTAATTATTTATAAATATAAATATTTATTAAATCACATTCCCTTTAATTTTAATTTATTACTTATGTCAAAAGTAGATTCCCTAATATATCCAAAAATCAATCTCAAACTGTTTGATTTACCCTCCGTTTGGGTTCTACTAGTTTTCCCCGATTTCCAGACTATTATGAAATATGCGGTGAAAAGAAAAATATGTCGAATATAACACAGCTGCAATCGACAAAGTTGTGTTAATAAATAACGAGAGTTGATATCTAAATCATTGCTAGTAAACTGCCCGTGAGAGTTTGAGATGCTGACTTTGGTAAACTTTAAAGTTTTTTGATGGACTTTGGAATTTTGGCAGTCTCAATTGTGTGAGACTTCGCGATCTTTTGTTATTTATTGGATAACAAGGACTGAGTGTGTAAATTTATTGGATAAATAATAAAATTGAAATTAATAAAATTAATATAAAATATAAAAATATTTTTTAATTACAAAATAATAACAACTACATAGAAAATAATAAAACAAATAAATACAGCTAGAATTAGAAATATAAGAAATTTATATTATTATATTAACAATCATAAATATTATATTATATTTATTTTTGTTATAAATAGAAAATAAAAATTTTAAAAATATATTTGTTTAATTATTTTTTATTATAAAAAATAATAAATATTTATTTGTATTTATGAATTATTATATTGAAAGGGTGCTTTATAGTTCGCAAATAGATATTATTTATTAATAAAAAATTAAAAAATAATATTAATGTGAAGAATTAATAAAATATTTGAATTTATATTTTAAGTTTTTTTTATAAAATGATAAAGTAATTGAAAGTTTAAAAAAAAATTATATAATTTTTTTTATTAATATTATATGATGTGTAATGTTCAATCTACATGTAAAATAATAATGTATTAATAACCAAATGTTTGAATGTTAACTATAAATGAAAAAGTTAGGAATGAAGGAAAATGGGTAATAATTAGAAATAGCAAAGTAGTTATATGAGATAGAAACCAAAAAAGATAGTATATATAGCAATTCAACATGCCCAAATTCTTCTTGGAATTTTGGGTTTCATGGGAACAAATTCCCAAGCTGTTGGATCTCGAATGAAGTTGATATTATAATGCTAGTTGAAACTTGGGAGCACGAAGAATCTAAGGTCCCAACATAGATGGTTTTGTACTATGGTCAATCCTGAATGTCGATCCTACCATAGAAGCCTTGGGGGTATAGCTTGTTACATTAGAAAGAACATTCCCCCCATGCTAGGCTTCTTTATAAAAGCCCTTACAACCAATATATTTGGATAGAGATTAACTGACATTAATGATAGAAAAGCCTACATAGCCATGTGCCATTTTTCCCCTATCAATTATAACTTCTATAATAAAACAATTTAGATCAAAATGGTCCTTACAATGGTTTAGAGAATGATATTTCTAGCCTAAGGAATGAAGGTAATATGCTCTTAATGGGTGACTTTAATGCTCAAACTTCCGCTAAACCCATAGGGGTGCATCAATGCATACAAAGCAATCTTATATCACATGCATTCATATTGGGGTAATTTTTTTTTAAAACCCAAAACATGATATTTGACATATAACTAAGGGTTAGAGGTTTTTTTTAAATTACATATGGAATATAAATATTTTAGGGTATTTTATTTATTTATTTGGCCAAATGGGCTTGTTTTTATAGTATGGAAAAATAAAAATAAAGATGTCCGAGTGTGATGCTTCCATCGACATTGGAGAACCATTGTCATTCGAGCCCCATCACTGATCGAATCCATGCACCATCGTTGGCATGCAAGATAAGGGGGTGACTGACCACAAGTAGTTGTGGTCATTAACTGTGGGTAGGGTTTAGACAGCTAGCGAACTTAATTTGAGATTTCACAAAGGATCAAGGGAATTGCTAAACGATGGAGAAGCTGGCTGAGATAGTAGATCATGGGAATAGGAAGAGGCGTATTGAGCTAAGGTGGATTTGAGCACTATTGTCGACGAACCATTCAAGCACTATTGCCGATTAAACCATTCGAGCAAAGAGGGCAAGAGGATTTGACTTTAAAGAGCATGCATTTGACAAGCATCAGAGAGAGGGAAAGACATTCATGTTTTCGTCTAAGATTTATTTTCATTTAGCATCATGAGTGAAGAAAGGGGACCCGCAACACTAGAGGTTAGTCACGTGAACTTGCGAGAATAATGTGATAGATTCTTACTCGTTTTGTGCTTCGATGCTAGGTTTTATTTTAGCAAACAATTTTGTGTTTAAAACTTGGGTTAATCGAGGCCTGATGTTAAATGGTTTATTTTAGCAAACAATGTTGTGTTTGAAACTAGGTTAACTAAAGTATATGTCAACTTTTATTTGTGAAAATTGATGGGGAATTTTTTTAAATTGATAATATATTTTGACAACGTGCTAAAAATCCTAGAATTATTTCCCTTTATGGTCAGTTTTTTGACTTGAATGGGCAATTGAATAAATGGTTTGGCAAGGAAATATCGGGAAATCATTAATTGTATTTATCAAGCTTGGGCTTCGACCTAACAAGCTCCGGCAAAAATCATTATTTTGCAAGATGGTTTTATCGCATTCTTTTACCTATAGAATGCACTCCGACACCTCCCATTAAGGTTGCCATCAAGTATCTCAGAATCCGAGCAATAATGGCATTTTTATTAGCCTTGTCCTCATATTTAATGTACCAAAAAAGGATTATGAGCATCTTGTCTTTGCAATGAATATATACAAGATTTAAAATCTAAATGACTATCATGTTTTGCATTATTTTTTAAATTTAATTTAATTATGTATGAGACCCGGTACCTTTGTTGGCAATATTCCAGACCAATCTACTTCTCCTTTAGGGTGGATTCACTGGCATGCCGCTCTTACTTGGTGATTGTAGTTGTTCAGCTTTGATCTCATTGGGATTTGGCAAAGGCTTGAGATTCTCTCGCTTCATTTAGTATTTACCTTGGAAGATTAGGTGTGCTCGACACTTTACTGTCTCTCGTAAAGCAATATAATTTATAAGTATATATCATTCTGTTGCATCAATGGCATCCATCAAATTTTATTTTCAATGCAAGATGGTTTCATTCCATCCAAAATATAGGTGAGTGTGTAAATTAGGACAATATATGGTCCTATACGGCTTTCATATAAGTTGTGGGAATTTGCATGGCTTGCACTTATTAGAGGATTCCCTCCAAGGAAAAAATTGGTCAAGAGCAAACATTCAATGATGGTCTTTTCCATATTCGTCACCATCCCAAAACAAGAAAGCATATCTTCGTGGAACTCCTGCCACTAGAGTTGTTGGAAGTACATTCGTGACCAATGTTTACTTTTAGCTAGTGTGATTCATCAGGCATGCCACCTTATTTGGTGATTTTAGATATCCAGCTTTGATCCTCCTTCATCGATTTAAGCGTTGCTTGAGATTCTCTCCTCTATTTAGTATTTACCTTTCTGGAAGATTAGGTGTGTGTTTGATTTTGAAGACAAGGCAAGTTCTTTGTTTACTTTTAGTACCATGTGGTGTTAGACGACATCACAAATTATTGTCGAAGGGTGCTTTATCGAATAACATGCACAAGATGATGCAATTGCCTATTCAGACTTTATTTCGCTTTAATAGTCTTATGGAAGAAAATACATCCACGAAGCTTTCTTATATACCCATCCACTCCTGATTTGTTTTTTTATATTTGTATGTAACATAAGACATACTTAAAAAAAGTGAGTTATATACCTAATAACTCACCTTGGCATTGCCCATTGTGGGCAACTCAACTGCGGATCGCTATGACATTAAGTATAATCTAAGCAAAAGAGATTCAAATTTCAAAAAATCCCCGTGAGTCAAGCAAACAAAAGAAATAAAAACTCACCTTCGCACCAAGTTCTAACAATAATGGTTTAACTAAGTTAGGAAGGAAGGAAATTGGCAATAATCGTAAATAGAAAAAGTGTTATTCGAGATAGAAACCAAAAAAGATAGTAATAAATAGCAATTCAACATGCTCCATATTCTTTCTTGGAACTTTCTCTTGGGGCTTTCCATGGAACTATGGCCCCAAGCCAAGTTGGATCTCGAATGAAGTTGATATTATAATGCTAATTGAAACTTGGGATCACGAAGAATATAAGGTCCTTAACATAGATGGCTTTGTACTATGGTCAATCTAGAACAAGTGATCCTACCATAGAGGCATTGGGGTATAGCTTGTTACATTATGAAGAACATCTCCCCATGCTAGGCTTTATAAAAAGGCCCTTACAACCAATATATTTGGATACGTGACATCGACATTAATGATAAAAAAAAAAAAACCATCTCTTATTTTTCCCTATCAATTCTAACTTCTATAAGAAAAACAATCTAGATAAAAATGGTCCTTACAATGTTTAGAGAATGATATTTCTTGCCTAAGGAATGAAGGTAATATCCTCTTAATGGGTGACTTTAATTTCGAACTTCAAGCAACCAAGCTATTCTAAGAAATTATTCCAACCCTAATCCTCTTTTGGTTAAACAAAGACCTTACTCTAGCTAGCCGAGACAAAAGAAGCTCCTCGAAGATCTAAGGAAAATTTGTTTGGGTCTAAGCTAACAGCTATGCAAAGGCTCAAGATCTCAATTTGCAACGCTTAAGAAGTGGCCCAATTCTAGCTGATGACTCGTATCCATGGGCTTGGTAGTAGCATGGGAGACTATGTTATTTCCGATATCTCTTTATATAATGAAATAATAAATTTTAACATCTTAAACGACCACGAGCCCCGACTCTGATCACAGACCTTTAATTGTAACTCTCTCAATTTTGTCATGCGTAGACATCCCATGTTTAAGGTAATCCTTATAGCAAAAATAACTTAATCTTTGATAGAAATAAAAATGATCTTTTTCTAAATGAATTAAAAATTAATTTGTTTCTATCTAGTGTGTATGACAACGTAGAAGACCTCTATCATAATTTTACTACAACCCTCTCATATTCTATTAAGAATTTCTCAATCGACGTTTCAAGTAATAAAAGAAATAGCAAAACCAACCCCTTCGTATGAGAAGGTTGTAAAAGTGTGAGGAGAGAGAAATTAAGGAAGTCGCCGATGAGTCTCTTAAAATTGGAAAAAAAAAATATTCAAAGCCCCTAACTAAAAAGAAAGAAAAATGTAGTATATTCATAAAAGACAAGAAAATTCTTACACCTCTCTAAGGTAGCTCCTAAGAAATTATGGAGGCAAACATTCTAACTAGAAAACTAAAGAATAATAGAATTGTTTTACACGACTGAAGTTCCTATCTTAAAAAAGATTTATGAATCTTTAAATGTCATAGATAACTTTGAATCCTCGCTTCACAACTTAAGAATTTTTCTCATTATAAAACATATATTTTGGGGTTAAGCGCCTAGCAAATGGAAATGATAAGGACATCAAGGTTACTAGGCATAAATCTTAAATCAAGTCTTGTCCTCACCCTCACATCCACAATCTTTTAACTGCTAAATTAAACAAGGGTTCCCTAAACCATAGACTCAGAGCCTCATTATTCCCGCAGTGGGATTCAAATAACCCCTCTAATTATCGTACAATTATGATTAGCCCTCTCTAGCCAAGTTATATGGTATTATTTTGGAAAATAACATGAGCATATGGCTTGAAAGTGAAGGAATCGGCTAAAGGCCAAGTAGGTTTCAAAAGGCTGCACTCAACAACGACCACCTCGTTATGCTTCCAGATCATCAGGAGGAATTTAGTAATGATAAATCCAATATCTTTTGTTTCTTTCAGGACTTTAGAAAGGCTTTGACACTAAGAGCCTAGAAATAACTCATGGAATAGATTAGAAGAGCTAAAGGTTCCTTTGAGTTGAGAGTTGTCGCTATAACGTTATACTCTAGAATGTAATTTCCAAGTTTAAGAGCAATTAGGGTGGTTGAAAGATATTAAGTGTAATATCTATTAAACAAGGTTTTCCCTCTCCCTTACTCCTATTTGGCATTTACATCGAAATGCTAGAAGGTTTTTTGTGAGGAACGGGGTTGTGTTGGAACCATCTTATTTCTGGACAGTCACTCATCCTTATTCTCTATGCCGACGATATCATGTTCCAGAAGGTGCCCATCTCGATCTTGAGAAGCAAACTAAAACTTCTTAAATATTTATGCTCCACCATGGGGTATGACTATTAATGTAAAGGACAAAAACAAAAGTTATGATTATCAAACTCAAGAAGGACACTTACACTAATGGAGCCGTGGAAAGCTTATTTTGGTCTTGAAAATAATTGTAAAGCAACAAACCTTATGATGTGGATAAAATAATCTCCTCTTTGAAACTTTAGTCACTCCCTCAAGTTATCTTGTATGGATGTGAGGTTTGGGGTTGCAAGATCTCTAGAGAATCCTAGAGAAATATTGAGCAAATCCATAATCATTTTATAATGTATAGCCTCAAAATTAAAAGCACACACCCTCTCCTATTCTCCATAAGTGGGTCTTTCATCGAGAGCCTATCTATGACTAGGCTCATGTTGTACAAGCACAAAATCAATAAATATGGGATACCTTAGCCTTCCTAAACTAGCTTTAAATTCCACCAAACAACCTAAGGCTCAAACGAGGTTTCTATAAAGATATCAAAATCTCAGTTAAACCATTTGGATATCGACTTGTAAATGTTGCATTGCAAAATATTAATAACATTAAAAATATTGTTGCTTATAAGTTTAAAGAGAAAATGTCGGTGAGAAAGATTTAGAGGCTAAAAGAAAATAAGATATTATAAGGAGGTCATCAACCCTACTCTAGAAGATCAAAAGTATCTCTCCTTTTAACTATCTCAAAGAAAAAAATTAATATATCCAAGATAACAATGAACCCATAGTGAAACAGGTCGCCAGCAGCTTCCTAAACACCATGGGTGGAAAGGATCACCTAACTCGTGAGAATATGAAAATTGAGTGTCACAAGCATACACACAAAATAAAATAAAAAATTTACTTTACCAACTTACTTCCAGCGTAATATCTTTACCATAAATTACAACAAATACAAATTCCATCTACAACGTGGCATTCATATTTATCAATATAAAGATCGTTATCATTCTATGGTCCTTTTCTTATTCGCTATGAGTTGACACTTAGTAATATTTTCAAACGATTATTGATTTAACTAGTAAGACTCTGCGCATTTCAAACGATTATTGATTTAACCGTAAGACTTGCATTATCGTCGTTAGCTGATTTTTTATTCCTTAGTTTTGACTATAATCATATGAGATTTATTATCAATCCGCAATAAGATATTTTTACAACTCGACATAAATTATACATCACGTGTATGATAGAGAGGGTTTTAAATGCCACTAAGATTAGGTATTAATGTTCTCTAATAGCTGTAACTCTACCGTGTGAATATTGTGGGTCTCGAGGTCATACCGACCCACCACCTAGATGGCACTGCCCCGACGATATGCAAGTGGGAAATTTTTCTTGGACTTCCCACAATACCCTTAGCATTTCGCTCCACCTTCTGTCTTTTCATTTCCGTTTTCTTCAGATTTTAACACTTCATCTCGGCAAATGTCCATGTTGTTTCTATAAGTTGCGCCAAAAAGGAGGATACGAGTGGAGAGAAGCTCGAGAAGTCTCGTTATCTCTCGTTTGCGGTGATGTTCTTTACGAGATCCCTACTTTGGCCATAAGAATGTTGCCATTCTCTCGTTGTATGGTAAGTATTTTTATTTTAAGAAAAACGAAGAACAATTCCATTTATACGAAGCTTCGGCATTACGTTATTTAAACTCGTGTTGTAACTTTTACTCAAGAATAACTCGGGAATCCTCTTCAAACCAAAGAGGGACAAAGTTCTCTCACGAGGAACCGCACCTGTTTATATTTTTAAACATGTGTGAGAGGTTAACCCAGATCTTCTTCATAGTTTTCTTCATTCGTTGCCGATATCGAATACATGTTTTAACCTCTCCTATTATGTTATTTTTCTCAGCTGTGTACTAGCTTCCCCGCCAGCTCTCCTCCTACTCTTTCGTTCAAAAAGTCATTCTAAAGGTGCACGGCCATCGCATTCTTACAGTATTCCGAGACCTTCCCGACTATCCGTCCATTACTAGGCCCGCCACCGAACTCCGCTGGCGTAATCCATATTTTCTATTATTTATTAACTATCGAGGAAGCACAATATTAATTTATTAAGCTTAGAATTTGATTGTTCTATCAGGAAAGGCTTACATTATATTTTTATGGTTAATGAAGCACCTATTTTCAATTTTTGATGGAATGCGTGTTCTCTATCGCGCATACATTGTCAAGTTTTTCCCTCGCAATTTTGGTTAAAATGTATCAAAGAGAGTTCTTGCTTGATAAAATGTGACTATCGACACTTTAATCTTATTAGACTACATTCTTTTTATAAGTTATATTTGCACCCTAGATTCATTTTCAAGATCAATGTGTTTGCTTACATTACTCTAGATTAATTTATGTTGCATAAATTTGTCACTACACATATATATCAATTTTTTTCCACTTTATATGATATACCCGAAATGCCGCTTGGAAAAAAAATATGACCCATATTTCATATTTTTAACTCGTAGAATAGCTCTTCTATTTTTTCCTTTTGTTTAATAGTATTATCACTGCATTATTTATACCTAATTAATAGTGCTCTAATCTTCACCTTCATAACCTGGCATTTGCATAGAGGGCTTGGCGTGCTTAACGGACCGGGTTAGGAATATAATTCTAAATTCAAAATCCTTACAACCTCGAGACGGCAGCTAATAGCTACCGATCAATTTTTCTTTTTGGTTCAAAGTTAATAACCATGTTTAGTTTTTAGTTCAACTTAACTCGGAATTTTTCATTCTATGAGCATTTAATCTTCTTTATTAGATAATCAAAATTATACTTTCTTTTTTCTATAAAAAATCAAGGGAATCAATTTTTTTTTTTTTTTAAGATCGTAACAAAAGAAAATATTTCCGCATTTCCTAAATGGAATAATGAGCATTGTTTTATAATTTACTCAGGTCGCCTCTTATGGGATTGTAATTTTCTAAAAAGAATTAGTTTTCTCAACTTTCATTTTTCCTAAAAACATATATATATATCCAATTATTAACAAGTCATACTTTTCTATCTTTGCCTCTAAGAAAACTTTTCCTTCTTATTTTTACGAAGAGTTAATCGCATCAACATATTTTCCATTCATATTTTCTTTCGCCATAATACCAGGATAAAACTTAACAAATTTCCGCTTAAATTACATAATTTTTAAAAATAATGCAGCTCTTTATCTTGTCGATAACTCAATAAAACAAAGAATTAAAATACTTATCTCGGAAAAAATAACTCGTTGTTGATGATTTTCCTCCCAACCTTCAAGAAAAGGCAATTACTGCCATTTCCCTTTTTGCCCTCGCGTGCTTCCGTCCCGGATGGTACGAAAGCAGCAGCTGGACTCTATGCTTGACCTCGTGGACATCATGTCCACCACCCCAAAACAATTACTCGTGAATATTGAGTGTATTTTCCACCGGTCTCTATCGCCTGAAATTTTCTCGTACTCTTCCCTTTCTTTTCTCCAAAACAATCCCCCAATCCTCACTAGAATCCATCTCTTATTCCCAGAGGGAGAAGGTAAGTGTTTCAAATCGGGCTCTAACCATTTCCTAGTTCTTGGGAAAATTTACCATCGTTTTTATCTTTTACTCATGCATTAGCCTTAGCTATTTCTAAAGAAATAACTTTCCCGTAACAATAATAAATTTCAGCCTTTTGCTTAACACAATAATTTAACAAAATGTCTTTTAACTAGTTACAACTAGTTATCTTAAATGAGTTACCACATTGAGGATGAAAATCACTTCCTCTTAGTGTGCCCTACTTACACCCACATTAGAGCTCAATTTCATAATCTTTGTTGCAATACCGACCTTCCTAGCCTTTTAACATGTCAAAATTATAATGAGCTCTGGATGCTTCTCTCCAAGCTCTTTGAGCATAGGAGTACAATTTTACAACAAACTAAATAATTACTTTAGGTCCGATACCAAATTTTGGTCTCAATGGACTTTAACCATCATTATCATCATCATCATATAAACAAAAGTAAAGCAATTTTTTTTCTAATATATTTTATTTAATAGAGAATGGGATATACGTTTAAAAATATTAATAACAAAGAAAAAAATTTAATGTGTTTTATAAATAAAATATTTTTTAATATGTTAGTAAATGAATTTGGTATCAAATATATAGAGAGTAACTTTAAGAGGCTTATCAGAATTATTAATATTTGCATTTTAATTCAAATTAAGAAGAAGATTTATAAGTCATGTAATATTTTAATATAAAGTTGATATGTAATATTTTTAAAATTATATATATATATATATATATATATATAGAGAGAGAGAGAGAGAGAGAGAGAGAGAGATGTTACTTATAGAATCTAAATACATCAATCCCCCCTTACTTACTGTACTCAAATCGATTATATCTTTGGATATTTAATTTATCATTAACACCTAAAATTCTTTCGACCAGCTTATAAATAAAATATTTCATCGTCAACTAAGTATATATTATAAATTTTTTTTGAGGTGTAACTCTTTCTCTCATTTTTTGCACTTATAAAAACTTTCAATAAATCTAAAGTTAAGATGAATATACGCCTTGATTAATAAGTATTTCAAAAATAAGTATTAATGAGTATAGATCCATCTTAACTTAGGATCTACCAAGTGCTAAAGGGATCAAATCCCTCAAGGTACAAACATCTTTTTGAGTGCTTGAGAAAACATTTGCAATTCAATAGATTTTAATTACTCTAAATGCTTATTTAATCCAAAATTAACATGAATTTGATAGTTTTTAATAATATTATCTATAACATATATAGATTTTGCATCTCTATATATATAAACGTTCTTATTTTTAATTTTATTAAAAATAAGTCATATAATTACATAATTCCATGATCATATTTTATTTATAAACTACATTTTACACAATTAAATAATTTTTTTAAAGTATAAAAGCTGTATTTCTTAACATTAAAATATATGTGTGTTATTTTTGCTTTTTAATTATTAATGGCTTTGGCTCCTTCTATAATGTTATAAATTATATTGATTCATATAAGTATTGTTCAAATATTTTTAATTATAACAGAGAATATGAGCAACTTTTAACCTTTTTATAGTTGGATTGTATATCAACAACTAAACAAAACACAGAATATAATTAAACCACCAAATATAAATATTCATATTATTTTAACTACAACCATAGCCATCATACTAGACATAAAATGCATGAAATTTTGTGAAAATTTTATATGTGAATAAATAAATACTTATTATTTTACATTTGGTTGCTCGACATTTGTTTGGTTGCTTGAAATTTGTTCCTTTGTAGGATTCAAAATCTTCACTTTGAAGCTTTTGCAATATTTCAAGCTTTAAACAAGGATTCACACAAAGAACTATTCCAAAAAGTTAATAAAATTAGAAAAATAATTATTAAAATTATTAAACAAGCTGGTTTTACTAGGGGTATATCAGACGTAATGGGGTTGGTGTATGTTCTAAAATTGCTGTTTGGCTTTTTTTTTCGTAAAACAAAAAATCACCGCTTATATTAAAGGTGATAAAATGTTTCTCATGGATCATCTTGGCCCAAAATTATGATACAGTTAATACCATCCATCCTCATCATACAAAGATCATTTCTTGAACTCCGAGGGGAGTAGATAATAAACATAGGGACTATCATAGGTCATCCCGACGCAAAAAACAACATGACAGTAATATGCTCTACATGTTCTCATAGAATGTAGCATGAACATGCCCGAAACAAAAAATAAAACCGCACTCATGAAGGCCGAAACTATCATCAAATGTCCATGCCCAACGTGAGACACCTCATACTTCAGTCACGTGTATGTATGGAGGAGTGAGGGCACCCGAGAGACTCCTGTGATAGAAACCTCCTTGCATAAATTCATAAATTATACCCATATTTCATAATGAAGAGCAACAAATTATATGAGAGAGTGAGTATGTGCTCGCTTGATAACCGGCTCGCTTTTGTATAAGAGTAGGTGTAGACAAAGGGAGAAAGATTAATGTGCACTCATGCAATATGATCCAAATGGGCTATAGAGACCTGTCATAGTAACATCCAAAAAAGAAAGTGTTCGAGAAATATACAAACATGATAACCCCCCCGTGGGAAACTATAGGCCATTCCTCAAATAAGTAACAAGATTCCAATATAATCATTATGCCATCATGAAATAGACTTCACATCGATCAATCAAATGCTTCCTCGAAAATGTGATATGTGGAGGCATCTAAGATTAGCAAAGGAGACCCATCTTAGACAACATGATCACCCTGAGAATTATTCTCGCGATATATATGCATGAGAGGAGGATCATTTAGCTTCGATGAGAAAAACCCTTTACACGATCAATCCAATCCTTGATACCATGAGGCTGGAAGTTGGACATCCCACCTAAGCCATCAATAACAACCTTAGCATCACCATATGAATTGATTGCAAACCGAGATTGTAAGCTACCTATATATCACTCCATAAGGTAAAAGTTTTTCCTTATTGTTAGAACCAAGCCCACCATTCCAAAATCTCGATATCATTCCCCACTTTCCAACTTAATCGAGGCTCCACAACCACAAACTCCCCCTCAGAGCCCCATCAAAATACACCGCCGCAAAGATATCGATTAGGGTCAAATGCAATGTGACAGATCCTTCGTGGATGGAACGGTATGAGTAATGGCCATTGATCCAAAACTTTATTGTTCCCATATATATGTGAGGTATGTTAATAGGCTTCTCGTCAAATATAAGACAGCTACGAGCAAGCCATACCTCCTGAGATCGATAAAAGGTGAAGCTTATATTTTCCATTTTCGCGCCCAAATCTTAAATGTGTGGTCCAATAATGAAATGTGAAAACAACCACCATATCTTTCTCGTGATCACACGTGAATAAGAATAAATGGGAAGTTGATTCCTCTTGATCAAGGCATAATGAGCACCTTCCAGGCTTGTGGAAGCCACTTCAGCCTAGTAAGTTTGTCCCAAGTCAAAATTTGACCCTTCCATTCCTTAAACCCACCCAAATAGAATGATCTTTGTGGGAATATTCCACCGCGCACCACCCGAAAGGGGAGGGATACCACATAGATAGCTTATTGGTGATGGTGTTTGTGTACACATCCTTCACAACCAGCCCACCATCCTTTAAAAGTTTGTCCCACACAATTTTTTCCCCATCTTGGTGACGACTCAAACCCCCCACCAAAAGCGGCGCTGGTACATTAATCCACTGTGCATCTCGTTTCTCTATCATCCCCAACTGAGCCATCAATTTCCATTTTGAAACGCCCGTTTCTAGCATAATATCACTAGTGAAAAATAAAAAATACCTCTTTAGGCCAACCTCCGTGAAGGATCCCCTCTCATCAAACAATGGTGTCCCTTCCAATCTCCGTGATTCACACAACCCAAACAATTTTTCCCCATTTTTTAATCTCCGCACTAATCGCTCAGCCCATTAAAGTCATAACCTTCTTAAAGCTTTTCCAAAATGGCCGATCTGTTCTTCAATATGATGATCACACTCCTATATAGTTGTAATAATGGGTCCCCTCCACGTATTTCAAGTGAATAAGGCCCGACCATGTGCCGCGTATTTAATGGCCTTTCCTGTATGATTAATTTAGTAGGGAATTTGAAAAACTCTAACATCCGTAAGACCCCAAACACTCACCCTCCTTCAGACATTGAGATGTGGCTCAACTTACATGTAAATGGAATTTCCAAATTTTGTGGCACTAGGCCACGTAAAGTGTGATATCACCGCATTAATACTAGTGACGCTTGTTCCGAGAAATAAAAAGAGATAACCCCAATAGACCACAACCGTAATAAAATAGCTTGGATAAGAATAAATCTCCCCCCTAAAGACAGCCCATCTATGGCTCCATTTCGAGTATTTTATCTTTGAACTTGTCGATCACCCACGCCCAACCCAAGGCTCTTATATCCACATGGTTTCAACTTGAAGCCCAATATAAGAATCCATATGAAAGTGGCTTGACCCGGGCACTTCATAAACTCCACTAGAAAGTTTATCTCATTTATATCACCATATGCATATATCAAAAATGATTTTCCCGTCACTTTGCAGCCCCAAGGCAGTACCAAAACGATTGAGGATGTAATGGAGATAAAACCACTGGCTCAGAGAAGCCCCGTCAAAAACAAGAAAATCATCTCGCAACAGAGAATGAGATATGAAAACAAAGGGAGAGAAGGTTAAACTCGAGAAAAACCCAAATATGTTTTGCCATCAAGTAACTTGCTAAACACATCCATGATGAGAATAAATATAAGAGGAGACAAGCAGTATCCGCAAGAGACCCCTTCCTAGCCTTTAAAAAATTCGATTGCGTACCATTGATAAGAACCACATTCCGCGCATGTGATGCATGCCATAATCCATCTAATATTTTATTGTGATACTCCCAACCTTTAAAAGCACAATTCTAATAAAAGACAATTTACTAGCCGTATGCCTTGAAGAGGCCCACCTTCATTACTAAAGCCTCCATTTTGCATGAAGGGACCGAGTGAATCACTGTGGCAGCTGCCACACACATGAATAGACCTCCCCGCGTAACCCATGTTGCTCCACAAATATATTCTTGGATAGATAACCTTTAAGCCTTTTTGCAATAATTTTAGATGTTATATTATATATGGTGTTACACAACGCAATCCGCCCATAATCGATTTTTTTATATATATGGTATTTGGATCATATGTTTTCTAAATAAGAGCACAGACGTTGAGTTCAAATCACCCGTGACATAACCCATGAGCCTAATTTGTTTCGAGACCAATAATAATTCATCCGCCATCATCTCATAAAAATGTATAAAGAATTATAAGCATAACCATCCATCCCAGGACTCTTGTCTTGGGAAAAAGACCAAGGACTCGTTGAATTTCTTCTTTTTCGTAATCGCATGTCCCACCTTCCTCATTTGCTATCGTATCAAACATTACCGACATATGATCCAAACCCACCTGGTTTCTCATAAACAATATCGCCCCCTGCCCTTTATAAAAAGCGAAGAAATAATTGAATGCTTCCTCCGTATATCCTTAGCTGGGAGCGTAATTCATTATGCTCTGCCTCGTCCATTCTAGTTGCCAAATAGAATTTACATGCCTCCGACCATTTGCCACTTTATGAAAATATTCTGTTTAAGTCACCTTCCTTCAACCATCAGATTCGATCTAAGTTTCCAAGTCACCTCCCCCGGATTTGAGGATTTCATCCTTATTGCCTCCAATTCCTTTAGTTTTTCATATATACGTCGATCCGGGGGAGCGATTATCATCTCAAAGATATATATTTGCCACCTATCGTAGATAGCCATTAGTTCCCTCCGCAACTCATCTTTTGTCCTTTCCCACTTTTTTGTTCGATGTTTAAGTTCACTAGAGCTTAGCTGATATACTCGCCATCCATCCACATCTCAAGAATGATCCTCCTCCCGCCAAAAATCCATGACCATTTTATTAATCGTGGGTCTTTAAGCCAAATTCCTGTTAAACTCAAGGAATCCCATGAACAAACTAGTTCCTTCCACCAATTAAGGAGATCACCATGATCGTATATCATGTTAGCAATAACTCGTGAGTGTAAATTCCCAAAACTCGTATTAAATCTTCATAAACCATAGCTTTTTCCAACCTCTTCCCAATGTACTCATCACCCTTCGATGATTGGTCTAGGGTCAGGAGACAAGGAACAGGAAAATGTCCACCGTGATGGTTTTCACTAAATATTCGACCAATATGATCACTGCTGAATCAAGCCTAAATCTCAATCCCCATGATTCATAAACAGAGAATGTAGCATTAAAATCCCCAATAACAATGGTATTTGACACGCATTTAATATGAGATGATTCAAAACTTTCCCAAAACGCAAGGTGATCATGAAAGATGTTGGTGAAAAAGGAGGTCTCTCAAGTAAGACCTGTGTCTGTGCTTGAGGCCAACAACATTTATGTTGTATTCTAGGACAATGCCATAATTTTCACCGTTTGAGGAGCAGGAGTCTCACCCGTCGTGTCGCATCCCTATTAAGATTAGAGGCTAGATCATTGATTTCGAGGAAAAAGGACAGCCATCATTGCATCATATTTATGAGCATAAAAAATACATATGTATCTCAACTCTAAGAAGTAAGCTATCGTTCATCACGTGATGTTCAAAGTACCGAATTAAAAATTTAAAATATATACATTAATCATAATCAATAAAGCATCAACCAATTCATAATATATTGCACAAAACGTATGATTCCATTAATCTCGCTCAAAACAAGATAAACATACTCCGTAGAGTCTATTACGCCCCCGCTCCAATACAAAGGCTCCAGATTTCCCTAGGCTTCCCCACTCCTCCTCTCTCAAACCCTTTCTCGACCGATTAACTATATCGCAATTACTTATTTCCTACCTATTTGTTCCTACCGACCGACATTGCCGCCTTTTGCCCCTTTTTCTCTCTCATTTGTTCCTGCCCTTCCGCTACCTTTTGTTTCTTCTTCATCACTAGGAGTTCTCATTTTTTGTTCCTTGTCTCTCATCTCTACCATTTTTTTTCGTTATCCGTCTATGCCCCACCACTCGCTTCCATGTTTTCTCGTAACCGTGACAGATCCTCGCCTACTTGATCGTGCTATGCCACCTATCTTCCTCGCCTCCGTGCCCTCCAAAATTGTCTTGTCAAAAAGCCCCGAGCTGTGCCCCGACCACATGCTATTGACTCGTCCCGTGTCAATATTTTCCGCCGCGGATTCCGTGGTTTATCACCTTCCAAAGGCTGGCCTAGTTGCTCCTATTTCTTCCATCTCTATCTTTCTCGTCGTGCTTCATGTTCCAACAAAGGCCCCAACTCAGAACCTTTCTGCGCTTGTTTCTTGCCTCCGAGCTTTCAGGAACTCATTTATGGCTTGATGTCATTCCTTAATCATGTGCCCCGCTTTCAATGACGATTATGTCTCGCCGAAGTCCCATCCATTACCTCGCGTTTAGTTTGTTGAACACTTCCTAGCTGGGTTCGCCTTCGCCGCCAGCTTGCTAAATTTCCTCCGCCTTTTGCTTCACAAGTTGTCCTAGGTCCCTAAGAAGTTGCTATGTTGTTTCCGAGTGTTGTTGGATGGCTCCGAATTTTTGTTTCAAGTATATGTCTTCTTGGTCATATAGTTGAGTTCTTCTCAATCGATCCGTGGTCCCCACTTCAAGGACAATCTGTGAAGTTTCTCTAAAACCGGATCAGGCTTCATTGTTAGAGAATTTGAGCACTCATGTAGTTGCTCCAATAGGCTATATTCTTCTTCTTTGACAAATGTTCTAAGTGTATGTCTCATTTTAGTAGGTTTGGCCGGATTTATTCAATAATCCCCAAGTCAAGTTTAAGGGGAATTGTTAGGTAAACATGACTGAGGTAGAGTCAATGTTGACTAGGTAGATAGTAGTGGTTTTTGGGGCACATGAGTTTTGCACCCATGGTTTTGGCCCATGTTATCGCATGTAATGGAGCCTATAAGAGGTCGGGAATAATTCATTGTAAGGTAGGCTTGGAGGTGAGTGGTGAAGGCTCACTTGGTTGGATTGGCTGTGGTTTTTGGCCAATGTAATGAAATTTCATTCATTGGGTTTTTCCCAGATTTGGGGTTTTCTTGGTTAAACATTGTGTTTATGTTTATGTGATTTGTTGTTGGGTTTTGTATGTGTATTGTTCTCTATGAATATTTTATTTCTCAGCATCTCCAACATTTTGATCTTCAAGAGGTAGATGAATAAAGTGCTCATTTAAGAATGTTTTTCTCGTAGTCTTAGTGGAGAAGTTAGAAATGGTTCAAATATTTACTTGCAAACAACATCAATGACATCCCTACATTGCATCAAACATTCCTCAATGGTTGGGAAGTGAAAAGAACCCTTCAAATTTTATATGAATATGAAAAAACATTAGAAGGGCCCCATCTCAAGTGTTCAAGATTATTGCACCGTATTCAATAGTTTATATAATGCAATACTCGTCACATAAAACCACCACAAGTTTTAGCCTTAGTTAATTTTCCGGATGGTTTTGAGTGAGAAATGTCTTATCAAAGAAGAGAAAGAAACTCGCCTACATTATAGGAAATGAAGAGTGATGTAGTGAGTGTAGAGGCCAACTCGATAGCAAAAAGAGCTGAAATAGAACTAAGAGAAGAGCCTATTAGAGAAGAATCTTTAAACTTTCACATCTAATGCTAAAATTGACTCATTGGTTGTAACTATGGAGAGAATGATGAGAATCAATCTAAATGAGAGAACTATTCCTAGGGAAAATCAACTAGCTACTTAAAACAAAAAATCAAAATTCTAGAAGAAACCTCCTCGCATAAGCACAGAGAAAGAAAAGAGGTCCCGATAAAAATTCTAGACTTCCATCCAAGAGAATTATGTTGATGAGGATGAAGGAGTAGTTGAAAAATTAGAATAAAAATTAGATAAATTTGATGGGAATTAATCAACATGACTCTTTTTGTCTCACTCGCTTCTAAGAACAAGAACTTTTTTTCAATCAAATAGAGTTAGAATTTGAAGGAATCCGATGATTGTAAAAAATGATTTGAAAATGATCTCATGGAAGTTCACAAACATAATAACCTTAGGAAGCAAGAAAAAACCTTGATAATTCCAATAAGAGGAAGTATGAAAACTATAAAGCGAAAGGTCTTTGAATCTAATCTTAACGAGATAGTAGAAAATTCAAAGAGAAGTAAACAATCTCGGTAAAAGAAGAACACAGAAAGAATTACTAGAGAATAGTTGATGGCCCCGCCAAAACCGCCCAAAACTAATATCCCTAATACAAGTCAACAACCGAAATTACCAAAAGTAGAGGCTAAAGGACTAATTTTTCAAATCTACTCAAATTTTCAAAACACCATTCAAAGACAGAAATGAACTTGAGCAAACCGAAAATATCTATTCCTCTCACTCGAATTGATAAACAAGAATTTGGGACAGGCTTTATGTCCTAAAGGTACTAAACATAGGGGAAATTATTTATATTGTTAATTTCAATGATGATCATCCTAAAAAAAAAAAAATCGACCGTGAAGTTGATGGTAAACCCCAAGAAGGAGGTGTCCCTCCATTTTATGTGAGCCTCAATGTTCATGAAAACATTATCCATAATGCCATGTTGGATTTAGGTGCATCATATAATATTATGCCAAAAATTTGTTATGGATAATCTTGGTCTTGAAATAACTAGACTCATAAATATTTGTACTCATTTGATTCTAGGAAAGTTAGATGTCTAGGTCTTATCAAAGATCTTTGTGTTACTTTTTTAGCTCGATACCAAATAAAATGTCTAGTTATGGATATAGTAGTAGTTTACATCCCTCCTAAGCATGGCATGATTTTATCATGCTCATGGGGAGAAAAAATCGCAAGGGACCCTTCAAATGGATATGACTTATGCCACAATACCGTGTTTGGTCAACCAAGAAGACCGTATAGGGAAACATCAATGAAGTACATGGTGAGTAGTCAAGAAAAACCACATAAATATCCTTTACTTTGTCCATATCGACCTTGACCTTTCCATTCTTTATAATGATGGACCGATTCATGAAAGGTTGTTCATGGTGCAAAAATTATACACGTGAAAAACATGACAATAAAATACAAAATTGTACAACAAGAACCCGAAAATGAACCCCTTGGAATATGAGTTTTTATGGCTCATGTGGAAAATTAGGCTGGGGAGCAGTATTTGGGTATAATGCAAGGAAAAATCATGAACAAGGTCACCCGTACAAACTCAATTTTAGTGCACAAAAAATATAGTATAATATGAATATTTTCTCTTAGGATTATAATTTCAATAAAAGATTAGGAGCTAAGAGGATTTCTATTAATGGTGATTATGAATTAGTCATAAACAACAAAAGTGAAAATATTCTACAAAACATCCTAGGTTAGAGCATACATAAATGATGTACTTTGATTTCTTAAGAACATTTGAAGAATATGATTCAGATATTATCCTAAGAAATAAAAATTTCCTAGCAAATGGTTTAGCCTTTTCAAAGAAGCACATGTTAGTTGCCTCACCCAAACATGCTATCACACAATAGAGGTTAAACATTGTCCATTTGTGCCTAATAACATGAGATACCGGCAAGTATTTGCAATGAAAACAAATTGAAATTTTCTACAACCAAAGGATGAATTTTAGGATAGCAACATATACCTATATTGTGTAGAAGACAGCCACAATCATAAAAATTAGTATAGATAATCATTCTGTTTTGATGTAAATATGTTAGCAAATAAAAATGTACATAAAACAAAATATATAAAGACCCAGAAAAGGAGGAATTTGTAGTTCAACTCAAGGATAATATCCTTCTTATATGACTTGTCCCTTTAGGAAGAATTGTTTGAATTCAATGACGTAGCCAAAAACCAAAAATAGAACCAACAGGGACAAACATTGAAGAGTGTAATATAGGCAATGAACAAAGCCCCAAAATGATAAAACTTTCAAAATCATTGCCTATTGTTACAAAAAGAAAGGTATATAGCTTTACAAGGAATTCATAGATGTATTTTCTGGGGCTATGAGGACTTAAAATCTTATGATACTAGCATTATACATTACAAAATTCCAATCAAGAGGATCAAAATGTTTAAAATAAAATGTGTAGGGATAAATCCTATGTTAATACCCTCTTTGACAGAAAAGAAATTAAGAAAATGTATGAGTCTAAAATCATACTCACTTATATATTCTAAATGGGTATCCAACGTTGTGCCTACAAGAAACAAAACAAGTGAAATCATACTTCCCTTGCATTGACTTTAGAATCTAAATAAAGTATCCCTTAAGGACAACTATCCCTTACCAAAAATGGATAATATATTGCGTAGGGTAGTAGGTTCCAAGAGGGATCCCTTTTGTTAGATGGATTTCTTCAAGTTATAATCAATTTTTAGTGTATCCAATGATCAAGACAAAAAAAAAAATTTACTGCTACTCCATGGGGAATTTTATGTATGAAAATGCCTTTTGGATTAATGAACGTTGGTGCCACTTTTCACGAGTCGTCGACATTGCTTTTTATATTAAATTGGCCATTTTATTGTGATCTACCTTGATGATATTATCAACATATTTAAAGACTCGGATAATATAATTTGGCACATCTAAGAATATTTTTTGATAAATGTAGAAGGTTTTAATTTCCCTAAATCCTACAGTAAATATTGTTTGGCCTTGAAGAAGGAAAATTCTTGGCCATATTATTTCGCAAATGGAATTAGAATTGAGCATAGCAGATTGAAGGTGTACCAAAATTATTTATCGCAGAATCCCAAAGAACTTCAATCTTTCATATTACTGGTAAAATAATTTTTTTAGGTATTTATACCCAATCTTGTAGAACGTTTGAGAAATATAACTAACATAAAGCTTAGAAAGATTCATAAATTAAGTAGAAAATTCAAGATAAACAATTTAGTGATCTAGTCAAGAAAGCATTTACGAAAGATCGAGTTCCAATCACCCGCATTTTACCAAATACTTCATAATTTTTTTTACAATAATACTATTGTTGTTGTATTATTGCAAAAAAAGAGTGAAGGACACTTAACAAATAATAGTTTTTAGCAAAGCCTTGAGATATGCATATTTAAATAAAAACATCACAAAAACCAAGTCTGTCATGGGTTAAAGCATTAAAGGATTTCAAGTTTACATTTCACATTCACATATTATTGCTTGTGTGCCTAATGCGTAGTCAAGGACATTTTAACACGTAATGATCCTGATGGAAAGAGAGGAAAATGGATTATTATTATTTCGGAATCTTGATCCAAAATGGATTTAGTTTTGCCTCCCATATAAAAGTCCTCAAATGTATATTAAAATAAGATCAAGTTAAATTACTCACGACAGATTCCAACGGTGCCAATGGCACATAAAACCAAGTTTGTAAGGACAAAGACATGGGCTACCAAAGTTTATGGAAAACTAGCAAAATGGAAAAATTTCAAAGTCAAAGTCAACAAAGTGGAGGTCAATGATCACGTCGCCAGGACACGTGTAATTCCGAGAACACGACACCTATCCCAGGTGATGTCAGCAAATTATTAATGTGTCAAATTGTGATTGGTTGGAATGGGCTGATTCAAATGGTCCACATGGCAAACCCCGCATTTTGTCCAACTTGGCCTTATTTCCAAAATTTTGGTGGACAAGGAGTGATAGAACCCCCGACCTCTTGGAAGAGCTAAGTTTTGCCGGAGTCCACATACCGGTCAAGCTATTATGCTGTTTCGAAATTAATGTAAATATATTGTATTTATTATGAATGGATTTGGCACAAACGTGGTGCTGGTCTGGACGGGCCTGGGGTCAACCCCACGATCGTCATAGCCTTAACCTTTATTGCAACCATAACATATATTTATGTGCCAACTATACCACCGTAACATTAATGTATTTCCAATGGACGAGATATCACAAATGAGCCAACGGAACTATGTTAAGGTTTTAAACATCACTCATATTTCAATGTAACAAGCATTGTTTATCCGTGCATATATTTGGATATATATCATATGATATATATGATACCATTTATGGTATGAGAACCGCTAGAACTATATAATATGCCACCACTATATGATAAACCTAACATAAGGTTTTTAATAATCTAGCATTTAAATATTGTTATATATAGCTACAAACCAACGAGAGATGGATGTAAGGCCTGGCCGTGGGTTTTGACTCCGCCGACTTCCAAAATAATTTAAATACAACAACTTCAAATCAAGTCTCGCAAACTAGTTCATCTATGTGGTTATCCTTGGTATGATAAGTCACGAAATTTCATTTATGCAGCGTGACAGAGACAATCCACTATAACAAGGAGCACGCAGACCGAGGTGGTAATTATGCAGAAAGTGGTTTTGAGTAGACATAAGTGGTTTTGGTGTAGGGAAGAGGTGGTTTTTCATTTCTTCGTGGGGTATGGAGGTCACGGTGTTGGAATATCGACAAGATTATACTCATTTTGACCAAAATATCACTATGATCACAATGGCGACGTCAATTTTCTCATTTTATTCTTTGTTTTTAGCTCATACCCGTAAAATATTTTTGAAGACAAAATAAAGCTGGCCAACACTGAAGTTAAGGACCCGTAGACATAGCTAGGAAGTCTCGATGAACTCCATTAAATTATTGTTTTAATGTGTTTGACCGTGTTACTTATGATGTTTATGTTATTCACAATATTTTCGATCTATTGAAATAAGTAACATAATCCGGCCAATGCATACGCTTTCAATACTGTTTACAAATGATGTGATCAAATGGTATAAAAGCATAAGATTAAGTCTTTTAAAGGTTTGACACTTTCTCATGTGAAGATTGAATGCTTACTAGGTCAAATTCCAAGCGAGGTTATGAGAACTTGTTGAAGCAAATCTAGGGATTAGAAGGGAGTTTTACAAAAGAGGATGACGAAAGAAAACATATTGGGAATAGAAGTCAATTCTTGGACAACTTCATAACAATAAGTGCGATGGTAGAAGAGATGTATAAAGGGTTTAAAAATAAATAAAGTTGAAGGTATCATCACCTAAACCAGATAAATAATTAGGTGAAAAGTCTCTTTCATTATTTCCACCAACTCTCCATCATCACCACCATCGTTACAATTGTCCTCTTTCTCATAAATCTAGTTCTTCTAAAAAGAAAAAAGAGTAAGAAATCCTTCTTGGATAAAATTATATGTAAAATTTGATTTGCCAATTTATTATGGTGAACTTAACACCGAAAATATTGATAATTGGATAAGACAAAATTGAATTTTATAGCAGTGGCACAAAAGTTGTTTCAAAAGAAAGAAGATCCAGCCTTTGCTAGCCTCGTCTTGGAGGAAATGCACTTTTTTGGTGGGAAGGTAAGGCATAAGAAGATCTTTAAAACATGGTAAAATCATTTTGACATGGAATGAATTTATTTCATATTAAAAAAAATATATCTCCTTTGGCTTATATGCAAAAAGATATGATGAGTTGGCAAACATCGTACCGCTAAAGGGTCAAGGTTTGCAAAGTTATACTAAAGAATTTTGTAAAGGAGCTTTGACACAAGGCATATCATTGACTCACCAAAAACATTATTGAAATACATAGGTGGCCTACATAGTTATTTGAGTCATACCATATTGATGCTTAATCCGACTAGCTTAGATGATGTATCAAGCTCAAGCTACTCATCTAGAAGCTAGGGGTAAAAATGTATCTCATGATGTTGGAGAGTCATATAAATCTACTGAAATCAAGAATAAGGAAAAGAAGAAACAAAAAATGGAAGGAAAGGAAAGAAAACAATGTGAAGAAAGAAAATCCTACATGCACTCATTCTAAGAAAGAAGGACATCATGAGGCACATTGTCAAGTACTACATTCGCACTGAAGCCTAAAAGGTTTGAGAATAAAGAGAAAGAATGTTTCTGCTATGCAAAAAGGACTTGGGATCATATTCAGGAGATGAAACAACAATTACGCCTACAATTATAAAAGGTTATCAACTCTAGAGAATGCAGAAATAAAGAAGCACGTACAGAATTTCTTGATCAAGGGTTTGTTTCGACTCAAGCACTTCACCATGTGAATCACCTATTGTTGGTACGTAAGAAATATGGTTCGTGGAGAATGTTCATTTATTTCCTAGTAAGCATTGAATAAGATAACAATAAAGAATTGTTATCCTCTTACTCGTGATCGAAGATTTATTATATCACCAAAAATGTAGTTTACTTCACTAAGTTAGACTTGCGCCTACCATCAGATCAAAGTTTTAACAAGATGTATCAAGTATTCTTTCAAAATAAATAAACGACTGCATGAATGGATGGTTGTGCCTTTCGCTTGACCAATGCACTAGCTACATTCATGCGTGTGATGAATGATGCTTTTGACCATTTATATATGATTTAGTAATAGTCTACTTAGATGATATTATTATTTTTAATAATATGGGATGAACATATAAAGAATGTAAATTAGGTTTTAGATGTATTAAAAAGAGAAAATCTCTATGTAAAACTATCAAAATGTGAATTTGGCAAGACATATTTAAATTATTAGGGTTATATTGTAGGGGTGGTGAATTGAAGATAGATCCTCTAAGGTCGAAGTCTTTGTAAATTGGCCTAAGCCCAATACTACGACAGAAGTTAGAAGTTTCTTAGGGGAAGCATAATATTGGATAAAGTTTATTTTCTAACTTTTCTTGATCGCAGCTCCTCTACATGCTTTGGCAAGTGTGAAACAGTAAGCAGTGGGGAGGCTAACACCAAGAAACCTTCGACACATTGAAAGAAACGATCAATACAAACACTTTCAACACTAGCACTACCAGATCTTCAACATCCATTTGAGATTGAGATAGATGCAAGTGAATATGCCATGGGGGAAGTGTTGATGTAGCACATAAAGCCTATATGCTTTCATTTTGAGACATTCACATCAGCAAGAGTTAACTATCCTGCATACGATAAATAATTATATGCATTATTACGAGTGTTATTTCCATTACATCATGGGGAAAGAACGTGATACATACAGATCATCAACTGCTACAATATTTACACTCAACCTAAATTGCAACAATTAGACACTATCATTGGATGGGTTTCGTAGAAAAATTTCTGAGTATCTTGTAATCGTATATAAGAAAGGCATACATAATAAGGTTGTATACATGTTATTAAGGCCAATCATAAATTCATCCATAATTATTAAGAATAATTTAGTCATGCATGAAAGCTATATTGAACAAGATTCTCAATACATAATTTTAAGGATTTCTATGCAACTTTAAGTCATGGAAGACATGTAGAAGAATCGCATGGCTATAACCATGTGAAACATTCTTCTACTCGTAGATCTCCATTTGAGACTTGTTTTGGTATTGAACCAAAGTCTCCCTTGATTTTGTCTTTGGCAAAGATATATCAAGCCAAAGATATATCGGGCTATGGAGACATCGACGTGGACAAAGAAACCAATTTCATTGAACAGATCCAATAAATTCACCAAAGCGGTATAGGAAATGAATTGGGAAAGAGCCAACCAAACTATAAAGTGAGGCATGAAAAGCATCGAGTTGAGTATATTTTTCAAGTTGGTGATCAAGTCTGGTTGTACATTAGCAAAGAAAGACTTCAAGTGGAAGGTAAAAATTTGAAACCAATTAGATATGGTCCTTTCACAATTTCGACAAAATTGGTGAGAATGTTTTCCACCTAGATATACTAGCTTATATACAAATTTATTCTTTATTGTAAATGTGGAAATAATGTGATTGTATGAACTCTCTCATTGATTGAAGATCCAAAGAGAAAAGTGAGGTACCTTCCATCAAATATTTTTCACTCGTAGTATCTCAACGGAAGTTCCGTAGGAGGACACAATTTCTCGCCAGGAGGATAATGACTTCATGACAAGGAGAAGTTAGAATTTTCAGTTGACTTAAACATAAAAATCCAAGTAAAGCATGATGGATAGAAATTGGAAATCAAGGAAAAATATCCTCACTTACTCGACATCTAAAACCAACTTTTGGTGCTCCAAAAGCTCTATCAGAAGGAGGATCCAAAAAGATTCAATTTTTCTCGAGATCATATTCTTCAAATGAAAATTAAAATAGGATCAAGTTGAAGCACTAGGTCAATAGGATTCCAATAGTGAAAACTGCACATAAAACCGAGCTCATATGAAAAAAATATATGGCCGCCAAAGTTTATGGCAAACTAGGGAAAAATGGAAGAAAGTCAAAGTCAAAGTCAACGATCAATGGTCGTGTCAATCGTCAAATGACATCAAAGAAGACATGTGTCATCCCGGGAACACACCACTTGTCTAATGTGATGTCGAGATCGCTGATGTGTCGATTGTGATTGGTTGGAATGGGCTCAATCCGAGGTTGACACATGGCAGCCTCGCATTTCGTATTTGCCCAATTTGGCCTTATTTCCAAAATTTTGGGGGTCAAGGAGGATCGAACTCGATCTTATGGAAAGGCTGAGTTTTCAATGAATTCCACATATTGGTCGAGATATTATTTTTCTTGGCAATGAACGGGAATATATTGTGATTATTATGAACATATTTGCACCACCTAGAATGTCCGAATGGCCTGTGGTCAACCCCACGACGGCCAAAGCCATAACCTTTATTGCAACCATAGCATTTATTTATGTGCAAAATATACCAATCGGAACATTAATTTATTTCAAATGTATGGGATATCACAAACAAAACCAATGGAACTATGTTAAGGGTTTAAATGCGCGCATATTTCAATGTAATAGAACCATAGTTTATCTTCAGTATATATTTGGATATATACCATATGATATATATGATTTCATATAGTATGGTATGAGAACTAATGTAATCTATATAATATTCCACCACCGTATGATAAACATTATCATAAGTTTTTTAATGTGACATTGAAATATTGTTATATATAGTTGCAAATCGACGGAGATGGGCAATAAGGTCAGCGGGGGTTTTGACCCGCCTACCTCCAAAAATATATTAAATGTATTAACGAATTTAAATCAAGTCCACATCCTAGTTAACCTATGCAAACTGACGCTTGGTAAGGAAAGGCAATAAAATTTCATTTATGTAAATACGCAAAGACAACATGGCGTAAATCCAGGAGCACACGTACCAAGGTGGTAATTTTCCAATCGTGGTTGTAATATCCCCAAATTGGGATCAAGAAGAAGGCATGCCCGAAAAACACATTTTTCGTGGAATGTATGTTACGTAATTGGGAACGAGCACTTGATCCCTTAGATCTACCAATATAAGGCCTGAATCCAAGAGGGATTCAAAAACGGTCCTCCTAGGTGGGTTAAATAGGCCTCCCCACACCTAGTGCAGCTCTAGAAATGCCCAAGGCAGTGGACTGCAAATAATGCAAAAACAACACCGCCGAAAATAATGCAGTTTCAGCCCAATGTTTGTAGGAGATCAATATGGAGGTTCATATTTCATCTATACATCAGCAAAATAGATTTACAAAGTAACTTATACAATGTATAATAGAAAGGAGAAGGTTATATATGAAGAAACCTCAAAATGAGGTGTTATGACCACAAGAAATGTCTCAATAAGCTTGACAATGTTATTTTCATTGGCTGAAGAAGAAGAGATGTTACAACTTAGAGCCAGAGAAGATCTACATAAAAATCTATAGATCCATTTTAGATCTGTATACATGAAACGCTCCTTTATACACTCCCTTGGGGATTTCGTAAAAACATGAATAACAAGGAGTAGATCCGAGATCTAAGTTGGCGTATCTACAAGAATATTCAAAAAATTTATTAAGCATATGAAGTAAATCAAATCATATCTAAACTAAGATGGATTGATGGCCAATCCACAAATCACCATAGTGAAAGGAAGAATCCAATCACCAGAGATCTCTCCTCCAAGATGAGATGCCAAAACTCCTCAAGTAACTATGCTCTTGAAAATAACGTAGTATAGAAAAGTGAATGCACCTGTAGAATATGAGAATTATCCGGCCTAATTCCAAGATATGGATATGAAGCTCCAAGGGTCTAGGACACTCTTTCAAAAGGATAAAATACTTCCCAAAGGAAAAGGGTGTTATAGATGGCTAGATCCTCGGAAAGATCTATCCTCCACTTGCCGCAGCTCACAAGGACAACCCGGGCCCTAAATAAGATCGTTGTCAGAGGTGCGTAAAGCTTGGTCAACTACCGTGATAGTGGAAAAGACAAACAAGGCTCCTCCGTGAGCTTCTCAAGGAAGGAGGTGGATTCCCGCTCAGGAACACCCAATGCTAAACAACATTATTCTCAAATCTAAAAAACTAGAGAATGATATATGTCTAACTGCATAATATTTTTAGAAAATGATTATCATCAAAACTCCCTTCACACATCGCCCTCTTCCTTTATGAGACTAAAGCCTTGTCAAATGCAAACCACTTCAATGAGTTAGCCCTTTTACATGTGGAGCCTCCATCTAAACTCAGATGCAGTATCCATAAGGTACATTGCATCTAGACTGGTGATGTAGATTTGGTCATGGTTGACCAGTCTCATAGCTCAAACCCATTCACACATGCAAGTTTTTTTTTACATGGCCTATATTTATCTTTGTCTATGTGCATTGATTTTATTTAAGATTCACTCCTCAAATATAAAAGTTGTTTACCTAGTCAAACTTGACTTTGTCCACATGGAAAATGTCTCTTTCACACATGAGGGTGATAGCTTCTATAATGATCCCATCCCATACCAAGATGAATTTTATGCTGATTTAAATGAAGTAATGGCCTCCATCCCCATTTATTCATCTTCCGAAAGTGCAAAAATCAAAATTCAATATTCCCATTAGCTACATGCTAATGTAGGAATATTAGTCCTCCCCTCCCAAATGTTGGTTGTCCCCTGCCAACCGCGAGGATAGACTCAAGAGTTTCCTCCCAAGGCATGGAGACTAAAATGTATTGGGAAAATATCTTTCCCCAAGTGGAACCTCCATCCCCAAGCAATCATCAATAAAAATGGGTCATCCTCCAACATGTGCACTCATGAAAGACTTCCTCCACCCTTAGCTCCTATAATGTGGGTGTGTTGAATAACTGAACAAGGCAGACCAAATGGCCTCCCCCACGCTATCTTTCTCTCCACTCATATTAAGTGTATATAACATGTTGATTTGTGGCTACAATAAGGTTTCCTCATGGCAAGAGGAAGAATACATCTCCGAATATCCTCTCTCCCGTCATGAATCATGCTAGCCCAAATCATCCCATCCAAAATGAATGGCACATCATCACCATTTGGCATCCAAATCAGAAAAATGTTGAAGGTTACATGATACCAATGGCTCCGTCAAGTGGATATGCTGCACTTTTCCCAACCGCTACTTGAGACATAACGCACAACTTAAGGAAATATGAGCCTTTGGGTAGTGGCCGTATCGACCCAAAGTAGCCGGCAGTGTACCCATGCTTCTGGCCGGGTCTCAGATTGCGTGATCCGCAAGTGCTTTTAGGTCCTTCTCTCCATAATATCATCCACTCATCCTAATGTGGGCGATGGATTTCATTATAAATACTTGGTATCCTCTAATGGTAGGACACCAACCCTCCTACATTCTTTGGAAGAACCTTGCACCTTATGTCTGAAGTGAACCTCCAATGGGACTTTTGATGAGACCTCTTCCTCATGCATGGCCTTCCAAAACCACCTAGGGTCTTATATCTGATGCAAGTAGAATTCTCCCTTTGAGTTGTGGCATGCTCTCCATCGAGAGTGTCATCTAGAGAGGAGAAAATCTTCTCATCTCAAGATGTCTACCTCTCGACATTCTTCCATGGCTTCCGAATGAACCCGACATCCGAATCTTCCCATGAGGAATGGGTGCTTCTTTCTTCACTCGCGCTCTTGGACAACGTAGTGAACTATTGCTACTCTAAATTAGTAGTAAGTGATGACGTAGGTCATGCAAACATATTTCCACACAATCTTCTAAAATATTTTTCTACAATAATAGAAAGTGGAAATGCAATCATACCTTGGTGGGCTTTGGGAACACTCTGCATGGCCGCAAGAGTTCTTCTTCCACCGTGTTGACTCCTCAAATGTTGCTGTTAAAGGTCATTCCTCCAAGGTTGTGACAAGGATACAAGTATTCTCAAGAGAATGGTGAGGATTTTTTCCTCTCGATCTCTTTTGTAAAATCCTTGATCACCTTGAGTGGAAATCTTCCAGCGAAGATACTTTTGCATGTCTCACATTTCACAACCACCACTTTCTTACTTCACCCTTCGTGTGTAGTGGGCCGCAATCTCCAATGCTTCTTTCTCTACCACCGGATGTAGTAGGAAGAATGCACCCCAGTCTTCTGCTCAAGCTTTGGTTGCAAAAGATGTCACATCAATAAAGGACAATAGAAACCTAATTCCCCTTATTTCTCCCTTGTTGCAAGGTCTCCTCTCTTCCTCCAATTGAATGAACTAGGAAAGGTTAGAGTCTCCTCTTTGAAGGATCTAGTCGAGACTTGTACTCAACAAGGTACCCACTCGCAGTCCGATGATCCAAGTGTCTTCCATGCTTCTTGTCTTCTTCTTTGTGAGAGTAGGAAGTGCATGGTCCTTCCTCTTCACCTTCTTCTATCTCGCTTACCATCCTTGGAGAAGCTCTTCCTAGATCTGAAAACCGATGAGAGCAAGATCATTCATTTTATCATCTTGACCTCTGCCCCGGGACCATAGGATAAGACAAGATTTTCTCTCGATACCACCGTAATATCCCCCAAATTGGGACTCCTAGCAAGGCATGCATGAAAACACGTTTTAGGAATGTATGCCATGATTGAAACCAAGACTTGGTGTTAGTATGAAATCCTTTGTCAAGTGTACGAAAAGGACCACTTTAGCTACGCATAGCTAATAGCCCTAACAACAAAGTGGTCAGCTATCATCTTCAGATCTGCGCTTATTTGATCAAGAAAAAGAGCCGTTAAAAAAACCGTGATTCTATGCATAGAAAGACATTAAGCAGTAAAAAGAAGGGTTTGCTCCGTATACCAATAGACAAGACAAGAACAATTTTTGAAATAATTTTTTGTATTAAGGGCACCTGGGAGGAAAACAAGAAGGCGTATCCAATTCTCCTCAATGGGATGGGTTCTTGGAAGTCCTCAGCACTTCAGATCTAAAATCTCTCTCTCTTGTTGGTGTAGAAAACCCACACAAAGAATAGAACTCAAAGGGAGCTCACACAACAAATAGTGGAAAAATGTGACCAAGTGTATAGATCCAGAGTGATCTAATAGGCAACAAAAGGTGAAGCATTGTAGGAAAAACCCTCCTATTTATAACAAAATATTCGGTCATTCTAGATCTTGGTGCATGATTAAAATAATGTTAACCAAATCTAGATCCACCTTTTATGGAATATTTTATTATATTTGTTGGAGGGAAAAAGTATTTGACTTGGGTCAAATCCCTTTATTTGTTAATAATAAATAAATAAATGATTTATTTATCTTTTTAAGGAAGTGGTTGAAGGATAATTAAATAAATAATGATTTATTTAATTATTTGTAGGTGATTTGGTCATATTTAACAAGGAATATTATCTAAATAAGATTTAAATAATTATTCCTAGAAAATAATAAGATAAATAAAGGTTTATCTAATTAATTTCTTTGTTTTTGAGTTAAACATGACTAGGAATAATAATTAAATTATGGTTTAATTAATTATTCCATGAGGAAAATTAAACAAAATAGGTTTGTTTAATATTTCCTTTTGGGGTTTCCTGTTTAGACCATAAACAACCTAATAAATGTAGTTTATTAAGTTATTTTACATAGTGAAAGCAATTTTACTTAGGGTAAAATTGGTCTTACATGGTGTACTTGGGTCCATCTAATGATAATAGGTTAGATGACCAAAAAATGGTGTAACAGATTGCCTCCCAGTGTGCGAGTGTTAGGAGCAAATCATATGACCGAAGTACGTTGTAAGAACTCAATCACCAGACATCAAGAGGGAAGTCAGAGAGAGAAATGTAAGGTAGATGAGTGTGCTGAAGAACTAGACCCTGAGGAGACGAGACTCGCAGGTGCAACAAGTCTCTTTTTATGAGAGGGTACCTGTGCTAAAGGCGGCGGGGGAGGCATACCTATGCCCGCCGAGACAAAGTACAAAAGAATAGTGGGTCCAGTAAACAAGGGACCGAACCATAAAGTACAACTGGCATAATCATGAGCCAGATAAAAATACAATGAGGAATCCCACATACATGCTGTGCCTGGGATAACAGCCAGGACTTGTACAATAATATCTGAGTACATGAGATACAAATACAACCCAAATGCCCCCTGTAAATGGGGAAGGGCTCACAAAATATGACTGATACATGCAAATCAAAGAGGCGCTGCAAGTGGCTAAGGCCAACATCATCAAATATCTGGAGCTACATCGAAGGCTGCAAGGAGGAGGTCATCCGGGCATGTGGGGGGCTACCTACAGGGCCACCCCCTCATGAGGGTTGAGACATCTCACACACACCCGGGAATCATCAGGAGCTGCTGCTGTATCACTGAACCATCAAGTATACGGGTCTCGGTCATGCTAAAAGGAGCTGGAGTGGAGAAACAATCAAGTCAAAGGGAAATGAGAGATCCCTTTGCCTGATCCGAGGTACCGAACAAGAGTGGAAGCTAGAACCAAGGTACACCACCCTCTAGACCTGGCTTCTAGAATGAATGAGAGGATGTCGACAGAAGGAGGTCCGCCATAGGTGAGGCAATGAGATATCCTCAACTAAGGCATGAGAGAAAATAGTAGAGCGACGGACAGACTGACACTAATGATGATGGTGAAATGGAAGGGATTGAGTAGCGAATGGACGACTTCCCTTGTTAGAGAATAAAGGGCATAAATGGCATGGAAGCGACTGACGCAATATCATAAGGGATAGGGGACAGTGGGAATGAAGGCCATAATGTGTGACACAAGAGAGAGACCAAGCAATGAAGGATGGAGGGCTAGAGCGGGGTACAAAGGAACGCGGGATAGACTCCATGAATGCGATGATGATGCAACTTGGATGCTCTAAACAAGGGCGACTTGATGGTGCTACCACACAGTAAAGGCCCAATGGGGGACCAGGAAAAAAATGAGTACAAGGTGGGAACTCATGACGAAAATCGACACGAACATGGACAAGTATGGAGGCGAAGTGGTGCCCCCAGTACAAGTGTTGTAAGTGAGGAAATTCGATTTAAAGGGGAGGTGAAGTGACCCTTCTTGGACAAAATGGGTCCAGGTGAAGTAGAAAATCACAAAAATGAAAAACGATGCTGGCTATCTAAAAGAAAATAAAATATGCATTTCAGAAGGGAAATGCTAAGGGTAATATTTCTTGAGATAGAGTGCATTGCGAGGATTAGGAAGGGGATTGCCTTCGAAATCCTCTAAGAGGTATGCCCCCTTACCGAGATCCTTACTGATGATGTAAGGGCCTAGCCATAATGATTCGAACTTCCCATGACCAAGGACGTCATGGGCCTAGTCATATACTAGAACAAGGTTGCCTTCGTGAAAAGTGCGAGGCTGGACTTTTCGGTCATACTGAGCTTTGGTGCATTTCTTGGCCGCTTCCATGGTTTGCAAGGCAACACGGCGGTCTTCAAAAGTGCGCTCAAGCATGTTAAGTCATTGTTCTAGAGGTTGGGTGTCAGGGAGAAGTTCAACGGCCAGATGCAGGGAAGGAATTTCACACTCGATCGGTAAGACTGCCTCCTCTCCAAAGACGAGGTGGAAAGGAGTAAACTCGGTGGCGGTTTTAATAGAAGTTTGATAGGCCCACAAAGTAGGGAAGAGCATGAGATGCCAGTTGGTTCTGTGCTTATTTATCATTCGTTGAAGCATAGTCTTGAGGATTTTGTTGACTGCTTCAACTTGGCCATTACCTTGCGGGTAATAGGAGGAATATTGGTGCTCAAAACCCAACAGTGAGGATAGCTCACGCCATATCTCATCTTCAAAATGTCTGCCATGGTCAGAGACCAGTTGTTTCGGAACCCCGAATCGAGCGATAACGTGCTTAAATAAAAAGAGGGATGCGGTAGCTGCCGTGTTGTTAAATGTTGGCATGGCCTCGGCCAATTTTGTGAAATAGTCGACCGCCACGATGATATATTTGTGGTTACCAGCGGATGGCGGGTGACACTCCATAAAGTCAATGGCCCATTTACAAAAGGGACCAGTTGAGATGACCGGATGGAGGGGGGCTGGGGGAGCTCGCACCTAGGGGCGAAATGTTGGCAATTGGAACAGTGTTTGACTGCCTCAATGCAATCACTGAAGAGGGAAGGCCAAAAATACCCAGCGCGCATGACTTTCTGGGCAGTAGCACGACCGGAGAGGTGGCCACCGCAAGCGCCGCTACGGCAGGCATTAAGGACCTTTTAAGCTTCAGCATGTGTGAGACGATGACGAAGGACAATATCGATCCCGCGACGATAGAGGTCGTCACCGATAAGGAGGTATCGGGGAGCCTGGTGTCGGATACGTCGGTGAGCCTCATGATCAAGGTGGAGGGCGAACTTTTGGGTTCGCAAGTAAGTAAGAATATCGCCATACCACGGGTCATCGGAAGTAATGGCAAATAAGTGTTCATCAGGAAAATCATCATTAACTGGGGGGTCTTGTGCTCCGGTAGGTAATTCAGAAATGAGCTCAGCGAGGGCTAAGCCTTTCTTACTCTTTGGTGTGACAAATTCGAGGTTGAATTCCTGAAGAATAATGACCCAATGGGCGTACTTCCTAGTGAGGATACGACGACTCAAGAGGAAAGCCATGGGGCTGGAATTATTCACAACCTTGGTGGAGCGCATGAGGATATAATGACGAAGTTTTTGGACCGAGAACATGACAGCCAGTGCTAATTTTTCTTCATATGAGTAGGAAACAGGAGGCCCTACAAGGTTCTTACTGACATAGTAAATCACATGCTCGATACCATTGTCATCTTCCTGGATAAGGACTCCAGCGACTGAATAGGTGGAAGCGGAGATATACAGGATGAAGTCTCGATCAAATTCGGGAGGGTGGATCAAGGGAGTGGATGTGAGAGCCTTCTTGAGGGCATGGAAAGACTCATGAGCATAGGTATCCAAAACAAATGGGATATTAGATCGGAGGAGTCTAAGGAACCCATGTGCGGTGGTGGCATAGTCAGGGACGAACCGATGAAGAAAATTAGCTTTTCCTTGGAGACTTTGGAGCTTGCGTAGGGTACGCGGAATGGGAAGTTCAGGAATGGCTTGAACTTTCAAAGGGTCAAGAGTGATACCATCCTTAGACACTATGAAGCCTAAGAGACAACTGGCGGGAATGCAAAAGATGCATTTCAACGAGTTAAGGCGGATATTATACTTGCGACATCGGAGAAAAATGGTATGCAGATCGTGTAGGTGCTGCATCCGATGCTTAGAACGCGCAGTGAGGTCGTATAAATAAGCAAGGATAATATGAGCTAAGTCATGGAAACAGTAAGACATGGCCCATTGAAAAGTGGCGCCGGCGTTTTTAAGGCTGAAAGGCATGACCCAGTAAGCAAAAGTTCCCCACGGACTAATGAACGCGGTTTTTAGTTGATCAGCAGGACGGATAAAAATTTGGTTGTATCCGGAGAAACCATCCATAAAGGATAGAACCTCATGCCCCGCACACTCGTCAGTGATTTGGTCAATGAACGGTGTGGGGAAGTTGTCTTTGGCACAAGCTTTGTTCAAGTCACGAAAGTCCGTGCAGACATGGATGGTGCCTTGTTTCTTGAGAACGGGAACTGGGTTAGATACCCAAGTGGTGTATTCAATGGGGTAAATGAAACCAGCCTTCTTGAGCTTATCGATTTCGGCTTTGATAGCGTCACGTCTTGAAGGATGAATGGGTCTCAACTTTTGACGGACCGGTTTGGCATCATGCCATGTGTCGATATGGTGTTCGACGATGGCGGGATTGAGTCTGGGCATTTCAGAATAGGACCAGGCGAAAATATCGTGGAATTCTTTGAAAAGCTTGGTGTAAGCTTCAATTTCTTCCGGGGTGCATTGGGCGCCCAAGGTGACATATTCTTCGATTCCTAGTTTGACTAAAATGTCAATTTTAATGGTAGGAGAGATATTGGCCATGTTTCCTTCTTTGAAAGCATCAGGCGCAGGGATGGGATTTTTGAACCAATCGACTGCATTGGGAATGAAGTCTTTGGTTTCCACAGCATATTGGTCATGGGACTGCTGTGGGAGGAAGTATGCGCGATGGTGCATATCATCCCACAGAAATTCAGGATTGGTCATGGCTTCCATAATGTCTTCATCGGACTGGAAGATGGGAAGACTGGAGGAAGAAGGATCACCCGATGAGGTAGTGATGTGTGACGGGTCATCTTGTGGAGAAGGGCTCAGATGCGCAACGTCAACAGATCCAAGGTCGACTGAGGGGGAACCGAGAGTGTCTGTAGGTTGAAGGTTAGGTGAAATATCTCTCAAGGATGATGATAGGTACAAAATGGTGGTCGAAGGCTCCGTTGGTTCGATAGTGGGAGGAGGAATGTGAATGGGAGTAGGAATATCCTCTGGTCCTATCGAAGTAGAACTCGTAGACAAGTGAGAAGGTATCTTGTCATGCATAGCCTTGAATTGGCAGTACATGTCCAAGGAGGAACGATACTCGTCAAGGCGGGGATAGAGGTGGGTGTAATGGCCGTGGAAATCGCACAAAGAACAAGGGTGATTTGTGCGCAAGGTTTTGAGTTTCTGGATAGAATTCGGGATAGTGATGTAGACTTTGGGGATATCAGAGTCAGGAAACGTCTCGTTGACCAGGATCTTGAGGTGCGGCAATTCAGGACACATATGGGTGGCGTGACCGACAATATCGCACAAAGCGCACTGGATAGCGAGCTTTGGTGGTCGCGGAGGGGTAGGGGTTGTTGGAGCGGTTTGGTCCTAATTGGTTGCCCCCTTACAAACTTTTCCTTTCTTTCCCGGGGCTGGCACCATAGGGGCAGGGTCTTGGGGAGGTGCAGGGGGCCCAGAGGAAGTGAGGGGGATCGGTTGAACCGGTGTCAAAGCGAGGTAGGGTTTTGGGTGACCGGGTGGGGTAGCGGCTGGAGGGTCAATGTACCAGACGAGTATGCCCAAGGTCAGATTAGGGAGAGATAAGGTGGCCATGACTGGTACCATGTACACTCCTGGTGGGGGAGCTAGGAACGGTATCTGACCAGATGGGTAATGGCCAGGTGGGACGACTCCTAAATGGCTAAGGCTTGGAGGAACCGTGCCAGGAGGATAAAGAGGTTCATGACTATCAACTGTAGGTGAAGGGCTAGGAGAAGGTTGCGGAGGGCAAGGTTGCTGACTAGCCGAAGCGGGTTGCTTGAGAGCAGCCTGAGATGATTGCATCATGCAAACATTCGATGAGCTGGGATCAGAGAAATGAGGAGGGGGGAGACTAGGAAAAGTTCCAAGTAGGGAGGAATGTTTGTAGACGTTGGGGGAGACACTGGTCAAGGAATTGATGATTTTCTTATTGGCTACAGAAGAGATGGTCATCTCGGGGGAGGTTTGAGACGACGGCTCATGGTAAGACAGCTGGTCAATGGTGACTATCTTTCCATTGTGAGGGAAAGACATCTTGCGAAAAACCACGAATGGGACAGCAGACATGGCATAGGTGTAGCTTTGCCCCAATAGAATGTTGTAGTCTAGAGGGGCGTCAATGACTTCGACATCAACGCAAACGGTCTTACCGGCAAGGGTGATAGGACAATTATGAAAAAGGCCAATGGGCTGGGAGGCATGGCCGTCCCACGCTCGAAGGGTGATCGTGGAAGGGGCCAACTCAGGAGATTCGAGTTGCTTCCAAACCGAAGCGGACATCACACAAGTGGATGCCCCCTCATCAATTATACACCGAGAAACGTTGGCATTCTGGATTTTGACTGGGATTTGGAAGGTGACGGAAGCAGGAAGGGGAGGATGGTCTGATTGATGGGCGTCGAACACAATCATTTGGTCATCAGCAGGATCTACAGCACCCACGGCAGATAGTAGAGCCTTCTTTTGGGAAGGGCACGACTGGAGGAGTTCCAGTGTGGAAATGGCAGCAGGAGATTGCGCCAAATCATCTACTATGCTATACGAATGAGCAGCTCGACCAGAAGCAGTATTTCGACGTAACGATACTTTAGGAATCTTGAGATGGAACTCAAATTTGGGTTGAGGGATATGTAAGGGACCATTGGGTGTCGAAAGAGGCTCTATAGAACTGGAAAAAGGGGACTCGGGGGTAGACTAAGCGGGAGGCTTGGGGTACTCGCGAGACCGAGTTTGAAGGTGAAGGTCGATGGTTGGGGAAGGATCAGAGTTCATCATAAGGATCTGGTAATCAGAGGAACCAGAAAGGGAAGGTGGAGTGGCGAACTGGCTGTCAGGCGGTTGGGTAGCCACGAATCAGTAAACACAGCTGGTTGGGTAGTGGCCACCTTAGGAGGAGCATGAGGGGAGGCGTGTTGTCCGCGCAATGTGGCTTGAGACTCCCACATCTGCCACATCTAGGGTAAGAGGGGACAATCGTGGGTGTAATGACCATAAACACCGCAACACGAACAAGGCTTATTTGTGCGAAGCAGCCTGTCCAGCTTGGGCTGAGTGCCCTGTTTCTGGTTAGCAGTGTTAGGGTCAACACCTTGAGGATTGGGTCCACGAGTACCAGCGGCAGGTTGATTTGGATTGCCTCTCCACCTTATTTGAGAAGAAGGGGGATTAGTCGCACCCTGCTATGCAAATAATTTCCCTGGGGGGGGCTGTAGGTGCTGTTGCGGGTTTGGAGGAGGCAAGGGATATGGAAGCGCATATGCTGGAGGAGCTGGCGCACCAGGCTGCGGATAAAGGTAATGGTTAGGTTGGGAAACATTGAGGTAAGCAGGAGGTTGGGAAAAAGGAGGAGGCATGCCGTATCCTGGATACATGCTACCGGGAGGGGGAAGAGTGCTAGAGGTGCTGGCCCCTCCCTGAGGGAGACCATAGCCCATAGGAGGTTGAGCGTACGGATGGGAAAGGGCTCCAACGATACCGTCGGCAGAATAAGATGCCCCCGGGGCGTTAGCGCCACCGGGCCTGGGGAGGTCAGGAAGAACGGCTTCCATCCAAGGGATATCGGTGGCCACCCACCTATTCCATTTGGACCAGCACCATCAATTCTTGCAGCTTTTCACATTCAGCACAACTTACTATTTTTAGCAGGTTTTCGGGTCCTCCACTCTCGGAGCCGTTTTGGGGGCTTAATGATCCAGGGATATTGGTGGCCACCCACCAATTCCATTTGAACCCCCATCTTCAGTTCTTTCAATTTTCAAGTTGCAACAAAACTTACTATTTTTAGCAGTTTTTCGAGTCCTGAACTTCCGGAGCCGTTTTGAGGCCCTAAACGACATTTTTTGGGAAAACGGAGAGCAACATGGGTCCATGGACCGATGTTGCTCATTCAAAAATTGAATTCCTCGGATAGATCTTTCTAACGAGCTATTGAACGCGTCAAACGGAGATCGGGTGCCAAAGTTATGCCCCCTGGAAGTTGAACCACCAATTTACCCAAACGGGCGCCCACAGTTTTGGTGCCTCATCTCCTACGGTTAGGTTTTTGGACGTTTCAGATTCTACATTGTTTCTCGACAATAAATAGGCCCTCGAGCCTCATTGTAACACAGTTCAGAGGTCTGTAGCCATCACATCTCTTCTCAGAGATTCGCTACCAGCACCCTAGCTATTTTATTTCCATTATGCCTGTAAGCATATTTCTGTTATTTGATATTAATGAAATGAAGCATTATTTCCACTACATCTCTATGTTCATGGTTATTTTTATATTTTGTTGTGTTCCTGCATAAATCTGGATAAGTGGTATCAGAGCGGGTCTGCTCTTTCTTTGTTTTTCTTTTCATGTCCCCAACGCGGTCAGGGTATAAGGAGTTAGGGCTCGATCTAGTTGAACCCTTGCAAGATCAGCCTCGCAAACCCCGACAACCTCCCATGGTGGAAGAAAAGAAAGACGAGGGAGCAGGAGATCCTATCAAAATACTGCTCGAGGAGGCCCTCGAGAAACAAAGGAACGCGATGATGGATAACTTTGCTCAAATCCTTCAACGACTGCCCACATATGGCGCATCTGCATCCAACAGCCACTCTGGAGGCGCCACTCCCTTCAAGGTACAGGTAAACTTTGACATTCCTATATTTGAAGGAAAGATAGATGCAGACGCTGTAGACAGATGGTTAAATTTGTTGGAAGGGTATTTCTCGGTCCATGACTTCTCTGACCGAGAAAAGATTATTTTTGCACTCCTCAAAGCCGCCCCCCATGTCAAAGACTGGTGGGAAACCTACCGTGAGCAAGAGGGCGAAGGGGAACCCTCTCTGTTCTCGGCCACACCCACTTGGAATTCATTTTGAGACGGCATCAAGCACACCGTGGGGAGCTATGAGGACAAATACATCCAATTTACCACGTCACAAAGAACAAAAGGATCAAGATGTGCACTAACCGAAGAATCGTTCCATACCCCCACAAAGTTGCACAAAGATTCGCAGATGCGTACGTAGTGCTCACACTACTTCTATGAACCGCACAAACACATTCAGGAGGAAATGGAGTTCCTCGACATTACATCGCTTGGCATGGCATATCGCTATGCCGCCAAGATCGAGCAAAAATTTAAGCAGAAGAAGCGAGACTTTGGATCTGCGAATCCGAAAGGTGCCCCCGAATCGAAGAACAAGGGGCAAGGCCAAAGCAATGCGACTCAGAACAACACCAAAAATCCAAAGAAGGACACAGGGAAGTGGTGTGAATTTCATAACAGCCCCACTCACAGCACAAACGAGTGTCGGGCCAAACAGTCTTTGGTGGCCGAACTAAAGGCACCCGAATCAGATGCATTTTCTGATCCCGAGTTAGAACCAGACAAAGGCAATGACAAAGGGAAGCAGATCATTGATGTGGATCCCAGTGCCATTGTTGCCACCACCAAGATCCAGAAGGAGGGTCCAGAGGATCCAGAGGAGGGGGAGCGCCTCTTCCAGTTGCAGATGTGGGTGAAGGGTTCTCCACTTTAGTTTCTCGTCGATAGAGGAAGCCAAAAGAAACTCATTTTAGTAGACGTCGTGAAGCGGCTCGGCCTACCAACCATAGCACACCCACAGCCGTATACCATCGGGTGGCTCCACCCAGGGAGAGATATCCGCATCTTCCAGCAGTGCCGACTTCCATACAGTATCAAGCCATTCACAGATGAGGTATTGTGTGATGTCTGTCCTCTTGATGTAGCTGATGTATTATTGGGCCAACCATGCTTGTGGAGGCGACATGCTGTGTATGAGTCTAGGCCTCGTGCTATTATTATTACTTTGGGAAATAACTTGTACAGGATACCAGAGGTAGTACCTCCTCCTACCATCTCTTTGACTACTGCAAAACAACACAGTAAGATTGTTTCCCAAACCAGGAAATTCATTTTCCTTACGACTCACTCACAGGGAAAGAAGAACATTGTGGCCACAACCTCGAAACAGGGCTCCCTTTCATGGCTGCAGCAGATGGACAAAGTCATGGAGGAATACGATGACAATTTCTCCTCACTCATAGAGGTTCCTTTACACTGTCAGGACAAGCACTCCATTGATCTAACTCCCAATGCACCACCACCTGATGTTGCCATACATCCTGCAACTACACATACAAAATCCAAACACGTACTGTATGAGGCTGATAAAGAAACCAAATTTACTAAACGCATCCAGCATGTCCACTCGCAGGTCCATGACATCTTCAACACATCTAATACTCAGTTCAACAGAATTTGCCTCATCTCATGGAGGATCTCAATGCAATGGGGACCATTGCTTCCTAAGGAGGGAGGAATGATCCAAGTGGATATCGGTGGCCACCCACCTATTCCATTTGGACCAGCACCATCAATTCTTGCAACTTTTCACATTCAACACAACTTACTATTTTTAGCAGGTTTTCGGGTCCTCCACTCTCGGAGCCGTTTTGGGGGCTTAATGATCCAGGTGGATATTGGTGGCCACCCACCTATTCCATTTGAACCCCCATCTTTAGTTCTTTCAATTTTCTAGTTGCAACAAAACTTACTATTTTTAGTAGTTTTTCGGGTCCTGAACTTCTGGAGCCGTTTGGAGGCCCTAAACGACATTTTTTGGGAAAACGGAGAGCAAAATGGGTCCGTGGACTGATGTTGCTCATTCAGAAATTGAATTCCTCGGATAGATATTTCTAACAAGCTATTGAGCGCGTCAAACGGAGATTGGGTGCCAAAGTTATGCCCCCGGGAAGTTGAACCACCAATTTACCCAAACGAGCGCCCACAGTTTTGGCGCCTCATCTCCTACGGTTAGGTTTTTGGATGTTTCAGATTCTACATTGTTTCTCAACAATAAATAGGCCCTCGAGCCTCATTGTAACACAGTTCAGAGGTCTGTAGCCGTCACATCTCTTCTCAGAGACTCGTTACCAGCACCCTAGCTATTTTATTTCCATTATGCCTGTAAGCATATTTTTGTTATTTGATATTAATGAAATGAAGCATTATTTCCGCTGCATCTCTATGTTCATGGTTATTTCTATATTTTGTTGCATTCCTGCATAAATCCGGATTAGGTATAAACATAACCAGACTGAGCATAGATCAGGTCATATTTCAAGTCTATTTGGAGGGTGGCTTCTTCGGTTTGAGGAAAATGGGAGGCGACATCTTTGCCAATGGGATCTAAGAGAGAGCGAAGGAACCAATCCATATAGATCCAATCTTCGAAGGGGGGAGCTCGACATAAGCTTCGTCTTCGTCACCATTCCTGAACATGAGCGGAAAGGCGGGTTGAAGAGGTTTGCTTGAAAGAGGTCAAAAGATCCGTACCAGTATCGTATCGGAGAGGGAGCTGGAAGTAAGATAAAAAGGCTTGGGCAATGGTCGCAAAGGTGATATGGGAAGAGGTGGCTTGGTCAACATACCATTTAGAAGCTTTGCCGATAAGCGTGCGTTGGAACAATCGAAGACGGATGGAGTCATCGGTAATGGAATTGGAGGAACACCACATGTGGAAAGATCGAACATGATTGGTTGGATCTTCTCCAGCAAGGCCTTCAAACTTAGGGATGTCAGAGGGGAGCTTGGTTGGCATAGCAGGCCAACCAACATCGTGGTAGATAGGGTCATTGATCAACTGATTGAAATCGGGGAGGCTGAGGCCTGCGATGTACGAAAGCAAGGGTATGGCCGAGGTAGTTCCTGTGGCGATTCCGCTAGTAGTAGTTCTGGCATTAGGGCCTGGAGCACCGCTAGCGTTAGGCCCTGGACCAGACATAGTGAAGGTGACAGGGGGAGAACCAGGAGGAGAAGGAGAACCCAATGAATTAGAATAGGAGTCGGAGTGCGGACTCGGAGGAGGACTAGCTCGATGACGACGGGACGGAGCAGGTCGATCGACCGGAAACTGAGGGTGAAGGCCAAGAAGTCTTCGGGAAGTGCGCCTTGGGGGCGCAATGATGACAACACAAACATGGCACAAGGGGAAGAAGAACGACCACGAGGGCAAGGAGGTGCAGAATCAAGTGATTACAATGTCGAAACAAGGGCAGATAGGTGCAGTGTCAATTGATTTTAAAGTCTTTGCCTGGCGGTGTAAACCAGGCTCTTCTTCGCTTAGGGTGAGTGTGTGGCATGCATTAATTTTAATTTTTAAACCCTTTTTGTTTTGAGAGCAAGAGAAAAAGTGTGCTGCGTAACTGAAAATAAATCTGCAGAGAACAGTATATAATGCTGAAATAACAGAAAAATAACAGCTACTAGTGCATCGATTCAACCCAAGAAGGCGGGTCACTCAAAACTAATCTAAAAAAGGGAAAAAATCTAGTCAAAACAAACTTACAAAGAGGCCAATAGATCTAGGGTCAAAAGGGACAGGGATCTAAAGGATAAAGCTGTTGAAAAGAGGTGCAGATCACAGCCAAGAGGCAGAGGCAAGGTGGCTGGAAAAAAGGAGGAAATCAGCAAAAAGCAGAAGGGGCAAGGTGGAGGCCCTAAAAGCAGATCCAAAGAAATCTTCAGGAGGTGATTTGAGAGGTAGAAGAGCTGATTAAAAGGGATCTGAAAAGGAGGTAACAGATCTGGAAAAGGGGAGGCTGAAACTCTGAAAAATCAGACACCTGAAGCAGCTAAAACTCTTCCACCAAAAGTGGAGGGTACTGAAGCCCTAGGGGGGCTAGGTTCCCACTTAGATGAGCAAAAAAGATCAGGAACAGGTCGAAACGGGCTGAGACAGAGGCTGGAAAACCCTGATAGAAGCTTCAGAAAAACCCAGAAAAATTGCAGAAAAACAGCTGAAAAATTGGCAGGTCGCAAGTTCTGACCTGTTTTCAATGCAGGTCGCAGAAAATGGGCAGAAAAGTGCGACCTAGAGGTCAAGGTCGTAGTTTATGGGCTGAAAAGTGCGACCTGAAGCTCCGGGTGTCTCGGCGACAGATTTCCGGAAAAGTTGCCGTCTCAGTTGCGGCTGATGTCGCTTACCTACGCAATAGGGCCAGAAACACACGGAAGTTAGAAATTTTAATGTTTTAGGGTTTTATGTGAGAAAAAAACATTAAAATAGGAAAAATAAAAAGCTAAAAAGAAACCCTAGGGTCTGAAGTAGCTGGATATGCAGGAATATGAAAAACGACAGCGGTCGTAATTTAAAACCCGTGTGGAGTCGCCATTTGTTAGTATGAATCCTTTGTCGAAGTGTACGAAAAAGGACCACTTTAGCTACGCATAACTAATAGCCCTAACAACAAAAGTGGCCGCCAATATCTTCAGATCTGTGGTTAGTTGAACATAAAAGAGCTGCAAAAACCAGATCTATGCATGGAAAGACATTAAGCAGAAAAAACAAGGGTTTGCTCCATATACCAATAGACAAGACAAGAAAAATTTTTGAAAGAATTTTTATATTAATTGGGCACCTGGGAGGAAAACAAGAAGGCGTATCCAATTCTCCTTAGTGGGATGGGTTCTTGGAAGTCCTCAACACTTCAGATCTAAGATTTCTCTCTCTTGTTGGTGTAGAAAACCCAATGCAAAGAATAGAGCTCAATGGGAGCTCACACAGCAAATGATGGAAAAATGTGACCAAGTGTATAGATCCAGAGTGATCTAATAGGCAACAAAAGGTGAAGAATGGTAGGAAAAACCCTCCTATTTATAACAAAATATTGGGTCATTCTAGATCTTGGTGAATGATTAAAATAATGTTAACCAAATCTAGATCCACCTTTTATGGAATATTTTATTATATTTGTTGGAGGGAAAAAGTATTTGACTTGGGTCAAATCTCTTTATTTGTCAAAAATAAATAAATAAATGATATATTTATCTTTTTAAGGAAGTGGTTGAAAGATAATCAAATAAATAATGATTTATTTAATTATTTGTGGGTGATTTGGTCATATTTAACAAGGAATATAATCTAAATAAGATTTAAATAATTATTCCTAGAAAATAATAAGATAAATAAAGGTTTATCTAATTAATTTCTTTGTTTTGGGTTAAACATGACTAGGAATAATAATTAAATTATGGTTTAATTAATTATTCCATGAGGAAAATCAAACAAATATAGGTTTGTTTAATATTTCCTTGTGGGGTTTCCTGTTTGGACCATAAAAAACCTAATAAATGTGGTTTATTAAGTTATTTAACATAGTGAAGGCAATTTTACTTAGGGTAAAATTGGTCTTACATGGTGTACTTGGGTCCATCTAATGATAATAGGTTAGATGACCAAAAAATGGTGTAACACACTTGGATCCCTTAGATTTGAAAATCTAAGACCTGAATCCAAAATGGATTCAAAAACAAGTCCTCCTAGGTCGGTTAAACAGGTTCGCCTACACCTAGTGTAGCTAGAAAATGTCCAAAGCAGGGACTGCAGTAATGCAAAAATAATATTGTTGGAAATAACGTAGTTTAGACCAATGTTTGTAGGAGATCAATATGGAGGCTCATATTTCAGCTACACATCAGCGAAATAGATTTACAAAGCGACTTATACAATGTATAATAGAAAGGAGAAGGTTATAAAAGAAGAAAACCTCAAAATGAGGATCTACAACCACATGAAATGTCTGAATAAGCTTGACATCGTTATTTTCATTGGCTGAAGTAGTAGTATATTACAACTCATATATAAAGCATATCTGTATACAAAATGATAGATCCATTTAATATATGTATACAAGAAAGACTCCTTTATACAATCCGCTTGGGGATTTCAGCAAAACATGAATAATAGTGAGTAGATCTAAGATCTAAGTTACAGATATATAGTAATATTCAGAAAAAATCTGAAGCATATGAATTACAACAGATCAGATCTGAAATAACATGGATTGGATGGCCAATCCATGGATCACCACAGTGTGAGGAAGAATCCAATCACTAGAGATCTCTCCTCCAAGATGATGCCAAAACTCCCTGCAACTCTGCTCTTGCAAATAATGCAGTACATGGAAAGTGACTTCATTGTAGACTATGAGAATTCTTTGGCCTAATGCAAAGATATGGATCTGAAAATCCAAGGTTATAGGACACTCTTGTCAAAGGGATAGAAGACTTCCCCAGTGAAAAGGGGTGGTAAAGATGCATAGATATGGAAAGATCTATCCTCCACTTACTACAGCTCACAAGGACAACCCAATACCAAACAGGATCAGCACTGTAGGTGCAAGGTGAAGCTTGGCCAACTGCCAGATAGTGGACAAGACAAAAAAGGCTCCTCCAAGAGCTGCTCAAGGAAGGAGGTGGGATTATCGCTTAGGAACACTCAATGCTAAACATCATTATTCTCAGCTAAACAACTAGAGAATGATATATGTCTAACCATACAATATATTCAGAAAATGATTATCATCAACAACCCTCTCATGCTTCTCTCCTCTTCATTTTATAATACAAAAGCCTTGTCAAAGCCTAAACCACTTCAATGAGTTAGCTCCTTTCCCATGTGGAGACTCCATCTAAAACTGCGTTGTGCATCCATGAGGTACATTGCATCTAGACTATGCTATAGATTTGGTCATGGTTGACCCATTCTCATCGCTCAAACCCATTCACACATGCAATTGTTTTGTTTACATGGCCTAGCTTTATCTTTGTTCATATGTGCATTAATTTTATCTAATATTCACTCCTCAAATATAAAAGTTATTGACCTAGTCAAACACAACTTTGTCCACATGTGAAAAGTCTCTTTTCACACATGAGGGTGTGAAATCCAGCTTCTAGAATGATCCCCTTCCATACCAAGAGGGATTTTATGTTGATTTAAATGAATTATGGGTCTCCTTCCCCATTTATTCATCTTCTGAGAGCAAAAATCAAAATTCAATATTCCCATTAGTTACATGCTAATGTAGGAATATTACAATCCTCCCCTCCTAAATGTTGCTTGTCCTCAAGAAACTGCAAGGATAGACTAAAGAGTTTCCTCCCAAGGCATGGAGACTGAAAGGTATTGGGAAAATATCTTTCCCCAAGTGGATCCTCCATCCCCAAGCAATCATCCATACAAAATGAGTCACCCTCCAACATGGCAACTCATGAAAGATCTCCTCCACCCTTAGCTCCTGCAATGTGCGTGGGCTCAATAACTGAACAAGGTAGACCAAATTGCCTACCCCACATTGTCTTTCTCTCCAATAATAGTAAGTGTAGAGAGCATGCTAATTTGTGGCTGCAAGAAGGTTTCCATCAAGTGGCAAGAGGAAAAATATATCTCCAAAGATCCTCTCTCCCGTGCCATGAATCATGCTAGCCCAAATCATCCCATCCAAAATGAATGGCACATCATCACCATTTGGCATCCAAATTAGAAATTTTTTTAAGGTTACATGATACCAATGGTCTATCAAGTGGATACAGCACAATTTTCCCAACTGCTGCTTGATAATATCATGTGGCAAGTTGTCCTCCAACAAAGTACTAGCCTTGCATCAGTGTTCATCTACTATATGGTAGTAAGCAGCTATATATATCAGTTGTACATGATCAAAATAACAAGACACTTGCCCAAAGTCATGTATAGATGGGTTATTATAATCACAAAGGTTGGCCCTAAAGTGACCATGTAACCCAGGAATAATCTTGCTCTTATGTAGAGAAATGCACTGTCCATGAATGGTGAAAGGATACAAATACTCAATGGAACAATCAGTAAGTATAGAAATGTATCTTTTACCATGCATAATGAGTAAACTAAAAGTGAGGTCCATGGATGAGCTCTCCCATGAGAATATCCTCATGAAAATATACAAAAGGGATGGATTCATATTCCCCTTGGAATACCCTATCAAAATATACTTACCCCCAAGTGACAACGTTGTTGGCCTTAGTGTTAAGGCTCTTGTCACTCCATGACTTCTCTCTTTGACATCCCACATGCCAAAGGAATCCACCAATATGCTGCTATGTGAGAATCTCTTCCTCCTATGTGGAAGCCTTTCGTTATCCTCTAATGCTGAAGGGTAGCCTCTTTGCACCTTGAATGTGCCATAAACTCCTCCTAAAATATCATGATGAGTATGGAGATATTTCAGCCCATATTCTCCCAATAGTAACACAGAAACAAGGACTCTTTCTACCTTCTCGCATTATCAAAATGCAGATCATGGAGCAATAATATAATGATGGACATGTGAGATGTCTCATCAACAGAGTACAAACCAGCTCCCTTATACATCATGGGGAGGTTATCCTTCCTCCCAAACAATTTACATACATGAAATACATCTCAAACATAAATACATGGGAATATATATGACATATCTCAGACAAAGATAAATACGTGGAATGATGTCATTTTTCTCTTCTAAATAGCCACAACAACCATGTCTTCTTCTTATACATCCTATAATTGAGACATAAGGCATGATTTAAGGAAATATGAACCTTTGGGTAGTGGATATACTCACCCAAAAGCAGCCAGTGCAGCCATGCTTCTTGATGACTTCTATCATGGATCTGCAAGTGGTTTGGAAACCTATTGCTCCATACTGTCATCCACTCATCCCAATGTGGGTAATGGATCTCATTCTTTAAATACTTGGTATCCTCCTGTTAGTGTCAGTCTAGTCATACTGCCATCAGTGATAAAAACTACTCTTTTTGCATTTTCATATTAGGAGTCCCATAATAATCAATTTCACCATTCTGTTAGGTCATGGATTCACTGATGGTACTAATTTTTATCAGTTGTCCCTCATCAGGTACCTTCTGATTTTCCTTTCTATGGTCTTTAGTCATTTGTCACTTTCATTCTCAAAATCATGTCAGTAGGTCATAGGATGGGTCTCATTAGTTTCTAGTGTCTCACCATGGTCAAATTAGTGAGTCAAGTATCAATAATATCAGCAAGGTCATGAGGATGCTAATAAGCTCAAAGTCACAACACCAGAAAGAAATCAAAGAGACATTTATATTCATCTTGATGTAATTTTCACCTCAAAACCATGTTTTTAGGTGAAAACATGATATTTTTCCTTTACTATCATTTATTATGTAATTTCATATCATAATATGTAATAAGTCATAATTTAGAAGCTGTCATCTCCAAAAAAGTAATGTTCTAGCCTTCATAGAAGTTTTTTGTAGCATGTTTAGTGCCAAATCATCTTCAAAGTAGATCCATCAGAAAGAGCCCGGAAAGATCTTTCCAACGGTATACTACACTCTCAAAACTGACTTCTGAATTGAATTTTATGCTTAAGTGAAGTAAAAGCCCTCTATTCCCTAAGTCCCCCCTATTTCCCCTTTTTTTCCTTTTAACTTTATGTTTAAAGGTTTTGATTTTCCCTTTAAAAATCCCTTTTCGCCCCTTCGATTATAAAATCGCATTATAAATTACTTTTTAAAAATATATATGCGATTTTATTATTAAACCACTTCCCCTCCATAACCCATTGGACTCTATAATAAAAAGTTCCATATTATAAAGCCCCTGCCCCTTTAACCACTTCCCCTTTTTCCTTCCTCGCCAATCATATAATAAAACTTTATAATATAAAGTTTCAAATCGCAATCGCAAAAGTTTTCAAGTTGCAATCACAACTTTTATATGGTACGTTCCGATCAGTCCATCGCAAAACTTGCTATGCGATTGATTGCATCGACCTCCGACTGATCCCTCTGATCCTCGATCCCCCGATCACAAGTCTCCTCCTGATCATCTGATCACAAGTCTCCTCCCAATCCCCCGATTGTGAGTCTTTCCTCCGATTGATCGCAAGTCCTTCCTTCCTAATACTTCGATCGCAATTCCTTCCGACTGTTTTATCCCTCCGATTGGTCGCATCGCAAGTTTTGCGATTGCGATTACCCCCGATCTCTGATTGCGATTGACTCACGGGCCCCACCATACGGTCTATCTTCCCATTCATAAAAAAAAGGCCCTTTCCTTTTTTAAACCTAAAAATTTTAGTTTTTAAAATTATATACAAAGGGTTCTCCCCATCGCATTAGAAACTTTTGTTTCGTCGTTTCATATAACATCCCCTCTCATTTTTGATCCCCGATTGCGATTGATCGCACATCGCAAATCGAAATTGGCGATTCCAAATATGTGATACACCCACCCTCATCCCCGATTGCGATTACGATTAAACCCTGGTCCCACCATATGGTTCCTCCGCCCATTCATTACAAAACAACTTTTCCTTTTATAAGGGTTTAAATTTCATTTGTTTTGTTTATTATAAAGGCCTCTCCCCAATCACATTGCAAATATGTTATTTTGTGTTATATATCACTCCGTCGGTTCATTCTGATTGCGATTATTGTTATATGATATCTCTCCGCTCCTGCTCTGACTCCAATTGCGATTTATATGCGGGTCCCGCCTCCTCTCCCTTCCTTTTCCAATCTAAAATACATTTTTCCCTTCACAAAGTATGGAATTTCATTCTGTCTTCTTTCAACGGCAGTTTATTAAAAAGTCAAGGAATAGTGGAAAGTAAAGGAAAAATTGGCTGGCAGTGAGTTTAAAATAAATATGGTTACAATAGCAGCAAAATAGGATATCTGTTCACCAGATTACCTATTTTCATTTATGCAGCCTAAATAGCAAAATATTCAAAGCAGACAATGTGGATGTTGTCCCTTACTTTCAGGGGCAAATTATTGTATTACTTTCTATGATTGTATTTCAGTTGTTAGAACAGCTCCCTTTTTTGTGGATCTGTGTTCCCACATTTCAGCCTATTTATTGTAATTGTAAATGATTTGTAAGAATTCTAAGTCTCAGAAAGTAGGGGAATAGTGTGGAAGAATCATCAATGCGCTACATTGTACAGTTTGACAGTAATTAATAAGAGATGCAGCTCTGATTTGTGGGATCCATGTGGTATGAGAGTTACAAGTTGTTTGTTTCCTTTGTTTCGTATGTGAATTGTTATGTGTTTCATTCATCCATAAACATTTCCTTTTGAATGTTTTCAAGATAGAAAGGTAGAATCCATTTTACATGCTCTGCCTTGGGAAATCATTCATGCTCTGTGTTTTTTTTTTTTTTTTTGAAAAGGATCCATCTATTGTGCCCTTTTCAGCTCCTCACCAATATTTCCTTCCCATCCTTATTAAACCTTAAATGTTAATTTTCCTACCTATATTGCCCCATGAAATATCCTGTGTCCTGATTTAATTCCTGGTTTCAAGTGTCTCTATATCCCGCACATCCCTAAAAATTTATTCATTAATTCTATTAAAACTTTTCCATCATTTTTATCTAGCCTAATATCAGTCCATTTATTGTGTTCCATCGAATATTATTTTATGGAGAGATCCCTCTCCTCTCCTTGTAGGGCTAGCTACAAGGCTAAGCGTGGTTTAATTTCTTAGCCTGTTTTTCCTTTGCAGCCTGAGGTCCAATTCAGGTGCTAACATCTTTGGCGACTCACACTGGGGAGTAATTTATTTGAAACAGTAAAGCATATCCTCCCCGGTAAAGGATGACAAATTTTAGATCTGAATATTGATGGTGAACAACAATCAGATGCATATAAAGGCTGAAAAAATTCACCTCGCGACTCCATTCACTGAAAGATCTAGAAAATCAAATGCTTCATGGTGACTCCACTGCAGGAAGATCAGTAGCTTTAAGATCTTTGTTTTAAGATGGAATGTATTGTAAGAAGGTATGCTCCCATCAGTTGAGATCATATTCCAGGTTTCCCAAATAAAATGCCCAAGGTGGATTGGCTTCAGAATTTTCCTATGTTCAGAAATGTGGAAGGTAATGACGCTGCTCTTCATCTGGTAAAATTTCGCATTCATGTGCATAAATTAAAGATCGATTTTCCTGAAGACTGTTTGATGAAAATGTTTATGGATACTCTGGAAGATGAAGCTCGATCTTGGTATGAAAGTTTGCCCCCTGCTTGTATTTATGGTTTAAAATATTTTCATACCATATTCTTTGAAAGGTACAAAGAATCTTGTCCGTCTTTAATGTTAGTTCAGAACTGTTGCAAACATGTTAACAGTTTCATTAAAAATCTTGAGAATTTTTATGGAGATGATGAATTCATGGATGAAGAAATCATGGAATCACTCTATGAAAATCCATTTCAGCAGCACACAAAAATCTTTAAGGATACTTATCAAGATCAGCAGGTTGAAGATTTTTGTACAGCGGAAAATGATGAAAGAAGAGGCTTTATTTTGAAACTGATTGAAATGAAGGATGAGATGCCGCTAAAGGATGTTCCAATCTTACATAGTGATAAAGTTAAGCCATATCTAGAGTTAAAATGTGATGAGGAAGAATATGATGTTCTAGGTCCCATAAAAGAGAGTTATATTGTTAAGGCCGCCTCAAATGAAGAAAACATAGTTATAGACCTGAGTGTTCTCATTCTATCAGAAAAGAGGCTTCACAAGGAGGTAATCCATTCCCTTAATGAAAAGCAAGATGAGATCTTTGTTCAAGTGGAAGAGTTTCTTTGGATGAATTTATGCTAGATGATAGAAATGATAGTGTTGGATCTCAAGAACCATCTGAAGTTTCTTCTCTTATTATTGATGAATATGATTAGAAACATGACAATCTGGTTGTCATATCATATGAAGATGACCAACAATATATTCAGATTACAGAAGATCAGAGTGTTCAGGACTGCCATTCAGATTCTTCTTCCTATGTCTCATGTTTTGAAATGTTTTTTCAATAGGAAATTTGCTCATCTACTTGTTCAGAATTTTTTGAAGACCAGGAACACACTCTTACTAAGGTACATTATGAAGGAAGATCAGAATCAAGAGAAAAAGACACCTTATTTCTTCAACAGGAGGTAAATCTTCATGTTTCTCAGGATCCAGTGGAAAATTTATTGTAGTCAGCAGTGAAGGTAATTATTGCAGTATTCAGTGATGAAGGAGATCATGGTAAACTATGCTTTCGGATGCCCAACTGCAAGTATCTATTGTGTTGGGAAAAATACTGAGAGGGGGGGGTGAATCAGTATTTAGGGCAAACTGAAACTTTTTACTTTTTCATGCTCTAAAAATCCATACACTACTTTGCTGAAGCCAACTAGCATATACACGTAGATATCCTTCATAAAACTCGCGTATACATAGAGATCTAATTATGCCATTAGTTCTTCACTTATATCATTCCATCATTCATTCATTAGATGTTCTATAAACAGTAAACATGTGCAGTAAGAACAGAATAAACCATCACATAAAGCATCACACATGAACACCAGGATTTTTAGGTGGAAACCCAAGTCGGGAGAAAACCACCGCTGCAGTTGCTCAGCCTTCAATATTTTATTATAGAGAAAACATCTTACAACATATGTGCTGGTGCAGACTCTACCAGCATGCAGGCACCCACCTGCACTCGTTTACCAGCCTCTCCTAGAAGGGAGCTCCAACCCCCTGACTCGTTTACCAGCCTCTCCTGGAAGGGAGCTACGACCCCCTGATCTCGTTTACCAGCCTCACCTGGAAGGGAGCTACAACCCCCTGACTGAAGGCTACAACCCTCAGCACCTCTAAGGACCACGTTTCATCAATTTTCACACTGGATCCAAAGCTTCCTTTAGGACACAACTTGCAGGCCACATTTCATCATATTTTCAGACTGGACCCACTCCATACTTTTAAGCACAGTCAAACATGAAACTGATACATATAACTCACTGACAGATATCAGTAAACCAGCAGAACAGATCAGACATTTCTTACCACAGACTTCAACAAACCCTAGTTTGCATACGCGCTTTCCTTTCACTGATGTCACGTATATACGTGCTTCCGTTCACATAAACCAGCGTATACCTCTGTACATATTTCATTGCGCATACGCGCTTCCTCTGCGGCGAACTAGCGTATAGATCTTCAATTATTATAGAGTAGCATACTTCTTCAGATCAGATATTCAGTTCATATTTACCCTTTTACTTCAGACAGATGTTCACCTCATCTCAGATCTAAGCCTTCCATAAACAAATCTAGCAGATACAAATACATTCTAGATCTAAATATTCCGCTTCATCATTTCTTCATAGGTGCATCATAGATTTAGATCTATTATCAAACCTTTACCCTTTCCATACAGATATACTTCATAGAGAAGTATTCATTCAAGCTCAGACATCTTGCTCCCACAACCATGATTTGCATAATGAATTTCATCTCTTTATATAGGTTTATCCTTTTTCAATACCATGAGCCCCTTTTTCAATACCATGAGCCAAAACAATACCATGAGCCCAAAACTACATTACTTCCGATGGTATTCCTGGACAGGGTCAATTAGGCGGATCATTACCCAATACAATGGGTCAATACCATGGTGGTTACCCCTGTTTTTGCACTTTTTGAGCGCTTTTTCCAATACGCGACTTGGCACGTTCTTTCCCGCGTGCATACGCGACTTCCCTTAGGCAAATCCGCGTATTCATAGAGACATACTCTTTTCATCATAGATCTATCACATGCTGAAATCCTTTCTTCATTGCCTTCTGTTCTCACTGTAGATACATCAGATTTAGTTCATCAAGACATGTTCTATCAAGCACAACTTCATCAAGTAAGTTGCCATCATCTTGCCATTCAAGGACACCACTCAGCATCATATTGCTAATAACCATCATTTCACATCAGATTTACATTATTTACCAAGTCCATCAAGTCAAGAATAACTTCATCAGGTGGTTTGCTATCAAGGACAACACATGTCAACAATCTCATGTCTTCATCTTCATTCAGTGGGTTGCCATCAAGGACAACACTCTGCATCATATTGCCAACAATCTCCCCCTTTGGACTTGATGGCAACCACGATGGTGTTTGGTTACCACAACAGATAGGTACATTAAGAATACTATGACACCATGTCACTCTCTCCATTTTTGACACCATTCTTTCTCTTCATTCAAACACCATGTCACTCTCCCCCTTTGACATCAAGGGCAATGGGCGGATCAAAACCAACACACTCTCCCCCTGTTCTCCGCATGTGGAAGAAGCGTTCTGCAGATCTAATATATACTGAAGTGGCCAAGCTCCCCCTGAGTTCATGCTAAATCTTCAAACATGTTTTCTAATGAAGTACATGACTCTATGAAATTCCTATCACCAAAGACTCATACTTACATCAAATATCCAACCAAGTGGTTTTACATAAAAGATTCAAGTACCCAACCAAGTGGGTTTACACATTTCAACTCAGCTACCCAACCAAGTGGGTTTACACATTTGACTCAGCTACCCAACCAAGTGGGTTTACAAATTTGACCCAGCTACCCAACCAAGTGGGTTTACAAATTTTGACAAGTCCTTACATGACTGAAATTTACAATTTTTACATCATGGGTCTCAACCTAACCTTTTCATTAAACTACAAATATAACTTTAAGACCAACACCAGAAAGTCCTCAAGAAAGAGAACATGTTTCAGAACCATCATAATGCCAACAATGCATTATACTCAGTAAAGCTAATGCTCCCCCTGAAACTGTGCATCCAAGTATCCTTTTCATATGACTAAGGCTCCCCCTTAGTTTGTGCATCCTGAACATTTTCACCAACAAATCATCAAGGCATCTTTATCAAAACATTAGACATAGAATTATGAGAACTAGAACACCACCAGAGATACCAAACAGTATCAGAGATACCAAACAACACTACAGCTGTGCTGAAGAGAGCTGACTCCAAACAGAGAAATGTCAACAATCAGACATACGCGGTTTTCTGTGCATGAACTCGTGTATATACGCGACTGTGTTTTAGGAAACCCGTGTATCCAATACCATCTTCTATATTTTAACCAGATTTGATCCTCTTGTGAGAAAAAAAAAGACAGTGTTCAGCTTCTTTCTGAGATATTTGAATGCTTCCCTGGAATACAGATAGATAGAACAGAGTAGTTGTGTCTTCAAGCGTCATCCAATGGTTGTAGCATAAGTACATTAGTCACCAAGCCTTCAGATTCTTTGCAGCATCAATACAATCTTTCCAAGAGAGATTATCATACTAGAAAAGCATCTTCAAATATGTGTCAATCATCCATGTGGTCCAATATCACCATGATCATGAAGTAACATATGTAGGCAAAAGATCTCAACCATAGTAACAAACTCTGCATGATCTATTCTTATTTCTGAATCAAACGACATCCAACTCATCCATTTGTGAGCACAAAAGATATTTATCAGCAACTAGGGCTCAAAATCTCATCATAATAAACCATGTACCAAGTCATCATCATTTGAGCATGAGTATCACAAAAACCAAGAATAAGCAGTCATATTTCCAACAATGCAATCATTAGTATTTAACCTCTTACTCCCCCTGGACCAGTGCTCCTTCTTGTGCAACCTTAAAACGTTCATTAGCAAGTCGTCAGCAACAATCTTTGCATGGGCTGCCCTTATCTCCGAATTATAGGACTTTCATCTCAACAATGAATACTCTTCATCAACAAGCAAACAGGACTCATCCACAATCTTCAACACAAGACACCATGTATCGTTTCCTCATTATTTAGAACTGAGAAACTAAGCTGAAATTGAGTCAATAACACAGTTATTAACAGTCAGACTGATGTTTCCCCTGAACCTCTGCTCCAGATCTTCAACTATCATATAAATTCTCTTATCATCAATGCATACGCGACTGTGTTTGCTGGAACTCGCGTGTATATGCGACTTTTGTTAATAGAACCCGCGTATGGAAAGTGAAGCATAGAAATTTTTCACATTCCTTCATCTCCTCCTGAACTTGTACTTCCTGTACCTGTCTTTTTCATATCAAATGCTTTGTCAGAAATACATATAACCAGAAGAATCAAATCAATCATGAGAGACATCATAAATTTCTCCCCCCGTGACGATACATTACTAAATCTCATAATGTATCCCACATCATTCCCGCAGTCAATCAGAGAAGTAAGCTTCAGAAGTGGATGACTGCAGTAGGGTCAAAATTCCCTACGTTTCTGATCGGTCCTCCATCTTTTTCCAGATTTGTTTGAACTTTCTATTTGTGTGCTGGAAGTTATCCAATTTCTCATATCTGTTCAACCTGCATTCCTTTTCTACATGTCCATACTTGTTACAAGAATAACATCTCATGTGACCAGAGAAATAAGCATAAGAATCATAATGAGCATTTCTAATCTTCCTCCTTTTACAATCAGCTGCTTTATGTCCATACTTGTTACATGAAAAACAGTATCCCTTGAAGTTACCAGAGTACCTTTCTATGTAGGAACTGCTGACGAGGTCAAATGATCTCTGCCCGGCAATTTGCCGCAACATGCCCATAATTATGACATTTAAAGCATTCAACTTTATTGGATCGATTTCCTTTGAGATTTCATCATTGTTGGTTGACCTTTTGTTTCTTTCAACACTTCCTGTGTTGCATTGACATCTTCTCAATTTTTAGCACTTCCTTGTGAGCTAGATTCTCCTTTAACCGCTTCATGGAAACCAAGACCAAGTTTGATAGCAGGAGACCTTTGATTACTCAGAATATTGTCCAAAATGTTAGTACTATCTTGAAACCTCAAAATTTTAACCTTTTCTTCTAATTTACCTTTGAGAATTTTTACCTCAACCTCCAAGGCTTGACATTGCTTTGTCAAGATTTCTTCTTTCCTTCTTCCATCTTTTACTTGATCCTTCAGATTTAGAATCTCTTCTTTCAACCAATTTTCGTTTTCTTCACATGTTTGTTGCAGCTCTTCATTCTTCTTATTTCATTTTTCCAAATCTTCTTTGAGAGAGATGATTTCTGCTTCAAGGCCTTCCTTTTCAAATGACAGAGGTTCCTCATTCTTCTTATTTGATGCTTCAAGATCTGTTTGTAGAAAGATGATTGCAGCTTCAAGTCCTTCATTCTTCTTGCTTGATTTTTCAAGATCTGCATTTAGATCGTTGATTTCTGCTTCTAGTTCTTTAATTCGATTGGAAGCATAAGTATGAAACCTTTGATACTTGTCCACCTGTCCATTCAGCATTTCTATTTGATCTTTCATTTGAGAGATCATCTCTTTGTAGATAGAATCTTTCTTATCAATTTCCTTTTGTTGTTCTTCAACTTTGATCTTGATAGCTTGTTCTAGATCCACAATTTTACTTTCACTTTCTACACCATTGCTTGCACAAAGAAGATTACAAGGGCCCAAATCACTATCAGATTCATCTTCTTCAATTTTCTGAGATATCTCCTTGCTTCGAGTAGCCTTCTTCTTTTTCCTCTTTGCCATGAGCACTTGTAGAGCTTCGTCAGAATCTATTTCATCTTCTTCAATTTTTGCTATACATGATTTCTGAGGTATCTCCTTTCCTCGAGTAACCTTCTTCTTTTGCTTCTTTGCCATGAGAACTTGTAGAGCTTGGTCAGAATCTTCTTCATCTTCACTGGACACTTCATCATCATCTTCATTTGCATAATAACTCTTCCTCTTTTCAAATTGTTTTCCTTTACCATGTTTTTTTTTATAAGGACATTTAGCAGCATAGTGACCAACTTTTCCACACTCAAAACATTTGAAGGGAAGCTTACCTTTGAATCTTCCAGTTCCTAGTTGGAGTTTTCTCACGAAATTCGCTTCTTCTTCATCGAATATATAGTTGGATTCTTTGACAACTTCCTTTTCTTTTCCTCTTGCAGATACCTTAAAAGCAGCTTCTTTGATTTGAGAATGACCTCCTTGTCTCATTTCAAAAGCCGTCAGAATACCATGTAATTGAACAATAGTAAGAGTTTGCAGATCTTGCCTTTCTTCAATGGCTGAAACTTTAGAGTCAAATTTTGAAGTCAAGGATCTTAAGAATTTTTCCACCAGAGTAGTATCGGTTATGGTTTCACCCAAATTTCTCATCCGATTTACAATATCATCTAGACAAAGAAAGAAACTGGCAACACTTTCATCACTATGCATCTTCAAATTTTCATATTCAATTCTAAGAGTTTGGAGTTTTGCACTTTTTACCTTTGTGTCTCCTTCATAGCTTAGAATAATTTTGTCCCATATTTCTTTTGCTGAATGTAGCTGCATCACTTTAGCAAATTCTGATTCAGACATGCTTCCCAATAAGACATTCACTGCTTTGGCATTGATTTCATACTTCTTCCTTTCTGCTACATCAGTAGGAATACTTGCTGGGTATTGATAACCTTCTTCCACGATTGCCCATACATCTGCACCAAGACTTTGCAGATATGTTTTTGTTCGTACCTTCCAGAATATTAGATTGCTTCCATTGAATAGAGGTGGCTTTATAGACATCACTCCATCTTGACCTCCCATTGCGACGGATCTCCTTCAAGCGATCAAGCTTCTGCAGAAGAACCTGCTCTCATACCAATTGTTGGGAAAAATACTGAGAGGGGGGGGGGGGGGGGGGGTGAATCAGTATTTAGGGAAAACAGAAACTTTTTAATTTTTCATGCTCTAAAAATCCATAGCTACTTTGCTGAAGCCAACCTAGCGCGTATACAGGAATATCCTTCTTAAACTAAACGTGCTCTGTTAGGAATCTAGTGTGCCATTAGTTCTTCACTTATATCATTCCATCATTCATTCATTAGATGTTCTATAAACAGTAAACATGTGCAGTAAGAACAGAATAAACCATCACACAAAGCATCATACATGAACACCAGGATTTTTAGGTGGAAACCCAAGTCGGGAGAAAACCACCGCTGCAGTTGCTCAGCCTTCAATATTTTATTATAGAGAAAACATCTTACAACATATGTGCTAGTGCGGACTCTACCAGCACGCAGGCACCCACCTGCGCTCATTTACCAGCCTCTCCTGGAAGGGAGCTCCAACCCACATGACATTTGACCCTCTCTGGAGGAGCTATTTGCTCTATGGCCTCACACGGAAAGGGGAGCTACAACCCCCAGTGAAGGCTCTGACCCTCGACACCACAGGACCACGTTTCATCAATTTTTCCACCCGGATCCAAAGCTTCCTTTGGGATACAAATTGTGACCACGTTTCATCATATTTCCAGTAGGACCTCCATGCAGCCACGGTCAACCATCAAACGGATACATATAACTCAGCGCGGATATCGGTAAACCCGGCGAAACGGTCAGACATTTCTTACCAGGACGTGAGCCCTGGTTGCTGCGCGCTTCCTTTCAACGATGTACGCGTATATACGTGTGGATTCACATAAACCGTATACCTCTGTGCATATTCATTTCACATAGCACTTTCTCTTCCAGTGGCTTGACGTATATATACGCGCTTCCTCTGCGGCAAACTAGCGTATAGATCTTCAATTATTATAGAGCAGCATACTTCTTCAGATCAGATATTCAGTTCAGATTTACCCTTTTACTTCAGATAGATGTTTTTCTCATCTCAAATCTAAGCCTTCCATAAACAGATCTAGCAGATACAAATACATTCCAGATCTAAATATTCCGCTTCATCATTTCCTCATAGGTGCATCATAGATTCAGATCTATTATCAAACCTTTACCCTTTCCATACAGATATACTTCATAGAGAAGTATTCATTCAAGCTCAGACATCTTGCTCCCACAACCATGATTTTCATAATGAATTTCATCTCTTTATATAGGTTTATCCTTTTTCAATACCATGAGCCAAAAAAATACCATGAGCCCAAAACTACATTACTTCCGATGGTATTCCTGGACGGGGTCAATTAGGCGGATCATTACCCAGCCAATGGTTAATGGTGGACACCTTGGTTTTGCACCTTTTGGCGCTTTCCCATATGCGACTTGGCACGTTATTTCCCGCGTGCATACGCTACTTCGTCTAGACAAATCCGCGTATGCCTTGAGACATACTCTTTTCATCACCATCATGGGTCTATCACGTAAGTGCTTTCTGGTACTTGTCCCATTCTCCATGGTTCTTGCTGTAGAATTTGGTTGTCAAGACATGTTCTATCAAGCACAACTTCATCAAGTAAGTTGCCATCATCTTGCCATTCAAGGACACCACTCAGCATCATATTGCTAATAACCATCATTTCACATCAGATTTACATTATTTACCAAGTCCATCAAGTCAAGAATAACTTCATCAGGTGGTTTGCTATCAAGGACAACACATGTCAACAATCTCATGTCTTCATCTTCATTCAGTGGGTTGCCATCAAGGACAACACTCTTCATCATATTGCCAACATATTGTTGTCCAAATCATCTGATCAGAAGAATCAATCAAAGAGGAATTTTCTTGATTGGTTACATTGGCATTTTGATATAGCCTGATGGTACATTGGCCTTCCAGAAACACAGGCGGTTATCATCAAGATTTGAAACCTCAAGTCTTGGTCATATACTGCCATCAAGCTTTAAATGTTAAGTTTTGTTTAGGTTAGCTTTGATTCAATTTTGAGTCAGTTTGTTGGGTCAAGTTTCTTTCAGTATTCAGTTTGGTTTTTAGCTATTGACTCCATGCCCAATGGATAAGGCTACTTGGTCTACGGTGTTCTTGGCACCTCCAAGGAGCTACCATCCCCATTGGAGCCAATGTTATTATCAGTCTAGTCATACTGCCATCAGTGATCAAAACTACCCTTTTTTCATTTGCATATTAGGAGTCCCATGAAAATCAATTTCACCATTCTGTTAGGTCATGGATTCATTGATGGTAGTAATTTTTATCAGTTGTCCCTCATGAGGTACTTGCTGATTTTCCTTTCTATGGTCTTTAGTCATTTTTCACTTTCATTCTCAAAATCATTTCAGTAGGTCATAGGATGGGTCTCATTAGATTCTAGGGTCTCACCATGGTCATATTAGTGAGTCAAGTATCAGTAATATTAGCAAGGTCATGAGGATGCCAATAAGCTCAAAGTCACAGCGCCAAAAATAAATCAAAGAGACATTATTCATCTTGATGTAATTTTCACCTCAAAACCATGTTTTGAGGTCAAAACGTGATATTTTTCCTTTAATATCATTTATTATGTAATTTCATATCATCATATGTAATAAGTCACAAAACAGAAGCTGTCATATCCAGAAAAGTAATGTTCCTACCTTCAGAGAAGTTTCCTGTAGCATGTTCAGTGCTGGATTATATTTAAAGAAAATCCATTAGAAAGAGCCCGGAAAGAGCTTTCCAATGGTATACTACACTCTCAAAACTGACTTCTGAATTGAATTTTATGCTTAAGTGAAGTAAAAGCCCTCTATTCCCTAAGTCCCCCCTATTTCCCCTTTTTTTCCTCTCAACTTTATGTTTAAATGTTTTGATTTTCCCTTTAAAAATCCCTTTTCCCCCCCTCCAATTATAAAATTGCATTATAAATTACTTTTTAAAAATATATATGCGATTTTATTATTAAACCACTTCCCGTCCATGACCCATTAGACTTTATAATAAAAAGTTCCATACCTGCCCCTTTAACCACTTCCCCTTTTTCCTTCCCCTCAAATATTATAATAAAACTTTATAATATAAAGTTTCAAATCACAATCGCAAAAGTTTTCAAGTTGCAATCGCAACTCTTATATCGTACGTTCTGATCGGTCCATTGCAAAATTTGTGATGTGATTGATCGCGTCAACCTCCGACTGATCCCTCCAATCCTCGATCCCCCGATTGCAAGTCTCCTCCCGATCCCCCGATTGCAAGTGTCCTCTCGATCCCCCGATCGTGAGTCTTTCCTCCGATTTCTCACAAGTCGTTCCTCCCCGATACTTCGATCGCAATTCCTTTCGATTGTTTTACCCCTCCGATTAATCGCATCACAAGTTTTGTGATTGCGATTACCCCCAATCTCTGATTGCGATTGACTCACGGGCCCCACTATACAGTCTATCCGCCCATTTATAAATAAAAGGCCCTTTCCTTTGTTAAACCCGAAAATTTTAGTTTTTAAAATTATATACAAAGGGTTCTCCCCATCGCATCGGAAACTTTTGTTTCGCCATTTCATATAACATCCCCTCTCATTTCCGATCCTCGATTGCGATTGATCACACATCGCAAATCACAGTCGGCGGTTCCAAATATGTGATACACCCGCCCTCATCCCTGATTGCGATTACGATTAAACCCTGATCCCACCATACGGTTCCTCCGCCCATTCATTACAAAATGACTTTTCCTTTTATAAGGGTTTAAATTTCATTTGTTTTGTTTATTATAAAGGCCTCTCCCCAATCGCATCGCAAATATATTATTGTGTGTTATATATCACTCTGCTAGTTCATTCCGATTGTGATTATTGTTATATGATATCTCTTCGCTCTTGCTCCGACTCCGATTGTGATTTTTATGTGGGTCCCGCCTCCTCTCCCTTCCTTTTCCCATCTAAAATACATTTTTCCCTTCACAAAGTATGGAATTTCATTATGTCTTCTTTCAACGGAAGTTTATTAAAAAGTCAGAGAATAGTGGAAAGTAAAGGAAAATTTGGATGACAGTGAGTTTAAAATAATGATGGTTACAACAACAGCAAAATAGGAGATCTTTTCACTAGATTACCTATTTTCATTTATGCAACCTAAACAACAAAATCTTCAAAGCAGACAATGTGATGCTATCCCTTACTTTCAGGGGAAAATTGTTGTATTACTTTCTATGATTGTATTTCAGCTGTTAGAACAACTCCCATTTCTATGGATCTGTGTTCCCACATTTTATCCTATTTATTGTAATTTTAAATCATTGTAGGAAGTCTAAGTCTCAAAAAGTAGGGGAATAGTGTGGAAGAATCATTTCTGCGCTACATTGTACAGTTTGACAGGAATTAATAAGAGATGCAGCTCTGATTTGTGGGATCCATGTGGTATGAGAGTTAGCATTTGTTTCTTTCCTTTATTTCATATGTGAATTGTTATGTGTTTCATTCATCCATAAACATTTCCTTTTGAATGTTTTCAAGATAGAAAGGTAGAATCCATTTTATATGCTCTGCCTTGAGAAATCATTCATGCTCTGTGCTTTTTTTTCTTTTCTTTTTTCTGTTTGAAAAGGATCCATCTATTGTTCCCTTTTCAGCTCCTCACCAGTCTTTCCATCCCATCCTTATTAAACCTTAAATTCTAAGTTTCCTGCCTATATTGCCCCATGAAATATCCTATGTCCTGATTTAATTCCTGGTTTCAACTGTCTCTATATCCCGCACATCCCTGAAAATTTATTCATTCATTCTATTAAACCTTTTCCGTCATTTTTATCTAGCCTAATATTAGTCCATTTATTGTGTTCCATTGAATATTATTTTACGGAGAGAGCCCTCTCCTATCCTTGTAGTGGTAGCTACAAGGCTGAGCGTGGTTTATTCTGTTACCCTGTTTTGCCTTTGCAGCCTGAGGTCCAATTCAAGTGCTAACACCTCACATGGTATAACACCAACCTCCACCAATCTTTGAAGAACCTTTCACCTCAAGAAATGTTGAAGTGCACTTCCAATGGGATCTCCTGATGAGACCTCTTCCTCATGCATGGCCTTCCCAAACCACTGGGGTCTTAAATATGCTACAAATAAAAGTCTTTCTTTAAGGTGTGGCATGCTCATTGAGACAGTGTCATCTAGAGAGGAGAAAAAATTTCTCATCTCAATATGTCTACCCTCTGACATCTCTTCCTCCATGGCTTCCTGAATGAAGCTAACATTTGAATGTTCCCATGAGGAATGGGTCCTTCTTTATTCACTACTACTCTTGGACAGTGCAGTGCAATCTTGTTGCTCTAAATTAGCAGTAAGTGATGATCCTGGCTCATGCAACAATAGATTTCAAAAATCTTCTAAAATATTTGCTGCAATAATAGAAAGTGGAAATGCAATCATAACTTGGTGGGCTTTGGGAACACCTTGCATGGCTGCAAGAGTTCTTTATTCCATTATGTTGGCTCCCTCAAATGTTGATGTTGAAGGCTTATCCTCCATGGTTGTGACAGTGCTGATACAAGTCTTCTCAAGAGATGGTGAAGATTTTTTTTTCCTCTGAACTCTCTTTGTCAAATCTCTTGATAACCCTTTGAGTGAAATTTGCAAAAGAAGATACTTTTTCATGTCTCACATGGCTGAACCACCAATTGCTTGCTTCAAAATTTAGGTGCAGTGCTAAAATTTCCACTACTTCTTTCTCTACCACTAGATGTAGTAGGAAGAATGCACTGAGTCTTCTTGCCCAAGCTTTGGCTGCAGATGTCCCATCAAAAGTGGACAATAGAAACCTATTTCCCTTGATTTCTCCCTTGTTGTAGGGTCTCCTCTCCTCCTCTAGTTGAATGAAATATGGGAAGGATACAGTATCCTTGAAGGCTTTAGGTTGTGACTTGTACTCAACAAGGTAGCCACTCAGAATTTGATGATTCAAGTGTCCTCCATGCTTCTTGTCTTCTTCTTGGTGAGAGTAAGAAGTGCATGGTCCTTCCTCTTCACCTTCTTATATCTGCTTAAACTCCTTGGAGAGGTTCTTCCTGGATCTCATAAATGATGAGATCAAGCTCATTATTTTTATCATCTTGATCTCTGTCTTAAGACTCACAGGCTGAGCCAAGATTATGCTCTGATACCACTGTAATATCCCCAAATTGGGACTGCTAGCAAGGCATGCCTAAAAAATGCATTTTTCAGGAATGTATGCTACAGGATTGGAAACCAGCACTTAGACCCCTTAAATTTGAAAATCTAAGACCTGAATCCAAGAGTGATTCAAAAAAGGTCCTCCTAGGTGGGTTAAACAGGTCTCCCTACATCTAGTGTAGCTAGAAAATGCCGAAGGTAGGGACTACAAAAATGCAAAAACAACAATGTTGGAAAATAAAGCAGTTCAGCCCAATGTTTGTAAGAGATCAATATGGAGGCTCATATTTCAGCTATACATCAGAAAAATATATTTACAAAGTAGATTATAAAATGTATAACAGAAAGGAGAAGGTTATACAAGAAGAAACCCTCAAAATGAGGTGCTACAACCACAAGAAATGTCTGAATAAGCTTGACAACATTATTTTCATTGGCTGGAGTAGCAGTATGTTACAACTCAGATCTAGAGTAGATCTGTATACAAAACGATACATCCATTTCAGACCTGTATACAAGAAAGGTTCCTTTATACACTTCCCTTGGGAATTTCAGTAAAACATGAATAACCATGAGTAGATCTGAGATCTAAGTTACAGATCTATAGTAATATTCAGAAAAACTCTAAATCATATGAATTACAACAGATCAGATCTAAACTAACATGGATTAGATGGCCAATCCATAGATCACCATAGTGAAAGGAAGAATCCGATCACCATAGATCTCTCCTCCAAGATGATGCCAAAACTCCCTGCAACTCTGCTCTTGGAAATAACACAGTGTAGGCAAAGTGACTGCACTTTAGACTCTGAGAATTCTTTGGCCTGATGCTAAGATATGGATCTAAATTTCCAAGGGTCTAGGACACTCTTGTCAAAGGGATAGAAGGCTTCCCCAGTGAAAAGGGGTGCTAGAGATGCATAGATATGGAAATATCTATCCTCCACTTGCTGCAGCTCACAAGGACAACCCAATCCTAAAAAATATTAGCATTGTAGGTGCAAGGTGAAGCTTGGCCAAATTCCAGATAGTGGACAAGAAAAAAAAGGCTCCTCCAAGAGCTGCTCAAGGAAGGAGGTGGGATTCCCGCTTAGGAACACCCAATGCTAAACAACATTATTCTCAGCTAAATAGCTAGAGAATGATATATGTCTAACCAGACAATATATTCAAAAAATTATTATCATCAACAACCCTCTCATGCTACTCTCCTCTTCATTTTATAAGACAAAATGCTTGTCAAACCCTAAACCACTTCAATGAGTTAGCTCCTTCCACATGTGGAGCCTCCATCTTAAACTGTGTTGTTCATCCATGAGGTACATTGCATCTAGACTGCACTGTAGATTTGGTCATGGTTGACCCAGTCTCATAGCTCAAACCCATTCACACATGCAAGTGTTTTGTTTACATGCCCCAAATTTATCTCTTTTCATATGGGCATTGATTTCATTTAAGATTCACTCCTCAAATATGAAAGTTGTTGACCTAGTCAAACTTGACTTTGTCCACATGCAAAAAGTCTCTTTTCACACATGAGGGTGTGAAATCAAGCTTGTAGAATTATCACCTTCCATACCAAGAGGGATTTTATGCCAATTTAAATTAAGTATGTGGCTCCTTACCCATTTATTCATCTTCTGAGTGCAAAGATCAAAATTTAATATTCCCATTAGCTGCGTGCTAATGTAGGAATATTACAGAAGTATTTTTGAGCATGCAGAAGTGGTTTTGTGCAGGGCAGAGGTCGTTTTTCATTTCTCCATGGGGTCTAGAGGTCACATTGGCAGAATATAGGAAATTTCATACTCATTTTGACCGAAATTTCAAGCTGGTCGCAATGGTGGGGTCCATTTTCTCATTTGAGTCTTTGTTTTTGAGCTCATACCTATAAAATATTTTTGAAGACAAAATAAAGTGGTCAACACTAGAAGCTAAGGACCCGGAGACGTAGCAAGGAAGTCTGGTGAACTTCTTTATTAAATTATTGATGTGCTAATGTGTTTAACTGTGTTTTCATTGCTTATGATGTTTATGTTATTCACAATATTTTCTATCTATTGCACTAAGTAAAATAATTTTCTCACATAGACATCAATATTAATTTCTCATAAATATAGATCAAATATGATTTGGAATAAGACCTACTAAATTTATTAAAGGACAAGGATTAGCGAAATTGATGGCCGAATCTAATTTTCATGCACTAGATATCAACATGGTTTATTCATTCGATGATAAAGAGGAGTTGGCAACTCCACAAATTGATGAAGCATTCTCAATTTCTCCCTGGTATCAAAATATTTTATATGTTTTGTTTAGCTTGAATGCTCCTCATGGTTTGTCCAAAACTAAAGAAATATTTACAAATTTGAAAGCTGTGAAATTCTGTATTCTAGAAAATGTCTTATACTCCAAATATCTTGGAGGTGTGTTGCTCAAATTTTTTCTAAAAGATGATGCAGATAAAGTTATGCAGGAATTCCATGAACATGATTGTGGTGGCCATATTTATTGGAAAACCACTCCTAATAAGATCTCGAGGGTTGGTTTCTACTTGCCTACCCTTTTTCCTGACATGTAACTTCATGCCACAAGAGCCATTTTTTTTAAGGAAAGAGAAAATTGTTGCCCTTTCCATTAAAGCATATTTCTATTGAAAGACCTTTCCAAAAGTGGGGTTTATATTTCATTGGAGAAATCCATCCCCCATCCTCTGCCAAGCATAAGTGGATCCTTACTACCACAAACTGCTTTACTAAATGGATAGAAGCCACTCCTTATATAAATGCTACTGATTGTGTCATTATTAAATTCCCTGAAAAAATATCCTTTCTAGATTTGGTTTTCCTAGAAAAATTATCACTGATAATGCTGCAACCTTCAAGTCCAAGAAAATGGTTTATTTTTTTCATAAGTAACTTTGGGACATTAAAAAACCTGTCAACCTTAGGGTAATGGATTGACTGAATCTTCAAACAAAATTTTGGTGAATATCATAGAAAATATCTTGGAAGAGAGAAAGAAATCATGGCATAACAAGTTGGTAATTGGTATGATATACTTACTACCTATTGTATCTCAAGAGACAATCCCTTGGTCGTGGTAAGGAATTAGTGCTTAAGAAATTTTATAAATATATTTCACAAAACTATAATATTAGATGGTCTCTGTTTAACACCTTTTGAAATTAATTCCTTAATACCCTCAATAATATGATATAATGAAAGCCTTCACTATGCCATTAACTATTCATATTGAATGAAATGAAAAGAAGAACTAGAAGGGAAACTCAAAATGATATGTTGAGAAATAGAATATATCACTTTAAATATCAGAAGAACTTTATGTAGAAAAAATTGTTGGAGTGAAGGAGCGCACATTAAGGTTATTTAACTCTTACTTACAAATGTAAAAAAGAGGCCCAGAGCTACATTACTTCACTTCATTCAAAGAAGAATAAACACAGAATGAAATTAGAAAGACATACCAACATCAATAGGTGGAAGAAACTTGACCTTCTTTCATTAATTTCTAATAAAATTAAGTACAAAATTTGCAGTCCTCTAGAGGTTAAAAACTCGAAACCCTCCTCTTTCTTTCTCATTTGTTTAAATACAATACAAAAACAAATTTTAATTGCTAGAACTACTTGTAACTGTTCGAAATACATAGAACTGTGTAAAATACCTATTACACGGCCATTGAAAACTTCATTACAACATTGATCTTTTAACAAACAGATAAATAAAACTAAAGCATCAATCTATTTGATAAATATGGATTTCGTTGGTTGTCACATCCTGGTTTGCTAGCGTGTCCTTCTGAAATGATGAGATGTCACCAGGTGAATTAGTCATCCATGCTCTGCACTTCTTCTAGATTTCAATGCTGGTTTTGGGAGAATTGATCAACTTGTGATATTATAATCTGAAGTTACTGATCTTGTTGAAAGTATTTCATTCTACAAACAAATCCTTTACCATCCAAAGTAATTGAAAATGCCTCTGTAAGAAATTAACAATTGTAGTTCCTTTCAGGATTGCGGGTTTTTCATGGGTATTATCAATATTACTCTTTGCTAGCACTAATAGTGGCTCATAATAATCCCATGATAGAAGACTGCCTTTGAGATCCCAACATGATGGAAGCCCTGCTCTCGCCCTTTTGTCAAATATGTTATCAAATCTGTTTACAACTTGTTTAATTTCTGTCAACTTCTTCTTCGCTGACTTCCTACAAGAATTTTTCACAATCAACTTATTAATCTATAGAACACACAATTTCCTATATTTAGTTTCATTTTCCTCCATATCCCTATTTTCCCTTGAATTGATGAAATCAGTGAAATTTTTTCCCATAAATATATGTTAAGAGTCTTCTATTTGTCAGCCATAACCAGTTCCTATAAATCTCTGACTATGCTCTTTTCTTCTGACACTATTGTCAAGGCCTCCCAAGCTATTTTCGTGACCTCAATTATTTCATTCCACACAATATCCTTTTCTTATGTTTCCTTTCATATTTTCTTTAAGACTCTTAATTTAATCATAAGCTATCTGGAAATCTGATTTATACTTATTGACTTCTCTTTATTTGGCTTGCATTATTTTAACCATTGTCTCAAGCTCTCTCTAAGTCTTCTTAAGATCAATTTCAACCATTTTCAACTTTGTGCTCAACTCGGTCAATATTGCTACTAGATCATTAGTTAGAGATAACATGACTATGGTGCAAGAATGAGAGTCAATTTAACTTTGCAAGTTCAATACAGACTCCTTTAACTTAGAAATCTACTCCTCTTTCTGCAAAAACTATTGTAAAAGACTCTCTTTTTCATTCTATACATCTTCTACCTATGCTTCTATTGAGTGTTCTCTAGTAGGAAACTTTAACTTCTTCTTCAATACATTTATATCTGACTCAGCACTTTGTAACAACTTCTGTACAGTTTATTTATCACTAGGATCCACTCCAATTTTTACAATTGTCTTCTTCAACTCTTCATTATGAGTTGAAAGAGCCCTGGAATTAGCCTTCTCCAATTTTAATTGTTTGATAACTTTTCCTAACATATTTTTTGCACTAGTTTTGGTTAGATCATTAACAATTAATTGACCTGTCTGCATATGTAAATTAACTTTGTCAAGTAAAGGGAACTTATTCACATCAATAGTTAAATTAATAGTTTTAAAACTGTTGGATGACTGCACTGTCAATTCATATAGGTGATAAAAATCAATCTTAAACTGGTCCCTTTCTAAGTCCATAGCAGTCAACAATATAGTTTGGTCAAGATTAATCTTATACTCAGCTTGAGCCTCCATACTAGCTCTCATCTTCTGATTCTTTTCTGTAATTTGAGAAAAAACTTGCTTGACCAAAGGAACTTGATCATGAACATCTCCATGTCTTGAAGGTGAAGTTGGTGCATTCTTAGCATATCCTAATTAAAGGAGGGAATCGGGCTGGGTGTTTGGTATTTCTTTAGTCAATCTAGCCCTTTTCGAAGCTCCATGTTCTTAATATTCATAATCAACAACTTTCTCTTTGCTTCTTTTGCTTAATTTTTCAGAAATGATTGGATTCTGAATTCTGGAACTAACAGATTTTGAAAAACCTTTGTTAGCCAACTCCTCTACTTCAGGTCTAATATCATGAAAAAAAGCAAAGTAACCATTTACAACCCTTCTCTTAGAGATTACCTTGTGAGGATATAGGCCCATTTCTCACCTAGTAATAAGTGTGTGCCTCCTAACATCCTGTTAGCTTCATTTTCTTCTTGCCTCATATTCACTATGAATGGTCTGAGAGACATAGGAAACCTAAACAAATGACCCTTATTCATTGGAACAAAATGTACTTGATCTAAATTCAGACTCTGTCTAATAAAATCTAATGTAAACAATATCATGGGGACAAATATTGGTAATATATAAGGTTCAACCCCAGCTCCATATAATATAATCTATGAATAATCATCATATACAGACCAATCCCCAAACTTACAATTAGCACTTAACTGAAGAAAAACCTAGGCTTTTGGAATAAAACGTGGAGGAGGAACTCCATTCAAAACCTTATAGGTAATTGGCATGAATAAGTATCAAAATAAAACACCTCTCCCTCGTCTGGTTCATTTCTTACCATATCTGTCCAAAATTATATTTAATTTTCAATTATTTGTAATATTTAGCACCAAATGTAAAAACTCTGTAATATTTAGCACCAAATGTAAAAACTCTTCTACATTTTGATACAGGAATAAATAAGTGATTAGTGAAGGGAACTAGAAAGACCCTGTAAGGGACAAGCTCATAAGCTAACTGTTAAAAGTCTCTTACCAGTACGAGGGAATATCCAACACCACTTTAGGCTTCATCATCAAGGAAAATAGCCCAACACTAACCTTTCAATTTGAGCAGCATTCTCCCTTTCAAGTATATTTGATAGAGATTGTATTACTGGCCTAACTTCTGCATCAAAAATATCCAAGGGGAATTCTTTATCATCTGTCAAAAATTGTTTTGTGTACGGCTACAAAAATAATATGACCTTAGTACACTCCTATCCTACAACATTATCATAAAATGCTAGCAATGATTCATCAGTGAACTGGACTCTAACTCGGGATAATAAAGGGCTTGACGAACTAACTGGGTTGTGACCTGATGGACATTCTCCCCTAAACAATTCATCATGAAAAATCTGTTGGGATACAATGTAGAAACTAACCAATGCATAAACTTGGAAAAATATGTGTTTAGGGGACGCATGCAGAAAAAATACCAGAATTTTCCATGGCTAAATAGATGAGGAAACATTTCGCATTCAGAAGAACTCACTGGTAGAAGGGAAAATGTTCAATGATGCATGTAGCATCCCTAATGTCTCGTTCAGTGTCCATGACAGGGATATGGCTAGAAGAGCCTTAAAAATAAGAATTCTTAGCCATGGAATAGTTCAGGGTAGAAGACAATTAAACACAGAGATAGACAAATAGAGTGATTAGGATGACTTCGTGGACAACTGGGAATGAAAATTGATAGGGAAAAGAAAAAATTGAACCCTTGTATAGATGGCGCAGATTTTCAAACATTAATGCAAAGATAATGCTTGATCGGACAAGTAATAGTACCATGATGCGACAGATGAGTTATCTCCTAGTTGGATGCATACATCACTACGGGGGTGCTCTTGGGTACAAAATATCCATCGGGGTTATTCCCCCGAAGTGAATTTTAACCGTTGATCTTGATCGGAAGGCAGTCAGCAGAGTCAAATGCGGAGGCACCTTCTATACCAACTTATGGTTTATTTATGCCCACGAGTTTCCGCTGATCTTCATTAAGTAAAACTTATTTTTATCTTGCCCAACGATTAGCACGGGTGTTAATTGGAATAGATGGTCACACCTTCACATGATTTCCAAAAACATATTAATTGACCAATATACAAAAATGAAATGATTTTCCTGCATATGAAGGATTTACATTTTGTCATATTTTCTATATATATGCTTTTTCTATATTTTCAAAAATGGAATAAATAAAAATTCAAATGAGGCACAACACTACCAAAAAATCAATTGGCATGTCTCCATACCAATTGGTCTATGAAATGGATGTAGTTTTTCCTTCCTCTTTAGGAGTTCTAGTCATGAATATCATTCAGGAGATATAAGTTGAACCGAATGATATACAGATAAGGATCAACCAAGCTATTAAGTTGCAGTAGTCCAGAGAGGAAGTTTATAACAAAACTCAAGTAATTCAAGAATATTTCAAGAATATTTTTTATAAAAGGAAAAAGGAAGATGATTTTAATCTAGGAGAAAAAGTTTTGAACTGGGATTCCAATACAAAAGAGAAAGGTAAGCATGGAAAATTTGACAACCTTTTTCAAGGGCCATACATTATTTATGATTTCATAGGAAACATTGCATATTTCCTTAAGGAACTACATGGAACGGAGATACCTGGAGGTCCTGTCAATGGCAAGATGTTGAAGCATTACTTATCTTAAGAATACAATTTGGTCTTTCATCATTGTAAATACCACAGGTTTACATTTTCTGATTTGAGTAATTCATTAACAAAGGTTGACGCCCATGAAGAAGGCCCTAGGCCTCATTTGATGAGCTGTCATAAAACAGAAAAAGAAATTAGATGAAGACTTTGTAGAAAATGGAGCACTAAATTCTACTGGTCTTATGTTGTTGACACTTCACTTGGAGAAGTGCCATCCCCATATGGAGCCACTGTTAGGGTCCTATAAATTATAGGATCTCAAGGTTATTTCGTATTTCATAAGTTGAAATTTCATATGATGCATGATTTTCAATATTCAAATGATTTCCAAAAAATATGAAAAAGTAAAAAGAAAAGAGGGTATATTGAAAAAATATATAAAGAAAAAAAGGGAAAAGAAAATAAAGAAAACCCAAAAAATAATAATACTGAAAGTGCTACAAATGAAAATGCCAGTACTCATTATATTAGTTTATTCAATCATACAGTTTAAGCATGATTGGACAATTTTAATTTTTTGTTGGATAGGTTAGAAAATAAGGATTTTCCAAACAGTTCAATCTTGACAAATTAGTAGTTAGGTAGAAATGAAATTGACTCAATAGTTTAACCTGAGTCAATGCAAGGAATAAGGGATAGAGTAAGTTAGAGTTTTATAATAAAAAAAGAGATTTGGGTCTGCAAGCCTAAATGCACCCTGCAAAAGAATGACGAGAGAAATGTTAGTATAGTTAAAGGGTAGGTAAAACGAAAGAAAATAAATGTGAAAATACATGAAAGTTATTCCAAAGTGTTCTTCACGGGATTTCTTTTATTTTCATGAATGAAGGAAAAATAAAAAAACAAAGGATATCCTAATTTTCAGGATTAATTTATTTATTTGACATATTCTGTCATATCTTAAAGTCCTAAATTCTGGACTATATACCTCGCTCGACATTTCTTCAGTCGACCCCACCATTCACTCACACATCTTATCAGTGTTAAACTCCCACCACCTTTCATCTCATCTCCGCCCCCCACCATTATATCTGAAGGCCCATAACCTTTTTTGACACCCCCTCATCCTCCAAAAGTTAATTTCGGGTGCAGTGGGCTGGGGGGTCTGAAATGGGTGGCTTCCCAAACTAGCCCATCTGCTACATGTCAGACATACGTATCTTCACACCTATTGGAACGGGGCTCCCTAAGCTACGAATTTTGTATATTTTTTGTATTAATTAGTCTAGGGGTTTTGGGGCGGGTCAAAGCCTTGAACACATTATAAGGGGTCAAAGGGTATACCTAGAGTCCGAAAACCATGATTTTCGGACCACATGATAGCGTAGGCTACATCGATATAAATAGATGAATAGTTTGAGTGTAGAGGTAGGCAAGAATTAAGATTGATGCTACATGAGATATGTTAGATCGGTTTTGTGTTGTTTTGGGTAAGAACTCCTGCTGGATATGTGCATGAAGATCTTTAATCTTGCTATGTGAGGACCCCTCCAGGCTCTGTGTGCGGGCTGGTTTTGGTTGTAAGTGGATCTGAATGTTAATGAATGTGAATTATTGTTAAAGTATCTGTGTGCTATCTAGATTAGTTATGTTTACTACTGAAGCGTATATGTAATGATTGTTTAGCTGCAAATGTATCCGTGTTTTTTCATAAGTATATCTCTGATCTGTTATTAGCTACAATTTTCATTTCTTTGTGATAGTGTTTGGTAATACACACATGGATGTGAATGTACTGATTAGATCTGATAGTTGTGTTATCATTATATTCTGAGTATACTATTACAAGGGCTATCAATAGACTCATTCTAGGTAAACCTAGCAAGTAATCATACATATTTTCCTCACATTACCTACTCTCTCCTAGGGTGTGAAATCCTAGTTCCAACACCCTCCCATAGTACTTCGAGTGAGACCTTGGCCTGCGGAAGTAGGTCATTACCGAAAGGGCTAGTAGTATAGGGGTTTGTTGGAAAAACTTAACCTCCGAACCTGGGTCAGGACCCCTCAAGCCAACAAATGGTTTCATTTCCAGGACCGGGAGCAGTTTTAGAGAGAGATCGGGTGATGCCACAGGGTCCTTCGAGACCTAAGAGGGTGGAAATTGAAGACTGGTTTGAAAGACAGATTTATGAGTTTGTTGTAAAATATAATCGTAGCATGAATTTGATGGCTAAGAAGTGGAAGAACAAGTACATATTCACTGAAGTCTATTAGATTTTCTTTGTAACCTTTGTGCACGAGCTTCAGAAGTGGTTGGAAAGCTTGTATAATTCCAAACGTGCTGGAAGAATGATCAGGTTATGCAGTGGACACTAGAATTAATTCAACGGCTAGAAAGGACAGAAAATACGATCAGCCATATAGTAGATGATTGGGTGGATAACGTGCTGGGAGGATTCATGACAGAATTCGTTTTCGATCAGTTTTTTTCCTACTCTAAGGTAGAGAAGAGGTTCTTTAAGGGTTTTTGGGGTAAGTTCTTGAAAACCTTGCCTTTGTTTATCAAAATGTTACTGTACGAAAAGGGTATCCTGTGCATCCACACTGAGTGAATGACCTATGGTCTGATCGAGAGTATAACACGAAGTGGTAAATACTACTAAACCAATCAAGTAGGGGATAGATCCATATAGAGTCCATTAAGAGAATCGATTGCGCATAGTCCTCCAGCTACATTGCCTTCTAATCAACATAAAGGTAAGAACTCACCCACACCTCCGCCACCATCGGAAGACGATATGGCCATGCACATGAAGCTACCTACCTTTAACGGTGTAGGAGATGAAGATATGGACAAATTTCAGTTTGTATCAGAATCAGTATGGATAGCACAGAATGTAGCTACCGAAACTCTAAATAGAGCACAACTATCGCTCGCCTTTGAAGGAAGGGCCTCAGATCCATCTATTCAAGAGATTAAGACAACGTTAAAACAATAGTTTCAGAAGCCTAAGTCCTACTCACAAATAGTATTTGACTTGAAAGACTTTAAACAGGGACCCACTGAATTAATATGGGAGGTTGATCAACGGTTAAGAAAGGTAATCAAAGATGGGGAATTTCATTCTGATGATAGGCAACACAAGGAATGATTTATCGCTATGTTGCTACCTCACCTATGCGAACCTATGGGACAACAGTCGATTTCAAAGTAAGAGAAGGCCTTAGAAATTGCTATGAAATTAGAAGTTGCACTGAGAGACGATGCTTAGTTTGGGGTAAAATACATCTAGGAACAGATGGAGGTAATGAAATTAGAAACATAGCATTTGCGAAAGGAGCGGGGAAACGAGGCTAGCCTCAACATATGGTGCATAAGATGTAGGGTGTCTGGCCATACCAAGGCTCAGTGTGCTCTACTAGCAGACTACATGCAGGCTGGGGGACCCATCCCATTGCACCCTAAGGAGGTTGCAGGGCCAATTGGGGCAATATTTTGGTGCGCTAATTGTCATGTTGTTGGGCTACATGACACTAACCATTATCCCCATCTTGTTGCTTATTTCCCAGAATTGAAGCAACAATGGTGTCGATTCTGCTTCTCTGTGGGACATGACAAGCATAATTGTCAGACCTATGACTTGATGATAGATCGAGGAAACCTATACAGGATACAGGTTGAACCTTCTTCACCACTATCTCCCTGGAGCAGAGGAGGCTCCCCCATAAGGGGCATGGGAGGGGGAAGGGTTGGAGGCGCAGGTCAAGGAAGAGGAGAATTGAAATGTTACAACTATGGAGAAATAGGGAAATTTGAAAGGGATTGTTTGAACCCTACGAGACAATCTTGCCATTATTGACAACTGGGACATTTGATTGAGGACTGTCCAATTATGATAGCAAAAATGCAGGAAAAAAAATAGACACCTACAAAAAAGGTGAAAAGGGATAAAGCGGAACCACGTGATGAAGGACCAAGTATTAATGTCATAATGCGCAGTTACATGGCTACGAAAGGAGCTGAGGAGAAAGCCGAAGTTGAACCTCTTATCTAGAAAGCAGTTTTCAAACGGGAAGTCTTGGATCTACAGAAGGAAAAGGAAACCTTTGTCACATATCGCAGAGAATTTACTAAGGATGAGTTTCCTATTTCTAAAGCTCTAGCAAACTTGAGAGTAAACGATGAAGTTAAAACATTTCTACAATCTTGTATGAAGTTGCTATGCAGCTAGAAGCCAATAGAAAATTTGCAAGCACTAATAGACAGCTACACAGAGAGAACTAACCCTCTCATCGAAGTGAGGGATGTGCACAAAATGTACAAGAATAAAAAATAAACTGGTTGGGAAATGCGGTTAACAACACAAATTGGCAACTATGAAATGGATTTTGTTATTTTGGACCTAGGATCAGATGTGAACGTATTGCCCAAGAAAACTTGGCAACAGATGGCAGAACCTAAGTTGGAATGGTCTACTATCCAGCTACACATGGCTAACCAACAAAAGATCATTCCATTGGGAAGGTTTTCAAAAATTATGGTAGATATTGGAGGAGTTAAGGTCCATGCGAACTTTGAGGTAATTCAGATTGTCGAATATGCGGACCCTTATCCTGCACTCTTAGGACTGAATTGGGCTATAGATATGAGAGGCATCATCAACCTAAAGAAACTAGGCATGGTGTTTGAGAATGAGGGTAGACGGGTGATAGTCCCACTAGATCTTGTGGAAGGAGAGCGGTATACAGAACCAGTGCACGAAGAAGAGGATGTGGATCACATCTATAAATTAACCGCTCAGGACGAATATTGGATCAATCCTATGACTGATGGTGTGCCTTTTTGGGAGAAGGACAATGAATTATTATATGACTCTGATGGGGAGATCAAAAATTGGCAGAATTAGTTACATGATGTATATGTGCTGTGATGTCTCAGAATTACAAAGGACTTTCGGTGTATCTCCTCAAAGGTAAGTGAACTGCCATACTTTGATGGTTCTGGTAGTGTTAGATAATTTTTGCAAACATTTGAAACTGAAGTCCTAAGGGAGAAAAGGCTATGGGCCCTTAATATAGCCATGCACGCAGACCCTGCAAGGTGGTGGGACATGCATAACAGGGCATTCTAGGATTGGGAAGAATGTCACAATATGATGGTCTTATGGTCTAAACCTCTGGCTCACCTGCGCGTAAAGACTTTCTTGGGGCTAGGGGACCAGTGCGAGCACTTGGCCACATGGATGGAATAATGGGAAGAAATAACTACAGAGGAATGGGTCCATCTGTTTTTTCATGCCTTGGGGACAATCCTGATAGCATGGTATTTAGAAGGATAATTACATCAGCGCACCCGTCATTGGGAAACCCTGAAGGGCGTGTTTGTAGGGAAATTAGTTTTGCTAGGAGGAATGGAGGCACTTGATGAAGATCTGTAGAATATTGATTCCTTAGTATTTGATGAATCACACCCTTGTGTAGCACATGGGGCAGAAACATGGGAAACACAGATGCACGATATTGTCAACTGCCACAATTTATCAATAGAGGAGTGCGATGAAGACCTGCGAAATGTCTCTATCCCAGAGTCGGAGGGAGAACACACAGTTTTTGGACCCCCACTAGAGACCATATATATAACTAAAACTCTGAAGCTATGAGAATTCAACATTGGAACGGAGTCGCAACCTAAGTTAACTAAAATTGGGGACTACTTGGATGATGATACTATGGGAAAATTTGCAGAACTCCACACGGAATTCCAGGACTTATTCTCTAAAAAAATTCAGAACTTAAAGGGATTACATGGGACCTAGGAGTCATGTACATAACTTTAAAAACATATGCGCACCCTGCGAATTAGCGCCCTTATTGGTTGATCCCCAAGTATAAAAAAAAATTCAAGGAAGAAATCAATAAAATTCTCACCGCAGGTATCATCGAACCGATCGAATAGTCAGATTGGGTAATTCCTATGGTGGTTTAACAAAAAAATACTAACGAAGAGATATGGATCTGTGTTGACCTACACAAATTGAGATATGGATCTGTGTTGACCTACGAAAATTGAATGATGCTTGCGTACATGATCCCTTTCCTACACCCTTCTCAAATGAAATCCTTGATAGCATAGGGGGTAGGAAGCATACTCATTCACGGATGGGTTCTCAGGATACCATCAGATCATAATTGCACCTGAAGATCGCAGCAAAGCTACGTTTGCCACCGAATGGGGATCTTTTCAGTATAAAATCTTATCATTTGAGCTTAAGAATGCCCCTGCCATCTTTTTGCAGGTTGTGGTCGTAGTATTCAAGGACTTCATTCACAAGTTCTTGGAGGTATATTTTGATGATTGGAGCATCTTCGGATTGGAAAAGAAGCACATCTCAAACCTACGCATGAGGTTGGACTCCTATAGAAAGCACCAGATTTCCATAAATATCAAAAAGTGCATATTTTTCATAACCTTCGAAATGTTGCTCAGCCACATAGTTTGTCAACAAGGGTTGATGGTTGATCCTACCAAAATAAAAATTATCATCAATCTAGTAGTACCTACAACTGAGAAACATTTGCGCTCTATCCTTGGACATACAGTCTACTATAGGAAGTTCATTCAAGGAGATGTGTTGATCATAGCACCTATGGAAAATTTTCTAAAGAAGGATGTTTTGTTTTTTTGGGATGAAGAGTGTTAGAAGAGCTTCAAGCTACTCAAGGAGAAGATGGTCTCTACGCCTATTCTCATCTTTTTAGACTGAGAAATTTTTTTCCATGTTTCCACAGTTGCGTCAGGAATCACCCTGGAAGCTATCCTTATGCAGCCTGGAGACGGAGACATTGACCATCTAGTTGCATTTTCTATTAGGAAAATTTCTAGTGTGGAGCGCAAGTACTCCACTAGTGAATGCGAAGAGTTGGCCATGTTCTACGCACTGCAAAAATGTTGGCATTATCTGTTAGTACGGCACTTCAAGATGTTTACAGATCACTCAGCTTTGAAGTACCTAGTGAATAAGGCTGTGTTGGCGGGGGAAATCTGTCGGTGGTTGCTACTGTCCCAAGAATATGAATTTGAGATAATCTTCAGGCTAGGAAGGTTGAATGTTGGGCCAAACAACTTATCCCGAATCGAGAGTGGTGAGGAACCCACCAACCTAAAAGAAGGATTTCCCAATGTGAAATTGTTTGTGATTAAGGTGGTTGATGCACACTTTGCAGACATCATTCAGTTCCTGACTATAGGGATGGTGCCCACAGAGTATTCGGTAAAACAGAAGAAAGAGTTGGTAATCCACGCAATGACTTTTACCATCATTGTGGGCCATTTGTATAAGCTGGGAATAGACAAGGTGTTGTGAAGATACATATTGGAGTGTAAATGACATGCCATCTTAGCAGAAGCTCACGAGGGCATAGCAGGAGGACACTACGCAGGGAAATCAACGACACATATGATCTTGGGAGCTAGGTTATGGTGGCCTCCACTACATAGTGACTCTCACGACTATTGCAAAGCATGCGATATGTGCCAAAGGAAGGGAAGGCCATCGTGCAGAGATTAAATGCCCCTAAAACCGCAAATGGCCCTACAAGCATTTGAAAAATGGGCCATCAAATTCGTTGGGCCCATCAACCCTCTAGGGAGGAAGACAGGTGTGTGCTACATGATCACTGCAACTAATTATGTAACCAGATGGGACGAAGCACAAGATGTGAAGGATTTCACTACAGATACCACCGCACACTTCATTTTTTAGTATATTTTGACCAGGTTTGGATGTCCAAAGATCTTGATGAGAGATAGAGGTATGCACTTTGTTAATGAAACAATACAGGAATTTACTAAAGAATTTCAGATCCATCGCACAAAAATCACTCTGTATCATCCACAGGAAAATGAAGTGGTAGAAGCTTTTAATACAATATTGGAGCAGGCACTAATTAAGTTCTATAACGATGATCACAATGACTAGGACATGCACATCCCATCTGTCCTTTGGGTCTATTGCACCACTTGCACGAAACTGACTGGAAAAACACACTTTCGGATGGTTTATGGAAAGGAGGCCATTATGCCTATGTAATACATTGTGCCTAGCCTGCACATCACAGCCTTTATGAACATGGCAGAGCCTAATATCATCATGGAATGGTTAGCATAGCTTGTGGCTTTGGAGGAAGATTGTTTCATTGCTAATTTTCATCAGCAGGTTCAGAAGGCTTAGGATAAGGCATGGCATGATTGACATATTTGACAGAAGACATTTGTGGAGGTCGAATTGGTCATGTTGTATGATAGCCAGTTTTTGAAACACCCGAGGAAGTTTCGTCAGCACTGGTTAGGTCCCTATAAGGTAAAAGAAAACACTGATGGAGGAGTTGTTCAGCTAGCTACCCTATGCGGCAATATGATACCAGGATATGTCAATGGCAGCTGACTGAAACCATACCAGATCAAATAACTATATGGCCGGAGTAGTTGTATGGGGCAGAATACGCATAGGGGTTGGTAGCAGGTCTCGAAGCCTGGAGAAGTGCGTTGGGAGCACAGGGGTGCATAGTAGGTATGTTGGGAGCGTAGGGTTGTGCAAGGAGCACAAGAGGTATGCTAGGAGAGTAGGGGTGCTTTGGGAGCACAGGAGGTGTGAAAAATAGCCGTTCGAACAGTAAAATTGGGCAAAAATAAAATTTTACCATTGAAAGGAGCGAGCGGCTAGTAATTAATGAGGCCATCTCTGAAGAATTTTTACTATTTACTTGATGAGAAGTTCCTGATAAGTTTCACACAACCGTTGGTTGATATCCAAGACTATAAAATTAGAAGGATAGTTCAAAAGAGGGTCCCGTGTATCTTGAGCAGTTGGTGTTTTGTATGAGTCCATGACTATTGTGCCTTGTTCATGTCTGAGCGTGCTTCCCCTTCAGATAGTAGCCACCCTGAGTTCATTTTTCATGCCAGAATGGCTGCATCTAATCCCACCGAATCTTCCTAGATCGTGGCCTTGATGGGGAGAGAATATAGGAAGTACTGGAAGTTCACCATAAATTCAAGGAGGTTAGTTCCACGCTGAGAAAGGGAAAGCAGAAAGGGAAGGAGAAAGGCCAAGGGTCAGGGAAACCTATGAAGTGGACTGGAGGGAATCCCCACACCTCCCCTCAGAATGTGAAATCCCCTCGAACAGTGCCCCAGACACGTTTGCCTAACTCATTGAACTGGCCTCTGTCTCCTCAGGAAGAGGCCCAGATCCTTGAACCACTCAACTAGTTTCCGCCCTATGTCCGACCTCACAGACCCTCGATGTACACACATAAGAATATAAATGGCCTGCGCACATACCTTCAAATGCCTTTGATTCTAGGATAGGTCCCCATAATTGGCGATTCCTTTGACAAGCTTCACTCAGTAAAATTCAATGACCACGACCTGGCCAATTTGGACGCCTTCCCAGAACTGGCACCTGAGCTATATCTTGAAAGGGTATTAGAGGATGATGTGTTGAAGGTAGTTCCCATACCATGGGAGTATGGATTGGCTGGTTTCAGACTCTTAAACCTATTGAGGGTGCCTCATTTTGGCCACTACAACGTCATATACTAACTTCTGCGCTAGCTACTTGGCCTGGTCCATGATGGCAACTTGTGGATCTAGGATCAAATCCCCATTGATGCCACACTTATTCACCATATTACTGGTCTCCCCATGGAAGTTCCAGACTTTATGCTGTGCATCGGAAAAATTTATGAGCAACAAATTGCTAAGAAGGTGTGCGAGGATTACCACGTGGAGTGGAACACTTGGGGATTAATGATCAACGTTATCAGCATCCCTGGTGTGTGCAAGGGCACCTTATTTTTAGCATGAAATATAATGCACAAGTTACAGGTTACCATGGTTCCTGCATATGTAATTCAGCTAGTAGGTTGTTGCGAAAAAGAGGTCTGCTACAACTGGTCCCAATTTTGTGGAAAGAATTTATGGAGAATGTGCATAAGGCCCGGGACGAGGGAAAATAATTCTAATACTCATGGATCCTACTCGTCACCACGTTCATCACATGGGAAGCCCCTGAAGACTCATTTCTCCACAAAATCGAGCTAGGTATGTGTGAGGGAGCGCGATAAACGAATTTGTGGGACTCAAAGGATGCACAATGTATTCAGGACAATCAAGTCTTCTGGGTCCTATTTTAGAGTGGGCTCACAGCAGCAATCAACTCCCGACCATGCTTTTCACCAGAGTTTATGATAAGTATAAAAGCATCACATTGTTTCAAGTAACCATGCATAATGTACAGATCAGAGGCCGCAAGGATCCAACATGGGTTTCAATCCCATACATGGTTGCTAATTAGGAAATTGATTGCCTAATTATGACTTGGCCTCCACACTGGAAGCTTGGCTTCAAATCAGGTATGAAGGACACTACAGGGACGAGCACCATGAAGGTCACCCTGTGTGACACCACCAAAGAAACTGGAGGATAGGGTCAAGGTACTGGGAAGGAAGTGGACCTGGGATCACAAAAAGGTTCATAGCAGGGCAAGAGTACTAAGGAAGGGCGTGGAACTGGCATAACAGAAGGGTTCACAGCAGGGAAAGAGTAGTGGAAAGGGCACTGAACCATCATCGCAGAAGGATTTGCAGCACAATCTAGGCACATGAGGTATGGATGCGGGAGGTGTTGACTACCCTCGAGGTACGAAGTGGACTGGTGACCCTGTTAAAGGTCCATGGAATAAGTAGCTATCTTAACAATGAAACACAAGAGTTATGTTTACATAAGAGGACCTAGAGCAGATCGTAGATGCAATCACCCTGGCTGCATAAGAGAAATGGCTAGCTCTAGAAGAACACTAGAAAGCCACAATCAATACACTCCAGGCTGAGCTCCAACCTCTACAACTAAAGAATGATACATTTCAAATGAGTATGATTTAGGCCAGGTCAACCCTAGCAATAAGAAGCGCATTAATTAGTACGCTGGAAATCCCCCTCTGTCCTCTATTGGGCGTAGCCCTCATACTGAGTCCATTCGACTTAGGAGTGCAAGTCTACGCTTGCACAGAGGTACAATTGGATCTCGCCCGTCACTCACATGAACCGTTGCATATCCTTGATGCATTCTTGTTTCAAGAGATTCAACATAGATACTGTTAATTGCACTAGCATCTTAGTACAACTAAGCAAACAATTGAAGAAAAAATTGCTGAGGTATCCCAGGCACAGGCTGCATGCACCCTCGCCACTGTGAAAAAAACAGAGTTGGAGAACCTAATTAGTAGGCTCTCTGTAGACATCATCGAAGATATCTCAACTTCTACCATGCCCCAGGCCAATATTGATGGGTTGGTTGCAGTGCTAGAAGCTTCAATAACCGAGATCTAGGTGGTCAAGACAGAGATGGAACAACAGATTGCGGCCTTGCAGGCCAAGTTACAGCTAGAAACGCCACCTGAGATAAGGGCCCAGCGAGTTGTGTTGGTTATAGAGGCCACCAATATCATTACAGGACAAATCGCTCAGGGTTGAGAACTATTGGAAATAGCTATGCAGCTATGAACCAAGGTGCAACGCGATCCTCTCCTGCGCGAAATAAAACAAGAGCTACGTTATAAGGAAGAAGAGTTTGAACAAATAGAGGCTACACTAACTACTTTGGTCCCCGCTCAATTCTTGGCCCGACTGCGCACTAGCCATGTGCTCAGAGATGACATGGAATCTCCTCAGCAACAGAATAATACTTTGAGTGATCACCTCAATCCGTGGGCCAATGAGGCCCTCAAGATGTCTCAGGATGTCGAAATCGCAATTAAGTAACTGAACTAGACATTGGACAGCATCACTGTTGCTACAGAAGGCCCAACTTCATAGAAGTTGGTGGAGGTAGCCCTGAATGTTGCTACGCAAAGTGAAGGAGTGTTTCCCCCCTTGGTGGATGCGATCAAGCAACTTCAAGGGAAGATGAAAAACCCACGACCATAGTGACTCGAGACGAGTCACAAATTGTGTTGGGGCCCTGTTGGAATGAGCTCCCCAAGCTGAAAATTTTATATATCTTTTGTATTAATTATTCTAATGCAGGGGTTTTGGGGTAGGTCAAAGCCCTGAATGCAATGTCATGGGTCAAAGGGTAGAACTAGAGTCTGAAAACCACAATTTGCGGACCATAGGATAATGTAGGCTACATCGATATAAATAGATGAATAGTTTGAGTCTAGAGGTAGGCATGAATTAAGACTGATTCTATGTGAAAAATCTTATATCGGTTTTGGGTTGTTTTGGGTAAGGACTCCTGTTGGCTGTGTGCACGGATATCCTCAGTCCTGCTGTGTGCGGACCTCGCAAGGCTATGTGCACGGGCTGGTTCTGGTTGTAAGTGGATTTGAATGTTAATGAATGTGAATTACTGTTAAGGTATCTGTGTGTTATCTGGATTGGTTATGTTTACTGTTGAAGCATATATATGACGATTATTTAGCTATGAATGTATCTATTTTTTGCATAAGTATATATGTGATTTGTTATTAGCTGCAATTATAAGTGCTCTATGATGGTATTTGGTAATACACACGTGGATGTGAATTTACTGATTAGATCCGATAGATGTGTTATGGTTATATGCTAAGTAAACTATTACAAGGGCTTCAAATAGACTCATTCTGGGTAAACCTAGCAAGTAATCATATAGATCTACCTCACATTACCTACTTTCTCCCAGGGTGCGTAAACCTAGTTCCAACACCCTCCCATAGTACTTTAGATGAGACCCTAGTCTGCACAAGTAGGTCATTGCCAGAAGGGCCAGTATTATAGTGGTTTGTTGGAAAATATTAACCTCCAAACCTGGGTTAGGACCCCTCAAACCAACAACACTGCCCCCCACCCCATGTGATTTCCCGCTTACCATCCATGACCCGTTGCGAAAAGCAGTTTCCACCATAACTGAGCCGTGTTGTTGACCAAATTCCCTGCCATACTTGTTGCGCCACAACGACCACTCCTATCATGTCTTACCAATCACCTATGCTCCCACCTAAATATCCGTTAAGCATTTAATTATTCAATATGTTACCTAACGGGACTGCACAATGTCAATGAAAACGCTGCCACCCTACAAAAAGACTCTTCCTCATATAATTCAAGGTTACAATGTTTCGGTTTTTTATAATAACATGTGATTTAATTTTAAGGCCTTATAGAGAAACAGAACATGCGGAAAATATTTCAATTGTCTGCAGATCAAGCAGCATTCCCTCTTCTTTCTTCCCCTTCTTTCTCCCAATTCCCCTTTTGATCAACAAAATTCCGTTCTATTTTTTCCTCTATGTTCAATTACCTTTCTAATCCACCCACTTGTAGATATCAAAAAAATTGGCAGTTCCTTTTCAGATAACATTAATGCCTCCAAAGAAGAATGAGTAGGAGCTATTTAACCCAATGTTCCATCCTCATATAGACTTTGACCATGTGGCCTTTGCTGAGAGGGATTTTAAGATACATGAGACGTTTTCAGATTTTGATATTTTTTATGTATACTGTTGGTTGGAGGATAAGCTTATTGATGAGGTTGATGGTATAGGGTTGTGGGACACAAAATTACCATATTATATATTCCCAAAAACCCATAGTTGCCCCAAATTTATTAGAAGGTGTCATGTGTTCTATGATATAAATCACGGGGCTATTGTTGCCCCCACAACAGAAGTTAATTTTCCCATTAGTAATCAGTCCATCATGCAAATGATGCAAGCTACTATTGTTGAAGAAACCTATGAAACCCTTAGAGAATTGTACCAGAAGTTGGATTTTCCTATCAGAGCCAAAACACTTAAGTTATTCATGGCTATAGATACTCCATTTCCCAAGAAAAACCCTCCCTATCCTTCTTCTTATTTCCCTGACAAGACCCAACACATATTCATTGTCCTTTCTTACTTGTTAGGATATCATTCAAATCATTAGATAGATGAAGCAATGATAGGTTTCCTGTCCATACTTTCATCAGATTGTAAACCCTCCATTATGTTTAATTTCAGTCCATTCTTTGCTGATGCCATTCACAACTAGTTTGTAAAGTTTCACATAGAATAAGTGATTAAATACACTTCACTCATGGTCTATATGTTTGTAGATTTTCAGGAAAACAGGTTCCAATTTACAATGAGAGAAGAAAATGAATATTCCCAACCTCAATCAATCATATTCTCAACAATAATGATGGTGAAGGATCAGAAATATTACACTTATAAAATTTGTATCGAATTATTTTTGTATCCATCCATGAGTATCCTCAAGTGTAGAGTGGAACCAAGGATCAGTGAAGACATTAGAAATATCATGTAGTTGTCAGACCAAATTAGAACTGGAGACTGGTACTTGTACCAAAACTACATAGTAATTAGAATATATGGGTGTGAGTTGCGCCCTTACAAGATGCCAAAGTTCCTCCCCATGAGGATATTGTCCCTGCAATATATTAGGCATATGATAAATGCAGACGAGGTACATTTCGTATCAGCCAAAAAGAAGTCTTAGTTTAGGATCAAATCCCAAATTGGTTCTTTCATTTGCAACAGTAGAGAAACATGAGAGGAGGCTGACATAATGCTGGAAGATATGAAGTTTACACATATTTTTACTTCGTTTTATAACCCATTGGGAATAATCTCTAAGAAAATGGTGGAAAACAAATAAACTCCTTCCATTCACACCCAGAGGCAAGAGATTGAGAAATTCATGAACGCGACATAGTGGGTAGCAAACACCTTGTAGAAATTTGAGGAGAAGATAATTTAATCTTCAAGCATACAGACCCTTACTCCATAAGAAAATCAAAGTACGTAAGGTAAGAAAGACAAAGGAAAATAACAAGAGAAACATGCAAAAGGAAAAATTCCAAGAGATGATCAGTCTACTTTTGAGACTGATACATCTAGCAGGGAATTTAAAATGAAATATAGAAAGAGAGAAAGAATTCATATGGACATAGATCAAACTAAGGAAACAGAGCAACAGGCAGTTCTAACTATCAAAATTCTCCTAGTTCTTCTCCAATAGGTGGCTAAACTATATTTTCTCCTACAACTTCAACTATAGTCCCATTTCATCAAAAAATTATTCGAACACCTACATCTAATGTTGCTACAAGGGAAAACGAGGAAACCATATATGACACCTTCAGAGATATCAAGAGGAAAAATGAGATATTGAAGACCAGCATCTACAACCAATTTTGGAAGCAGGCTACTAGTTCACAAAGTATGCTTCGATCAACTTTCGATTTAGAGAAAGGAAAGATGCAGATGGCTTTCTTAGAAGGCTAGATTTCTCAGCCAAAATCACTTGCTGATTTCAAGCATACAAATTTTGAGTTTAATATCAAGAACATCCACCCAATAGATCATATGGAGATGCACAAGTAGATTGGAGAGATTATCTCATCTACCTTGAGTAGCACTGCAATGAGCCTCTCTAAATTGTAGGTATCACGGGCTAGTATAAAATCACAACTCAAGATGCAAAATATTTCTTCTCTTGCCAAGGATACTAGAATCAAATCCCTGGAGAATTTAGTTGTGCATAATGGATATCATCCAACAAATGTAAAAGCAGTAGAGGAGAGTTTGAAAACTAAGAATGCAGACATAGTAGCCATAAGAAAACAACTTAAAATTTCAGCCATTGAAGACGCTCTGACCAAGGATATAGAGGAAAATGAAGCATAGAAATCAGAGATGATGAAGCAAATAATGGAACAGTCAACACAGCTAAATAATATGGAAGAAAACATGGAGAAATGTGTCAAGGAAAAGGAAAAAGCAACAAATATGGCCATTATTCCCTTAGAAGTTGTTCCTATTGAAGTCATCCCTATAGCTACATCAACAAGTATAGGTACATCAGGTAGTACAGAATAGCTGGCTAAAGCCATGGAAAATATTTCCATCCAAAGAAAGGAGATTAAAAATTTGGAACCAAAAAATAATATCTTGAAGGATAAAGAGGTAAGGTCTGACAATGGAGATGAAATAGAAATACAAAGAGCCCAAAAATAGATCTAAATATTTATAAATGCATAGAAGGAAGCTTCCATTGGTCACAACATTGGCTAAGAAAAAGATATGAATTGGACAAGCATAATTGATTCTATGAATGAAATATCGCCTTCTATTCAAATCATATTTTAAGAGTAATAACTAATTGAAAAGGTAAATGATGTCATAGCTAAAGCAACCAAGGAGTTTAGGGACATGCCTGACACAACAAATAATATCATCATATTTTTAAATTGAATGAGAATGTATGAATAGGAGGAACTTGGGGTTGAGGACAGAACAACAAAAATTCTAGAGGTTAAGAAGGTGCTCACCAAGAAAAGCCTTGTAACACAGTTGGAGGAAAAGTGCCACAATTTAGAAGTTGGTGTCAGTATATTTTTTAACAGAATTGAGCCACTCGCCAAAAGAGGTTACCTTCATTTTTTGTTATCAATGATAATCTTATTACCATGAAAGACTATGTAAAGAAGCTGAAAGACATTGCTAAAGATATAACCAAGTTTGCAGTTCTAAAAGGAGCAATGACTGGAAGAGATTTCCTTGAAGCCATGAGCAATGATTTATTCATCCAACATGAAATTAATCGCATTTTTTTGTTGAGGCCAACTTTTTTTAGATTTAGAGAGATAGATGAGATATATTGAAAGGTGATCAGGATAAATATTCTTGATGAGCAACAATGGGAAAATTTGTGTGAATACCAATAAGGGTGAAAGACCAATGTATTAGCTAGATCATCACAACAACGTATCAGCAAAATAATCCAAGACATCACCATATTTGATCATGAGGGAAAGACCTTCTCGAAAATAGGGCCATATATCAAAGTTGTTTCATCGTGTCCACTTCGTGTCACACTAGTCAAATTTTTCTTATTATTGTAATTAATAACAAATTTCCTAGTAGATATGAAAATTGTTGTAGAGTTTTAGTTAAATACTTCATATCTTTTGAGTATCAGGGGTTGGACCCTGGATTGTAAACTTTTCCATTGGACCATTGTATTTTTTGGAAGCTGGAGTAGCAATAATAAAATACCATTTGCAGGATACTTGAGCTATGTTTACCTGGTGATGTTATTCCTTTTCTGTGTTAGTGTTTTCCATTGTTTTTTCTCTCAAATCATCATTTGAATCTGATTGTAAAATAGAAATATGAAGATTAAGATTTGATGTCAAAGCACCTTATTTTTGGTTGTGTTTACAATATAAATGTTTTTCTACTGAAGTCTTCTTAAGAAATTCTTAATTTATTTTTAACCATTATTGAATTCATTATTTATTTCATCTCATAATTCATTAAGTTTTAAGATCCAGTAAATGTAGTTAGCTTTCCTTGTGAATTCTCTTGAAAATTTGATGCAACAAACCAGCCTTTTATGACTCCATATCCTAATGGAATTAGTTTAAATAGATCTACTAATCAAACTAAACAATCAATAAAAAAGAAATATTCACTATTATTATAACTAGCCTAATATCATATTCATCAAACAAAGCTAAATCTAAAAGAGAGATCCCTCTCTCAGTCTAGGAGGGCTAGATCTGAGGTTCGAAAGTGGTTTTGATGTTGTCCTATATAATTATTCTTTCCAATCTTAAAATTATAGAATGATAACGCAATGTATATGCGTAACCATACAAACAATCACTGCATTTAACCTTCCGATCCATGATCTTTCCATTCAAAAATCACGTACCTTGACATGATAGACCAACTCTCCTGACAGACAGGATAGGATCAATAGTTGGATTTGGTTATTGTAGATTGACACCCAGACTCTACATGTATACCACGACTTAACTTAACATGACTAACCGCAATCCTATCCCATCACGTGGTTTAAATCATAATGAAACGATTTAAAACCTATTTTAAAATAAAACATGTGGCTTAACACAAAGCAGATGTGATTTTTCTTTTTATTTTTAAAAACAGGGGAAGTTACTAGAATTTCTGGTAGCATCAAAATAAAAGAAAAAGAGATAGAAATGGGAATATAACAGACTGTCTGAAAAGGCTAAAAAATGTGCTACCATAAATTTCGGTAGCGAGCGATTTTTTTTTGAAATTTTTAAAGTCTAATCCTAACAACAAAAAATTTAAACTGGACTCGTGACTTAGTAAAGAACTTTTCTAATATTGGCTCCACAAGGGATAGAGATCTCCCTGTGAGGCTCTAAGGAGATTCTGTAGTTTCTGTTCCTTTTCATTGGGCTATGGAGTATTATTATGAAACACGTCGGTATTTACAATGAACTTAGGCCACCAACAACCTTAGTAAAATAATTTCTTGAGAAAACGCCCATTGAAGGGGCATCCAAACTGTTTTGTCCCACAAACATGTTGCAACTCAAAGGCATTTTTCTGCAGAATATTTAAGATTATGAAAGGATCAAGCCATAAAGCATGAAATTTGGAATTCTTACCTGGATCTTGATGTTGTGCATCCCATTTCAACACTATATCTCCAATCCAAAAATATTATTTTTTAGTTCCTCGATAAAAAAATTGCTTCACAGCTTGTTGATATTTTCAAATCAAATCATATTTTTGTTCTCGCTTTTGTTGCACTTCTATGATTTGATAAATTCTCCTGGTCACGTCATTTGGCTTAGCTTCATGATCTTGCAGAAATTTTGCTATAGGAATGGATAATTGGACTGGAAAAACAACATCAATTCGATAAACCATTTGAAAATGTGATGTATTAATAGACTTTTTGATTGTCACCTTGTCAACCCATAAGGAAAACTTCGTTTTCGAATCCCATGCTTTTTTGTTTTTCTCCAATAGCTTGGTGATTATTATTACCAAAATTTTGTTTGATGATTCAACTAAACCATTCCCTTGGTTATAGTAAGTTGTAGAGTGAGTGAATGGAATACCATAATCTCCACAGAAATTTACCAATGGAGTAGCTTTAAAAGAAGCTTCATTATCTCCTACTAACCTTGATGGACATCCAAATATGGTTATGATTCCCTCCAAAAAATGAATGATAACTTTATAAGTAGCATTCGTGGTAGGTATTTTTTCAATCCATTTGGTGAAGTAATTAGTTGCAAAAAGAATCCAACAATGATGTCCACTTGAAGGTGGAAGAATTTATCCAATTAAATCTAAGCCCCGTTGTTGAAAATGAGTTGAAACAACTATGGGCTTGAGAGGAAAAAACTTCAAATGTTTCTTATCGTTGAAATTTTTACAGTTTTCACATGCTCTCACCTCAACACATACATCATAAAATAAGCTAGGACAAAAATAGTCAGCTCTTAGTATTTTGTATGTAGTAGTTCTCCAATAATGATGACCTCCACACACACTACTATGCATGTCAAACATAACTTTCTTCGACTCATCTGGGTCAATGCATCTCAATAAAAATCCTATAGGATCCTTCTAGTATAAATAGTTATCTTTGATGCAGAATTTAACATCTTTCATATTAAAAGATCTTACTCTGCTTTTACATTAATTTCAAGGAGGTTTAAAAGGTTGCAGAAAATAAATGATATCCGTATACCAGCTACACTCAGAAAGCTTTACACCCACTACCATGCTTTCAATAGGTTCAACAATTTGTCCTTTAGATTTATCATCAATGAAATTCAAGCCCAAAACTTTACAATTTTTTTTAGCTAGTAGATTGTCTAATCCTTGAACTTTGATTGGTTTAGTAGGCTTTGTATCTAAATCAAATTCAAGAACTTTAGTCACCCATTTACTTATTTTTCCTTCAATATCAGGCTGAACTAATATATCTATAACAGTAGATGAAGGTACATAGGCAATGACTTGAGCATGCATAATATAAAATCTAAAATCTTTTAGAGCTTTTACTAATGCATAAGAATGCTTTTCCAACATTTCATACTTTAATTCTGCATCTCTATGAGTTTTGCTGAAAAATACTATGGGAGCTTCATTATTTTCTTAATATTTTTGTAGAAAAACAAAAACAATAGTATATTGAGAGGAAAATGAGAAGATCAAGAAAGGATTTGAGTATTCAGGGCTTATCAGTTGAGGTGCTTCAATGATAGCTTTTTTTATTATCTCAAATGAATATTTGGATTCAATTGTCGACTTGATTTCATTGTCCTTCTTCAGCATGCAAGTAATGTGGTTCACCACTTCAGCAAAATCTAGAATGAACCTTCTTAAGAAATTGATCTTACCAAGGACATATTGAAGCTCTTTCTTCGATATTAGAAGTGTTAAGTCATGAATTGCAATCATTATGCTAGGATCAATTTTCATGCCATCTTTAAAAACTATGTGACCTAACATCTTATCTTCTTTGAGACAAAATTGAGACTTCTTTGGCTTCAATTATATACCACATTTTCTGCATTTAAAAAATACTTGTCTCAAGTTCTGAAGATGTTCTTGATCTCAAGCTGAAAAATAGTAATATCATCCAAATAGATGACCAAGAATTGATCTTTTTCCTGAATGAATGAAAATCCCATAACACGTTGAAAATTAGCTTCGACATTCATAAGCCCAAATTGAATCTTTGCATACATTAATGCTCCGCAAGGAGTAGTGAATGTTGTCTTCTCTCAGTCTTCTAGCCAAACAAAAACTTGATTATACTTGGAGAACCCATATAACATGGAAATTATGTCTTAACAAGTTACCTTTTGAAGAATATGCTACATCTTTGGCAATGCATAATTATATTTCTTGGAGCACTTGTTAAGATTATGAAAATATACAAATAGTCAGACTTCACCACTCTTCTTTCTTACTGGAACTAGTTTAGCAACCCAATCTGATTATCTTAATGGAATGATGATTTTGGAATCCAAATTTTTTTTCACATCCTTCTCCATCACTGGTAATGTTGGAGCGGGGTCCCCTAAGTTTGAAGATCATTTTTGATATATTTTTGTAATAGATTTTGCAATTTTAGTCATGCGCAGCAGATTTTGGGCATGTCAAAGCACCTCGTGAGTTGTAATGGGTAAAAAGGGTCGATCAAGGGGCTGCAAGCCACTATTTATGGACCCTAGAGTAGTGTAGGCTAAAATTATAAATATAAGTCTAGATCGAGTCTAAGAAGTTAGTTTTTGGATAAGTTTGAACATTGATGATAGATTTGGTTATTTTTTTATATTTGTCTGCAATTCTCTGGGTAGGAGGCTCCTGCTGGCTGTGTGCGGACCCTGCTGGCTATGTGCACGGGTGACTAAAGGGTGTTTGTATAAAGGATCTAGACTGATATTAATAAAGAAATGAACTGTTTTAGATTTCTGAGTCTTAGTGCATATATTTTTTACATTATGAATGATTCTGCATGTTATTTCAGATTCCTATATTATCTTCAATTAGATCTCTTGCACAACTATTTCTAGGTTTATATGAATGATTATGGGATGGATATGATGCTAGAAGGTTTTGTTATTTTTTTTTAAGGTTTATTACTTGGATTATATATTTTCTCTTAGCCTGCACAAGGCATTATGAATAATTGACCTAAATCTGTTTATAAGGGTTTCCTCGTTAAGGATTTTGTTGCAAAGGTCTATTTATGGTTATTTTGGATCTTAAGGCACCCACATCATTCAAACCTCTCTCGGGGTGTGGAAACCTGGTTCCAATGCCCCACCATTTTTCTTCAAGTGATACTTTGATTTGCGCATGCAGTTCACTACCTAAAGGGTTAGTAGTAAGAGGGTTTTGTTGGTTAACCTCAACTCCAAACCTGGATCATGACCCCTCAAGCCAACAAATGGTTATGTTACCGGGAGAACATTTTGAGAGAGTTTGGGTGATGTCGAAAGGTCATTGGCAGCCATTAAAGCCTGAACTAGAGGACTGGTTTGAAAAATAGATTCAGGAATTTGTTGTAAAAGAAAATAGAATCAAGAACCTATCCACTGAAGAGTGGAAGAATAAGTATATTTTCACTGAGGTGCACAAAATATTCTTCGTAGCCTTTTCACACAAATTATAGGAGTGGTTGGCAAGGTTAGTATAATTCCAAACTTGTTGGAAGGACGATCAGGTCATGCAGTGGACCCTTGAATTAATCCAAAAATTGGAGAAGATTGGTAATTCCATTACCCAAACTATATATCACTAGGTTGAGAACATCTTGGGTGGGTTTGTGACAGAATTTGCAGTCGATCAGTTTTTTTCATAGTCTGAAGTTGAAGGAAAAATTTTTGAGGGATTGAAAGGTAAGTTCTTACAAAATTTTCCACTATTGATTAAGATGCTATTGTACAAAAAGGGTATTTAGTGTAGCCACACCGATTTAATGACCCCTGATCAGAGCGAAAGCACTACATGTAGCAATAAATATTATTAGGTGAATCAGAATGGGGATAGATCTGTATATAGTCCTTTGAGAAAATCCCCTGATATAAACGAAAGTGAGGCTATGCATGTTGAAAAAAGCCCTCCTGCTACGCCACCATCAAATTTGCGTAGGCGTAAGAATCCTCCTACCCCACCATCACCCCCACCTTTGAAAGATATGGCCATGCATATGAAGCTACCCACCTTTAACGGTGCATGGGGCGAGGACATGGACCGATTTTGGTTTGTGGGGAATGTGGTGTCGACTACGCAAAATGTTAATACTGATGATTTCAAGAGAGTGTAGCTTGCTATGGGCTTTGAAGATCATGCTTTAGATTGCTTCACGTGATACCTTGCCCAAAATGTAGATCCCACTATTCAATAGATTAAGCCTTGAAGCAGCAGTTCTGAAAGCCAAAAATCCTATTCTCAATGTGTAATCAAGCTGAAAGATATTAAGAAAACGCTAAAGAAATAAATTTGGGAAGCTGACCAATGACTGAATCAAGCCATCAATGACATAGGATTTTCTTAGGATGATTATTAGCATAAGGAATGGTTCATTGCCATGCTATTTCCACATCTACACATGCCTATGGGTCAGCAGAATATTGATCCTCAAGAATAATCCCTTCAAATCTATATGAAATTAGAAGTTGCGCCTAGGGAGAATGCTCAATTTGGAGCACTAGAAATTCAGAGCCAATTATAAGCTATGCACTTAGAAATTAAGAATTTACGAAGAGACTGGGGTAAAGAAGTTGGCAGAAATGTTTGGTGCATACGCTACAGGGGAGTTGGCCACACCAAAGATCAGTTCCCTCTACTATCAGATTATGTGCAACCTGGGGGACTCAATCCACTATGCCCCAGAGATGTTGCTAGGCCTAGTACCCCCACACTATGGTACATTGATTGTAGGGTGCCTGGGCTACATGATACATACCAATACCCGTGGTTAGAAGCCTATGCACCAGAATTGAAGCAATTGTGGTGCAAATTCTGCTCTTTATTTGGTTATGATGAGCATCACTGTAGAATGTTTGACTTGATCATATATAATGGGAACCTTTATAGAGTGTAGGCTGACCCTTCGTCCCCAACATCTCCCTAGAGATGAGGAAGATCTACAACAAGAGGATGGGAGGGGGGAGGGGTGGAGGTGTAGGTCGAGGGAACGGGAAACTAGTTTGCTATAACTATGGAGATGATGGAAATTATGCACGTGACCGCCCAAACCTTGTACGACAATCTTTCAGGTATTATAGGAAATTCAATCATGTAATTGAATATTTCCTGTGTTAATAGCTAAAATACAGGAAAATCAGCAGACGCCCATGAAAAATGACCAAATGGTTAAAGCTGAACCAGGTGATGATGGTCCAAGTGTAAATGTAATTACACATAGTGGTATTGCCACCAGAGGAAATGAGGAAAAGGATGTCGTGGAGCCACTAATGAGAAATGCATCTGATAATAAGGAAAGCCTCAACCTACATAAAGAAAAATATATTTTCATTGAGGCCAAGAAGGATTTTTCTGATGCAGGAGCATCCATGTCAAGGGCTCCCATGGAACCAAATGAAGATGAAGAAGTTAAACCATTCCTACAGGATTTCATTAAGAAACTGTGTAATCAAAAGGCAGTAGATAATCTCCAGGCCTTGGTAGATAGTTGCATGGGAAAATAGGTGCCTCAAACAGAGACCAAGGCCATAAACAAGGTTTATAAGAAAAAGAAGGGAACTGGTAGGGAGATGCGCATGACTGTGTAGATTGGATAATATGAGATGGATCAAGTAATCTTGGATATAGAGTCTAATGAAAATGTCTTAACTAATAAGACTTGGAAAAATATATGAGAACCAACGTTGGAATGGTCCATGATTTAGCTACGCATGGATACTCAGTAAAATATCACTCCACATGGAAGGCTTCCACAAGTTGTGGTAGACATCGCCGGAGTGAAGGTATGTGCATATTTTGAAGTAATACAAATTTTGGATGATACAGACCCCTACCCTGCATTGTTGGGATTGGATTGGGCCGTCTATATGGGAAGCATCATTAACCTAAAGCATAAAAGCATGATCTTTGAGAATAATGGTACGTGGGTGATAGTCCCAATCGATCTAGCAAAAAGAGAATGATACACAAACCCAATGCGTGAAGGGGATGATTTTGAGCATATATACAAGCTAACTATGCAGCCTGAACACTGGATCAACCCTACAGTTCATGCCATGTTGAACTGGGAGAAGGATAAATCATGTTTCTTTGATTTAGATGGCGAGATAGAGAACTGGCAGAACTGGTTGCATGATGTATCTCTGTTACACTACCTCAAGATCAAAAAAAACTTCTGGTGTGTCTCCTCAAAGGTAAGAGAACTACCCTACTTTGACGGTTCTGGTAGTGTCAAATAATTTTTAGAAGTATTGGAAAATTTTGTCCCAAAGGAAAAAAGGTTCTGGGCACTTGATTTGGCTATGCGCGCTACTCCAGCGCATTGGTGGGAGATGCACAAGGGAACCTTCCAGGACTGGGAGGAATGTCAAAAAATGTCGACGTTGTGCTTTGAATGTCCACCCACCCAACCAATTGAGCTCTTTTATGGTTGGCGAGATCCATGCAAGCACCTTCCCATGTGGATGGAGGTATGGGATGAAAAGACATGGAAAGACTGGGTTCACAGATTTTTCCACTTGTTGGGGTCGGTACCCACCACCTAGTATCTAATAGTTGAGTTACACCGAGGTATCCAAAACTAATTTACAATGACTAAGAATTTCCTAGAAGCCTTTGGCTCATTTGGGGGCTCAGTTAATTGGATGAAGCCCTGGAGGATATAGATGCTCTGATATTTTATGAATCCCAACCCCGAAAGGAATGTGTTGCATTGGCCTAGGATGCGCAAATGCAATAAATCATGAACTATAAAAACTTGTCAATCAAGTATAATGAAGATGACTGAAGGAATGATAATATCTTGGAGTCTAAAGGAGAGCGCGCAATTGGAGGGCCTGCATTAGGGAGAGTGGATGTCACTAAACCTCTAAAATTGAAGGAAGTCAACATTGGGATGAAAGAGTAGCCCAAGTTGGAAAATATTGGGGGTTACTGAGATGATGATTCAATAGGAACTATTACAGAGCTGTTGACTGAGTATCAGTATTTGTTTCCTACAAATTTCTCTAAGCTCGAGGCAATTGTAGGGGACCTGGGTTTTATGAATATCACACTAAAATCTGATGTGTGCCCTGTCAAGCAGTGCCCATATCGATTGAACCCCAAATATAAGTAGAAACTAAAGGAGGAATTAGATAAGATGGTGGTTGTGGGCATCATTCTACTAGTCAAATAGATAGATTGGGTAAGCCCAATCATGGTTCATGAGAGAAAGAACAACGGAGAAATAAGGATTTGTGTAGATCTATGCAAGTTGAATGATGTCTATGTGCATGACCCCTTCCCTACTTCGTTCTCTAATGAAATCCTGGATAATGTAGGAGGATAAGAAACTTATTCATTTATTGATAAATTTTTGGGGTATCATCATATTAGAATTTCACCAGAAAACCACAGAAGTACCTCCTTCACCACCAAATGAGGTTCGTTCCAATATACTGTCATGTCATTCAGTTTGAAAAATACACCTGCAATATTCTCGCGCCTGGTAGTGTTTGTGTTCAAGGAATTAATGCATAAATTCTTGGAGGTATATTTTGATGATTGGACAGTGTTTTGATTGGTAAAGAAACATGTATCGAACCTACGCATGATGCTTGACACCTCTAGGAAGAACAAGATTTCTCTCAACCTGAAGAAGTATATATTCTACGTGCCTTTTGGAATTTTGTTAGGGCATATCGTATGCCGGTAAGGATTGATGGTATACCCAACCAATATCATGGTTATCATTGACTTAGAAGTTCCTACCAATGAGAAACAATTGTGCTCCATTCTAGGACATACTAGTTATTATAGGAAGTTTATCAAAGGGTATGCTCTGATCACTACATCAATAGAGAAGTTTCTAAAGGAGGATGTCACATTTTTTTGGGATGACGAATGTCAGAAGATATTTTAGCTACTAAAGGAGACAATGGTCACTACGCCTACCTTGATATTCCATAACAGGTCTAAGGATTTTCATGTGCATGTGGATGCATCTGGTATAGCACTTGGGGTTGTTTTTAGCACAGCCATGGGAAGGAGACATTGATCACCTAGTCGCTTTTGCCAGTAGGAATATCTCCGATGTAGAGTGAAGCTTCTCAACTAAAGAAAGGGAAGGATTGGCCATGGTATATGCAGTACAAAATTACATACACTATCTTCTAGGAGGGAATTTCAAATTGTTCATGGATCATTTTTCTCTGAAACACCTGCTCAATAAACCTGTGTTGGGGGGGAATATCTTCTGATGGTTGTTGCTTTTCCACAAGTATGACTTTGATATTATTGTGAAGCCTAGAATACTGAACGTCGTGCCTAATCATCTATCATGAAATGAGAATGGGGAATAAGCAATGAGTCTGGAGATGGGTTACCTGATGCGCATCTCTTCGCTATCAAGGTGGTTGATGAGAACTTTGTTCATATTATTCATCTTCTGACCATGTGAACAACACCTGCATAATATTATGTCCAGAAAAAGGAGGTGGTTGTGTGCATAGCTAATTTTACCTTGATTGTAGGTGAGTTATACAAACTAGGAGTAGATGAATTATTAAGGAGATATTTGTTGGAACATGAGAGACAATATATACTAGCTGAGGCTCATGGAGGACTGGTAGGAGGCCACTACATTGGGAAAGCCACTACACAGAAGGTGTTGCATGTGGCGTTATGGTGGCCCACACTACACAGTGATGCACATGCATATTGTAAGGCCTGTAATGCATGTCAAAGAACATGTAAGCCTTCATGGAGACATGAGATGCCCCTGCAACTAGATATGTACTTGCAGGCATTTGATAAATGGGCTATAGATTTTGTGCGACCAATCAACCCTCCGAGGAAGAATACAAGACTGCAGCTAATTATCAACCAGGCATAGGCAAAGGAAGTTAAGGACTGTATTGCAGATACTGATGTGCATTTAATTTTTGAGGAAATATTGACAAATTTTGGATGCCATAATATTTTGATGAGTGATAGAGGTACACACTGTTGAAGAAACAATTGAAGCTTTGATAGAGGAATTCTAGATCCATCACAAGAAGAGTACCCCTTCTCACACACAAGAAAATGGCGTAGTATTACCTTTCAACAATATATTGGAGAACATGCTCACAATTATCTCTAATGCCAATCAAGATGATTGGGACGTGTGCATCCCTTCCGTGTTATGGGCTTATAGGACAACATGCAAAAAATTGATGGGAAAATTACCTTTCAGGATGGTCTATGGGTAGGATGTTCCACAGCCTATGCATCGCATATTTCATTAATATGGCTGAGCCTAACATTATGGACGAACTATTAGTGCAACTAGTTGCCTTAGAAGAAGATCGGTTCATCGCTAAATTCCACCAACAAGTGCAAAATGCACATGAAAAAGTCTGGCAGGACAGGGACATCAGATAGAAGGCGTTCAAGGAGGAAGAATTGGTCTTGCTATATGATAGTCAGTTTTTGTGCCACCCAGGGAAGTTCAGAAAGCATTGGTTGGGGCAATATATTTTGAAAGAGATGACTGATGGCGGTGTGGTGCGCTTATGTTGAAAATGCAACAAGATGATGGAGCTTAGTGAAATGAATTTGCCTTCACTAAGTGGGCCCGCAGGCTATTTTTGGCGCAAAGTCTATTTTTAGACTATGTCTATTTTTAGACATATGGATCATGGTCTATGAGTTGCAGGATGCTATTTATGGATTATTGGTCAAGTTGGTAAAAATAGATGGACCTCTATTTTTAGACATTGGGCGGTTTCTATTTTTAGCTTCAGGTTTGGTCAATTTAGTGTGTCCTAAATTGCTGCATTTAATTTGTCAATCCGGGAATCGTAAGCTGATGAAGTGCGGCGCACTATATGTGCAAGATAACCTATTTCTTAACTTTTGTCGCTTTTGGTCTTTCTAAGGTGAAATGGAAATTCTAAAATGAAAACAAGTTTGGTTATATTTGTTCAAGGAAGTGATATCCCCTATAATGATTTACCAACTTGAAACTTTAAAAGCAAATTGAAAATTACAATGACAAGACTTTGAAAGAAAGTAAAAGTGTACTGCTGAAATGAAAAGGTGCTGCTAATCTAATGAATCAAAACAGTAAACTAGTGAACATGAAAACCAAACTATTCTTGCTGCCAACTAAACACAAAAGAAACTATGCTTAAGGAAATTCAAAATTGCAACAAAATAAATCTAAATCAGATTACATCAATTCATTTTCTGAACTGCCAGGCTAAAAATAGAACAGTCAAATATTATTAACCCTTAATAATATTTAGACTATAAACATTATCTTTTCCTCTTGGAGCACTTCAGTTTGATGCTTGGATGTGCCACATGCAGCTGACAGAAGGAAATATGCTTTTGCTAAGGGTTAGTTGAGCTATTGCATGGTTGACTTCAGTTAGAACTCAAGTGGCAGAGTTTGGTGGAGTTGATGAGACAGTTGGTGGAGTTGTGTTCGGTTTAACTTAGTTGAACTAGTTGTATTTAGTCTAACTGAAAAATACACTAGTGATGAGTGGTGTGAATTAATTATTAATTAATTCACTAATTATTAACTCATAAATCAACTAAAGAACACCTCAGTTAACTGCAATGCATGGATAGTTTAGTGGAGACCAATGTTAGAGGTGGGTGAAAGGGTGAGTCTAATATCAGTTGTGACTATTGGCTGTGCATGAGATTTGCATAGACATTGATGGAGATTGCCAATGAGGATTGCGCAGTTGGAGCTAGGGGATTCGAACTTGGATCTCATTCATTCTCATCTTGGATTGTGCAGTAGAGGCAGGCAGACTTGTGGAGGAGATTTGAACCTGTGACTAGTTCACTTTCCATACTAGTTTGTGTGTAGCATGTGAGATAGTGCTAAGAGTTGTGAGAGCTTTGTGCTATGTATTGTTACATGTTCTCTATCATTATAATATACATATAGTTGGGGGTTTTCAACTATTTCTTTCCCCATTACATCCTGTGTTGATATGTGTGCTTGATTATGTTTTAATGAGCACATGCGATTGCTTTCTATTTTCGCATATTGATGATCAATTGTAGAAGAGGTTATGTATTATGCATGAAGCTTAAATAGTGTGTAATCAAGATAATCTCGGTGAATAATTCAGCTATTATTCAAATTTCTACATGGTATCAGAGCAAGATTGATCATCGGATCTATTACAGTGATTACAATTATTTCGGTAGACAGAGTCTGTAACGGGCGAGGTAGCCTCTAGATCCATCCTTTCTTTGAAAGGTGATATATCCAGTAAATGCCCCTACAGTCGATCTCTGTGCTAGAAATAATTTGTTCTCACATATCAGAAGCTGTTGAGTTTTGAGCTGGTGGAATTCAAATTTGCAGCAGTTTTCTTGGTGCCAGAGTTGAAATGGCTTTCAATGGATTGCGACTGGAATATGCCCTTGAGGGTAGTTTGAATTATGTTGCATGGAAGGACCAGATGGAGGCAGTATTAGATGATAATGGGCTGAAGGAGTTCATAGATGCTAAGATCCCAAAGCCTACTGATGCTGCTCAAGTTGAGGCTTGGCAAAAGAAGATGGAAAAATGTCGAAGGATTATGTTGGAGGGCGTGAAGGATCACATTGTATCCAGCATGCATGGAAAAGCTTCTCCATACTTGATGTGGAAAGTGTTGACAGATTTATTCCAAAGAAAGAGCGACCAGAGGAAGTTGGTGCTCAAGGATAAACTCAGACACATAAAGATGGAGAAAGGCGACAGTATGCCGAAGTACCTCATGAAGTTCATTCAATGTAGGGATGAGCTGGGAAGTTTGGGGGTGACTATCGATGATGAGGAATTGGTGAGCTTGGCTCTCCTTGGTCTTCTAAAGATTTGGCATGCCTATCAGGATTCTGTTAATGGTTGGGAGAAATTGCCAGGATGGGAGCGACTTTGTTCGGATCTTGTGCAAGAGGAGATAAGGCGGAATACCGGAGACGGATCTTCATCAAAGGCATCTGATGAAGAAAATTTCTCTTTGGATGCCAAAGAAAATAAGGGGAAGAGCAAGAAAGCTTCTCATTCCGGTGCAAAAGGCAAGAAGCAAGACATGTCCAAGCTGAAGTGTTTTCACTGTCACCAACACGGACATTACGCCACAAATTGTCTGCAGAAGAAGAAAAATAAGCAAGCTGCTAGATTTGCAGTGGGAGAGGCCTTAGCCTCGCAGTTTGAGCTGGATTTTTCGCTGATCGCATGCTTGGTCTCAAGTGTGATGGGATCAGTATGGTTCTTGTACAGTGGTGCGTCTTTTCACATTACTGGAGATCGAGATCTGTTTTCAGATCTAGATGAGAAAGATCTTGGAGTGCACATCGAGATGTGCGATGATGGTAGATACAATGCGACCAGTATCGGTACCATTTCCTTTAAGAGGGAGTCTGGTAAACCCTTTGTATTGAAGGATGTGATGCATGTTCCAAGATTGAAGAAGAATATGATCTCTGTGGTGATGTTAGAAGACAAGGGGTATGATGTGGTCTTCAGCGAGGGAAAAGCTTTCCTGCGCAGTAAGACAAATGGAGAGACCCAGAAGATAGGGGTTCAAGTCAAGAACCTTTATCAGTTGCAAGTAGATGGCTGCACAACAATGGCATGCAAGGCGGAAGGAGTGGTGAGCCAGGATGATGGCGAGTTGTGGCACCGGAGATTGGGCCACCTCCACCATGGAGCTTTGAAGATACTGCAGCAGATTTCTACTGGGCTTCCTAAGGGCACTCTTCCACAGTCAGATCAGTGCAAGGGGTGTACCTTTGGAAAATTTGTGAAAGCCACCTTTCACGAGAAGGATAGTCGCGCCACGAAAATCCTTGAGAGAGTTCATACAAACGTGTGTGGACCTTTCTCAGTAGCTTCGACAGCAAAGCACAAGTACTATGTGATATTTGTCGATGATTTCTCTCGGAAGTGGTGGATCTTCTTCATGCAGAAGAAGAGAGAGACATACTCAAAGTTCTGTGAGTTCAAGGCGCTGGTTGAGAAGGAATCGAGGAAGCATGTGAAGGCTCTTATGAGCGACAATGGTGGTGAATTCATCTCTGCTGAATTCAAGGACTTTTGCAGCGCAAAAGGGATTTGGAGAGAGCTCATCGCACCCCATAACCCACAGCAGAACGGGGTTGCTAAGCGGAAGAACAGAACAATCGTGGGTGCTACACGGGCGATGTTGCATGATCAGGGCCTACCCCTTCACTTGTGGGCTGAGGCATGCAATACTGCAGTATATGTGCAGAACCGTTGTCCTCACAAGATACTTGGCATGAGTACACAGGAGGAGGCATTTTCTGGCAAGAGGCCTGATATTTCCCATTTGAGGATTTTTGGCTCACCTGTCTACATGCATGTGACGAAGGACACCAGAAAGAAGCTGGATCTGACCGCAGAGGTTGGAATATTTGTGGGGTACACTGATACACCCCACAAATATCGTGTGTATTTTCCATATAGTCGCAAGACTATTGTGCGACGGGATATCAGATTTCAGGAGGAGAAAGCCATGAAGTGTTCGCTTGAGAGGGAGCCACACTTGCATGCAGATAAGGAGCTATTAGTTACTAAGGATGAGCTTCCGGATGTGGATCAGCCACAAGAGGAATTTCATGGAGTTGAAGAGACCACTCATGCAGCGCCAACCATCAGAGGGCGCAAGCACACTACAGAAGCTGAGCGACTAGCTCAAGATGCAGAGAAGATTGTAGGACCACCTACAGCACAGTGCAGACAGAGACAGTCACCAGACCATTACACTGGATACATGGCTCTTGTGAGAAAATGTGTCGTGACAGAACCATCCTCTTTCGATGAAGATGTGGAGGACCACGCATGGGTAGATGCCATGGTGGAAGAGTATGATTCTATTGTCAGAAATAGTGCATGGGAGATTGTCCCGCGACCGGAAGGGAAATCAGTCGTGGGTTCGCGATGGATCTACAAAGTGAAGCAGGCGGCTGATGGGAGTGTGGAGAAGTAGAAGGCAAGATTTGTTTCCCGAGGCTTCTCACAGATAGAGGGGATCGATTATGAGGAGACCTTTGCACCTGTCGCAAGGTATTCTTCCATAGGGACGATCCTAGCTCTCTCAGCGCAGATGGGGGGGCACATCCATCAGATGGATGTGAAGACTGCATTCCTCAATGGAGTCATTGAGGAGGAGGTGTACATAGAGCAGCCCAAAGGTTTCGAGATCTTCAGCAGTGAGTCGCATGTGTGCAGACGCAAGAGAGCACTATACAGGTTGAAGCAAGCACCTCGTGCTTGGTACACATGTATAGACAATTATTTCACCGGACTTGGATTCTCTAAGAGTGAGGCGGATCCTAACCTGTACCAGATTGTGGTGGAAGGGAAGTTGCTGATCATTGTACTATATGTAGATGATCTGATTTTGACGGGTGATGAGCTGTTGATACTTTCATGCAAGGAGGATCTTGCTAGAGAGTTTGAGATGAAGGACTTGGGCCTCCTTCATTATTTCTTGGGATTGGAAATTTGGCAGCACAATGATGGAATATTTGTTTCTCAGGGTAAGTATGCCCGAGAAATACTGGAGAAGTTCAACATGCATGGTTGCAAGCCTGTTGATACTCCTCTTCCTGGAGGTTGGAGGAAGGAGGATGCTACTTCAGCAGAGGTAGTGGATGCCACTGTTTATCGACAATTGGTGGGGTCGCTTATGCATTTGGTCAATACACGACCTGATATATGCTATGCTGTTAACCAACTTTCGCAAGCTATGGTTAAGCCTACCAAGCTCTTCTAGAAGGAAAGCAAGTATGTATTACGTTATCTTAGAGGCACATCAGGATATGTCTTATGGTATAGACAGGAGGATGAGGTGAAGCTGTGTGGCTTCATGGATGTAGATTGGGCAGGGAGCCCAACGGACATAAAGAGCACATCTGGAGGGATCTTCAGTATCAGGTCGATAGAAGTTTCTTGGTACAGCAGGAAGCAGAGATCCGTGGCACTCAGTTCAGCAGAGGATGAGTATATGGCAGCAAGCTTGGCTGCATGCGACGCCATATGGATGAGGAAGATCTTGGTCGGGTTGTTTGGGTCACACTTGGATCCTACTGTGATTTATTGTGATAACCAGAGTTGCATTAAACTCTCGGCTAATCCAGTATTTCATGATAGATCTAAACACATCGACATCAAGTACCATCATATCAGAGATTGTGTGCAGCGGAGAATCATGTTACTTTCATATATTCCCACTGAGGATCAGGATTCTGATATCTTAACGAAGGCGCTCACCAGGAGAAAATTCGAATACCACAGAGGTAGGATAAGGGCTGCAGATAATCCATATCTTGTGGAGAGGGAGTGTTGAAAATGCAACAAGATGATGGAGCTTAGTGAAATGAAGTCGCCTTCACTAAGTGGGCCCGCAGGCTATTTTTGGCACAAAGTCTATTTTTAGACATATGGATCATGGTCTATGAGTTGCAAGATGCTATTTATGGATGATTGGTCGAGTTGTTAAAAATAGATGGACCTCTATTTTTAGACATTGGGCGGTTTCTATTTTTAGACTGCCGGGCTAAAAATAGAACAGTCAAATATTATTAACCCTTAATAATATTTAGACTATAAACATTATCTTATCCTCCTGGAGCACTTCAGTTTGATGCTTGGATGTGGCACATGCAGCTGACAGAAGGAATTACGCTATTCCTAGGGGTTAGTTGAGCTATTGCATGGTTGAATTTAGTTAGAACTCATGTGGCAGAGTTTGGTGGAGTTGATGAGACAGTTGGTGGAGTTGTGTTCGGTTTAACTTAGTTGAACTAGTTGTATTTAGTCTAACTAAAAAATACACTAGTGATGAGTGGTGTGAATTAATTAATAATTAATTCACTAATTATTAACTCATAAATCAACTAAATAATACATCAGTTAACTGCAATGCATGGACAGTTCAGTGGAGACCAGTGTTAGAGGTGGGTGAAAGGGTGAGTCTACTATCAGTTGTGACTATTAGCTGTGCATGAGATTTTCACACACATTGATGGAGATTTCCAATCAGGATTTTGCAGTTGGAGCTAGGGTATTTGAACTTGGATCTCATTCATTCTCATCTTGGATTGCGCAGTAGAGGCAGGCAGACTTGTGGAGGAGATTTGAACCTGTGACTAGTTCACTTTCCATACTAGTTTGTGTGTAGCATGTGAGATAATGCTAAGAGCTGTGAGAGATTTGTGCTATGTATTGTTACATGTTCTCTATCATTATAATATACAGATATTTTGTGGTTTTTAGCTATTACTTTCCCCATTACATCCTGTGTTGATATGTGTGCTTGATTATGTTTTAATGAGCGCATGCGTCTGCTTTCTATTTCCGCATATTGATGATCAATTATAGAAGAGGTTATGTATGATGCATGAAGCTTAAATAGTGTGTAATTAGGATAATATTGGTGAATAATTCAGCTATTATTAAAATTTCTATAGCTTATCCACAATGCACGAAGAGAACCTTCTCGGGTACTTCAATGGAAGTAGTTTGAAGCCATATAGAGACAATCCGGTGAAAACAAAATGACTATAAGGCCGGAGCATCATAATCAAAGGGTCTGCATGCAGCATAGAGGGAGGGTGCAGAAAGTTGTGACAGAAACACATAGGTAACACGCGAGAAACGAAACTAGCTGTTGGAACAGTCCAATTGGGTGAAAAAGTGAAATTATCGTTGGATGGAGTGGATTTATCGCATTTAATGAGGCAATATTGGAGGATTTTGTACCATTTTCTTGAAGGTAAGTGGAAATTAATGATAATCCAACCATTTTTACTGGGGATGGATTATCTAAAGGTGGGAAACAGTCTCAATTGGTTCCTTTGTTGTTTGAATATTTGGCGCACTGTGATTATATGTAATTTATTCTACCCTGTTCTATGTGAGTCCTGTATGTCTAACCGCAAATCTCCATCTGACATCAGTTATCCCAAATTCATATTCCACCCGAGAATGATAGCCACCAACCCTGCGAAAGAGCATTATGCACCGCTCACGGCCTCAACAGAGATGGCTTAGATGATGTTAGAGAAGTACTCTCGGAGGTAGAAGAAGTAGTGTCCACACCGGTGAAAGAAAAAGGAAAGGGGAGAATTTCCAAGTGGGCTATCTATAAGTTGTGCAGCTCTCCGCGGAATGTAATGTCCCCACTAAAAGCCACTAAGGATCGACCCCCCATCAAAAATCTGTCGAAGAGCTTGATGAGTGCCAGACAAGAAGCTATGATTTTTGAACCTATCTCCTGGCGGCCTCCCAATAAAAAGCCTCAGAAGCCCTCTACGTGCAAGCCAGATAATGTCGATACAGTTTGGGAATACCTGAAAATGCCCTTCATCCCTCAAGGTGTCCCTCTGATTGGTGAAATTTTTGGCAAGATTCCACATATCAAGTTTGATGGTTATGACCTAGAAAATGAAGCAACGGTCATTGAGATTGCACCAGAGAATTACCTGGAACAGGTGCTCTATGATGATGTGCCAAGGGTGGAGATAATTCCTTGGGCACGCGGGCTGGACAACACAGTAGTCGTCAACCTGCTAAGGATTCCACATTTTGGAAGGTACCCCATCAACATCATTTGTGTGCACCAGCTACTACTCTTAGTCCACAAGGGATACCTGTGGATTTAGGGCCGAATTCGCATAGACATCTCACTGATCCATTGGATCACCAGCCTGCCTAAGAAGGGGCCCCATCTGATGAAGGGATTGGGGAGGAGCAAGAAGCTAAAAGTGGTGAATTATGTAAAGAAAAATTTCAAAGTAGGAATGGAAAAGAGGGATTTTTTTTCTAGACCATCGCTGACTCAGTAGAGCTCCTGGGCACCCTCGTCCTCAGCTACAAGATAATAAGGAAATGTCACCTGAAAATGGTCCCATCGTATGTCATTTCCTTTGCAGGGCAATGTGAAAAGGGGGTCTTATATAACTGGTTGTAGTTTCTGTGTGAGGAATTTCTAGAAAATGTATGCGAGGTGCAGGAACTAGGGAAGGAGTTATGATACTCAGGGTTGCTATTATTAATTACGCTGGTAGCATGGGAGACCCCAACAGATGTTGTCCTCCCTGAAATTGAGTGAGGTGTATGAGACGGAGCAGGCTACATAAACCAATGGGACTCATCCAAACCCCGATGAGTCTAAGAGAATAAGTTATTTTGGGTAAATTTTGAAGGCATGTTGGCTAAGGCCATACATTCTAGCCCAAAATCTCGCAAACTGTGCATGATAAGTACAAAAGCATTGCAGAATTTTAGGTGACCATGCACAATGTGTAGATAAATTTTCCCAAGGACTCTAACTTGTACACCTTGCCATATATGGTGAGGGAGGCATAAGTTGACCAGGTCATGGAAACATGTTTGAATGAATGGAAGATCATGCTTGGCTCCACCCAGCCCATTATGCCATCCACTTCAGGTAAAGATACGGCTGCAAAAGACACAACAAAGCTATGCACAGAGATAGGTGTTGAGAAGACTCATGGGAAAGATACTACGGTTGAAGAGGACAAGGAGACAAACAAAGAAAAGGATAAAGATCAAGAGTTGGGGGGGGGGGGACTAGTGAGAGGTGGACCTCGAAGGTCTAGATGTCCTTAATGGGTATGGTGCCGAATATCTATGAAACAAAAAGAGAGGTAGAGAGACATCAAAAGGGCCGTGCAAGAAGTGGAAACGGTCCAAGGTTGGAAGCGAGAAAGAGGTTACTTTGATAGAAGAGGACCTCGAAGAAATTACATATGCAATTTCTTTAGCATCAGAGGACTGCTAGAACACGATGGAGATGCAATACAAGGTCATGGTGGAAGACTTGCAATCAAGTCTGCAGGTGCTATAGCTAAAGAAAAATACTCTACAAGAGAAGGTAGATCAAGCAAGGCCAGTGCAAGCGAGCCTACCATCCACTTCGATCATCGTGATAGCCGAAAGCAGAATCTACCACTTCTCAAGTGCATCAATGATCATGGAATAGCTAGAGCTGCTCGTAGGTGCAAACCTGCCTTAAGGTTAGCATCAACCTTGTGAATCCACCAATTGGGAAGCTACATTCACTCCACATATTCATATCCATCGAGCTATAGAGAAGAGAGCTGCACACACAGCAGCAACTCAGTGAAGCAAAGCAAGTTGTAGCAACAAAGAAGTTAGAGTCTATCTAGGCTCAAATAGTGGAGCATGCATCCATCACTCAATGTGCAGATCTAGAGAGCTTCATTGATAGATTATGTGGCCAGATCCCCGAAGTAGTCATCTCTGGTTCTCCCATGCTAGAAGCCAATATTGAGAGCCTAGTCACAACACTCGAAGCTTCCAAGTCTGAAATCTAGTCAGTTAAAGTAGATTTTGAGCAACAAATTACTGCACTGCAGACTAAGCTGTAGCTTAACACCGCACAAGAGGTGTGCACGGAACGAGCCACTCTAGTGAATATAGCATTCAACAGCACCTCCGCCAATTTTTATAAGGGCTCGAAACTACTAGAGACTGGCATGGGACTGTGGACCTTTATGCAGACAAATCTACTGCTCAAGAAAATTACCCAGGAGCTACGCGCTAAAGAGCAGCAGTTCAAAGACTTGCAGGAGGCTTTTCCTACATTCATCCCTGCCCAAAAAATGGCACACCTTAAGACCAACCATGCATTTCAATATGAGGTTGAGGAGCTCTTCCACAATAAATATATTGACACTGATCATAGGAAGCCATGGGCAAACGAGGCAATGAAATTGTCTAATGACCTTGATGATATAGTTCAAAACCTGAACCAGACTTTAAAAAGTGTAACTTTGGCTATGAAAGGGCTGACTTTAGAAAATATTTTGGAGACTATGTAGAGTACAATAGACTATAGTGTGGGTGTCTTGACACCATTTTCTACTACTATCGAGGAGCTCCAAAACAAAATGAAGAATCTAGTGCTAGTGTAACTCGAGATGAGTGACAATATTGTGGTGGAGGGCGGTTAGAGCAGGATCCCATAAGTTTGAAGAACCTTTTTGCTATATTTCTGTAATATATTTTGCAAGTTTAGCACAGGGGCTATGGAGCAGGTCAAAGCACTTCATGATTTGTATTGGGTAAAAAGGGTAGATCAAGGGGCCACAAACCATGGTTTGTGAAGCCTAGAGTAGCGCAGGCTAAAAATATAAATAGAAGTCTTGTTCAAGTCTAAGAAGTTATTTTTTGGATAATTTTGAATGTTGATGATAGACTTGGTTACTTTGTGATATTTTTTGCATAATTATCTCAGTAGAAGGCTCATGTTGGCTGTGTGCATGGAGACCTTATTCCTGCTGTGTGTGGACCTTGCTGGCTGTGTGCACAGGTGACTGAAGGGATTTTTTATGAAGGATATGGACTAATATTAATAAATTACTCTTATTGTGGATATCTAAGTTTGAAATTCATATGTTTTTTATGTTATGAATGATTATGGATGTCATTTTCGATTCATGTATTATCTGCAGTTAGATCTCTTGTGCAACTATTTTTGAGTTTATATGAATGATTATTGGATGGATCTCATGTTATAAGGTTTTTCTTTTATGTGTTAAGGGTTATTACTTGGATTATATATTCTATGTTAGCATCCGCAAGGCATTTTGCATAATTGACGTAAATCTATCTGTAAGGGTTTCCTGTTTAGAGCTTATGTTGCGAAGTTCTGTTTATGGTTATTTTGGATCTTAAGGCACCCACATCATTCAAACTTCTCTCAAGGTGTGGAAACATGTTCCAGCACCCCCCCATACTACTTCGGGTGAAACTTTGACTTGCTTAGGTAGGTCACTGCTGAAAGGGCCAGTAGTAAGTGGATTTTGTTGGTAACCTTAACTTCGAACCTAGGTCAATATCCCTCAAGTTAACAGGTAACAATAGTGGATTTATTTGTCTTAATTTTTTCTAGAAAGGCTTAGTACCATCCTTCAATGGTATCCGATTCTTAATGATGGATGTGTCATATGTCTTAATATCTTCATATTTCTAGGCAAAACATAAACAAATTCACAAAACAACTTATGATATTCAATCTTTCTTTCTTCTAAAATAGCTTTTGACAACTTAACATACCTTGGTTCTCTTTCTGTGCCTAAATTGAAATCTTCCCTTCTATTTTAGCTAATTGTGGTTTGACAAAGGCATCATTATGATCAAAGATCTTCTAAAGTGGGATTAGCCCTTTGGGAATATTATTGGTAAGAAGTTGAATGATAGGTTGATCTACAATCTGTTTTTGTAGATTTTTGGTGTCTTGCAAATCACCATCATCCTTCATGAGATCTTCATCCTGATCAATGTTTAGGACAACACATCCTTTAGCAACTTTAATGAATCTTCTAATCTCCTGATCGTCCTCAAAAAATTTCCAATGTTTGGCATTATCAGGAATGCTAGGACTACACCTAACTTCCACTTCATATTTCAACATTGTAGGTATTGGAATATTGATTGAGCTTGGTGAAATAAAAAATGAGTCATCCAAAATATTACTTTATCCTGGAAAAAAAATGAATGTTAAAGGCGAAGAATGAGTCTTCTACAATGCTCCATACTGCATTTCGGTAATATTTGAGTGTGGGATGCTTAGTTTGATAAACATTTATGATTTTCTGAATAATAAGTTGAGCATATCCAAACATATAAATTTCATAAATATTCATGTATTTTCTATTTTTAACCCAATCAATAGAGCTTCATATTTAGCCACATTATTATTTTCTTCAAATTCAAGTTTTAAAGAAAAAGTAGAGCTCTCTTTCAAAGGAGAAATGAGAAAGATCCATTCACTACCTCCTTATTTAGAGCATGAACCATCAAAATAATTTTTCCGTAGCTTAGAACCCTCATTACTGACTGTCTTTCAAAAGGCTTCAAAATCTGAAATTTTTCTACAGATAGGATATCGTTATCCATGTGTAAAATGATTGAACCAACATCAGTTTCTCTAGCATATATTGGATGATTAGTGGGGTATTTTCTGTCACTAATGGTATATGCCAACTGAGCTTCTCTATAAATTCTTCTTTTCTCTCCTCCAAAAAGAGGGACAATATCATAAGTGAAATCCATTTGCAAAGTTCTTCCCAACCTTCAAATCCATGACCTCTAATGTAACATGTGAAATCTAGGAGGAATATCAGCTACAATAATATCCATCACCATCCCTCTCATGGGTAACTAAAAAGGCTTATTTCAAGTTATTCTATGACACCAAGGCATTGGAATTTCCAGGAATCACATGAGCAGAGATTTTAGTATTCTCTAGTTACTTGAAGACCTAGTTCATCCATGACTACCTTGGGTAGTAAATTATGTGAGGCTCCAAAGTTCATTGGGAAATTATGAAAGACCTTATCATGAACATTCAGAGATAGATATAAGAGATGGGTAGAGTCATCTTTGTGTTCTACCAATGGACCTAAAATAATAGTACGCTTGTCATCTTGAAGGTTAACAAAATCAAAAGGTACTTCAATAGGTGGAGGCTGAAGAGCTTTCTTATGAGTCTATTTGAAATCATCATTTTTCATGAGTTCTGCAAGAGGAACAGGAATATTTATTTTCTGTACCTCATTCTAAAAATTGAAAGGAAGGGGTACTTTGTGAGAAACTTTTACCTCAAGTGAAGGAGTGTTAACTACTACCGGAATTTCCAGTCTGCTAGGTTCAAAAACTTTGTTTTCTCCTGGAAATTTAATTGCATCATTATTCTTCTTGGGTTGTGTAACAACCTTTGAACTATCATTAATATTATTTGATATGAGATTATATCTATTTTGGTGATCAAATTAAATCATGGAATGATAAAAAATACCTTCATTATTGTGAGTATATGACATGAAATATTCTTACACTGTTTGTGGAAGATGAATCAGCCCTTCTATGTCTCTTAGACAATTGATATCGACAACTTTCTCCAACCTTTCAGCTTCCTCTTCATCTTCAAATATAGCATTCTGCAAAGGAGGTTGGACTTTTTCATCATCAACCTCTCTTCTTTCTCGCTAAAAAATTTGAGGAACATTAGGTCTTCTAAACGACTGCCTATTAGGCTGATAAAATGAAACATTTCTAATAGTGGCTGGTATTACTTCCATCTTGAGCTTGGACATCTCAGTAGTCAATGACTTGACCATCTTGTTAAGCTCATCTAGCTTAGGATCTATGTCTGAAGTTCCTGAAGGTGAAACTTCGGATTTTAGCTTTATTTTTTCTCTGTCAATACCTCCTCTGAGCCTATCAACTACTAACACATTAGATTCTACCTCCAGTGCATTGTCATGCATTTATGTTAGTGTTGTAGATCTTCTTTCTCTCAATAAAAAAAAAAAATTAGGATCAAAGGCACCAACATCAGTGATTTCGGCTGAAGATTTAGTAGGCTTGATTTGAGTAGGTATTTTGCTATACATATTATTGAATATCTTAGAAAAATCAGAAACTGATTCTCCTTATTTTCTTTTTATTGCGCCAAATTCAGCTATATAATACATAAACTCTTTCTTATCACCCCATTTCCTTAAACATGTATCATCTAGGGTTTCAAATCCAGTGATGCTACCAGTTTTCAAAGATCTAAACCATTTCATAACATCACCCTTTAGGATATAAACAAAAACTCTCATCTAGACATCTTCATGCTCAATATTGAAATTGTCACCATAGGCATAAAAAATAGCAAGGTGTTATTTACTTGTTTCTTCTCCCTCACCACTATACTTAGGCATGTAGTTGAGATAATCTCCTGCAGTTAATTCATTCATCAGTTGAGGTAAAAGAAGAGGGGCATAACTTGCAACAACAATTGCATCCATTCGGTTAGAAGGTAGGTTTGGACCTCCCATGGTGTGAGCTGTTGGGATTTGTGGAACATCAATTGGTGGATTGTGAACAACGTATGATGAAGAACCAACTTGTTATACAGATACTGTTTATTGGTTGGAAAAAAGGGATGTATTATCACTCCACCATATCTTCGAGGTTGAGAAGAGAATAGGAAAGGTAACCACATACCAAGCTCTTACCAAGTAGCCATCCCGATTAGGAAAAAGAGGGTTGTCTCCAAGGAATCACAGCCAAGAGGGTTAAATCAATTGTTGAAGTTCAACAAGAAATTTCAACACCCATGCTAGTGTGGGACCGGGGGGTCCAAGCAGCACCTACACTAGTGCAAGACTATAGATCTTAATAGAACCACACTAGTTTGGGATAAATTTGGTGCATGTCTATTTTAGTTATCCCTTAATTAAGATGGAAAATAAACTGTAATCTAATCTCAACATAGCTTGTAGTAGTTAACTGAGTGTGATAAAATTAGTTAGTTCATGAATTTCGAGTTGAGGGTATTTGGTGAGGCATGCTGAGTAATTCTAGTTGTAACAGAGTTTGAAGTGAAGTGGTGCATTAGTTAATGTAGGTTGTAATCATTTTAACTCAGTTAAGTGAGTTAAACTTAGTTGTGCTAGTTCTAACTGTTAGATACACTACTTAGAGATCAAGTGAATTAAATATTAATTAATTCACAATCAGTGATCTCACATGCAACTAAGGATTTATTATAATTAGTTGCATGCATGTTATTTCTAGTGGAGACCTAGTTTAGACATAGGTGAAAGGGAAGTTGAATATTAGTTTTAGGATTATTGGGTTGCACCCATGCAACCAAAAACCCATTGGATTGCCCATAATCCTTGCGCAGTTTTAGAAGGCCAAAATTCCTATTTAGTAGGGATTTCATTCCACACAAATTTCGCAATAAAGGCAGGTTGTCTAGAGGCAATATATTGGCTAAGTGTTGGTCAGTTTTATTTGAGACAGTCTGAGACAATTAGCTGAGTACGGGAGGGCTCATGTGAGAAGAGTTTTATGTAATTGTTTCATGTATCCATGTTGAATATACAATAGAAGATAGTGGGGTTTTGAGTAGCAAGCTTTCCTCAAGAAATTATTTGTGTTGTGGTTTGATTGATTCTTATTTGTTTCATGTGATTGGCGATTGTGTTTTAAATTCCGCAATTGGTTTGTAGAAGTGATTTAGTATTTAACTTTAGTACATTTTTAGATGGGATTGAATCCATGGTATACATTCTTGTTGTATAATTTCTACATGGTATCAGAGAACAAGAAATCACAATAGTGAAGGAGTAGTTGAGTTTGTGACTGGATACAATTTTAATTTGCAAAAATACTTTCTTTGTGCTATAGCTGGTTCAAGATCGAAATGAATTTCAATGGCTTGACATTGGAGTATGCACTCGATGGCAGCTCCAACTATATTGATTGGAAGGAAAGGATGGAAGTAGTACTCAAAGACAATGGCTTGAAGCAATTCATTGATAATGATGTTCGTAAACTCATTATGATAGATGCTGCAAATCTTGATGTATGGTAAAATAAAGTGGAAAAGGCGAGGAAGATCCTACTAGAGGGAGTACAAGACCAAATTTCCTCAATCCTCCATGGGAAAGCCACGCCATATGAAATTTGGAAGGATTTGACATATCTACTTTAGAGAAATAATGACCATAGGAAATTGGCGTTGAAAGATAAACTCAGGAAGATCAAGATGGAGAAAGGAAACTCCATGCAAAAATATATAACAAATTTTTTCCAATGTCAGGATTAGATGGGCAGCATTGGCATAACTATCGTTGATGATGATTTGGTGAGTTTGGATCTCCTAGGACTTCCCAAGAGTTGGCATGGTTATCAAGACTATGTCAATGTAAGGGAAAACTTGCCAGATTGGGAACGATTGTGGTTGGATATGGTGTAGGAGGAGTTCAGACAGAACACTAGAGATGGATCTTCATATAATAATGAAGATGAAGAAGATTTCACTTTGGCTTCCAAGACGAAGAAAGGGAATGTGAAGAAATTCCATTCCAAATTGGAGTCCAAATATGGCAAGAAGTGGGACATGTCCAGGGTGAAGTGTTTTCACTGTCACAAGCATGGTAATTATGCTACTAATTGTCCACAAAAGAAGAAGAATAAGAAGGTTGGAGGATCTACAACTGGTGAGGCTTTGGCCTCGCAATTTGAGCTTGAATTCTCATTCATAGCATGCATGCTGTCAATTGGATTGGGATCCATGTGGTATTTGGATAATGGTGCTTCCTTTCACATGACGAGTGACAAGGAACTTTTCAGTAGCTTGGAGGAGAATGATATCTAGATGCATATTGAAATGGGTGATGATGGGCAGTACAGTGCTACCGGGAATGGTAACATTACCTTCCAGAGACAGTAAGGTAAACCTTTTCAATTAAAAGATGTAATGCATGTACCAGGTTTGAAGAAAAATTTAGTCTCAATTGAAATGTTGGAGAATAGTGTTTATGATGTTGTTTTCAGTGAAGGAAAATATTTCCTATGACAAAAAACAACAAGACAAGCCAAGAATATTGGGATTTGAGTTAAGAATCTCTACAAGATGGATGTAGATGGCTGTGCAACATTTATGGGCAAGGTGGGCACAGTGGTGAGCCAAGATCATGGAAAATTATGGCACAAAAGGTTCGTCCATACTCACCACGGAGCCTTGAAAGTCATGCAACATATTTCTAATAGTCTTCCCAAGGGTACACTTTTGGAGTCAGACACATGCAAGGGATTTACTATGGGAAAATATGTAAATGCCACCTTTCATGAGAAGGAGAACCAAGCCTTGAGGATTCTTGAGAGAGTTCACGCAAACATGTGTGGACCATTATTTGCTGCTTTGACAACAAAACATAATTACTATGTGATATTTGTTGATGACTTTTCTTGTAAGTGTTGAATCTACTTGATGCAAAAGAAAGATCATACATTCACAAAGTTTCTTGAGTTTAAAGAACTGGTGGAGAAATACATGGGGAAGCAAGTGAAGGCTCTGAGGAGCGATAATGGTGGTGATTACATATCTAACAATTCAAGAAGTTCAGTAGAAAAGAAGGGATTCAAATAGAACTGATAGTTCCTCATAACCCACAATAGGATGGGGTTGCTGAAAGAAAGAATAGAATGATTGTGGGTGCAGCAAGAGTGATGTTGCATGATCAAGGCCTACCAATGCATCTATGGGCATAAGCATGCAACACTATGGTATTTTTGCAGAATCGTTGTCCTCATAGGATACTTGACATGAGTACAATTGAAGAGGCTTTCACTAGTAAGAAACCTGATGTTTCACCTTTTAAGGTTTTTGGCTCATCTATTTATGTGCATGTGACCAAAGATGCTAGGAAGAAGCTAAAACCAATAGCTAATATTGCAATTTTTGTGGCGTACACTGAAACACCCCACAACTATCAAGTTTATTTTCCAAACATCAAAATGAGTGTTGTTCAACGAGATATAAAATTTGATGAGGATAAGGCCATGCGATTGTCCCTTGAGAGGGAGATGGATTTGCATGTAGTGGAGGAACTGTTGGTTCCTAAGGATGAGCCAAAAGATGTGGAGAAGCCACATGCGGAGTATCATGGGTTAACAGAAAACATTCATGCAGATCCATCCATTAGAAATGGTAGAAGGTGCACCACGGAAGCTGATAAATTGATACTTGATGCTGTAGATAATGTAGGAACCCCTACTTCACAACGCAGAGAGAGACAATCTCCAGATAGGTTTACTAGATACATGGCTCTTATGAGAAAATGTATTGTGACTGAACCATATTCCTTTCAGAAGGTAGTGAAAAAACCAATTTGGGTTGATGCAATGGTGGAGTGTGACTCCATTGTTAAGAACAATGCATGGGATATTCTCCCAAGAATGCTCGAGAAATCAGTGGTTGGATCTAGATGGATATGCAAGGTAAAGAAAGCTACTGATGGGAGTCTGGAGAAATACAAGGCCAAAATTTTGGCTCAAGTATTCTCAAAGATCGAGGGGATCGATTATGATGAGGCTTTGGAACCTATTGCAAGGTACTCTTCTATTAGATCCATCATTGCACTCTCAGCCCAGATGGGATGGCGCATTCAGCAGATGAAAGTGAAAACTACATTTCTCAATGGAGTCATTGAGGAAGAAGTGTACATAGAGCAGCCAAAAGGTTTCGAGATATTTGATAGTGAGTCGCATGTGTGTGAACTCAAGAGAGAAATGTATGGGCTAAAGCAAGCACCTCATGCTTGGTACACTTAGATAGATAGCTATTTCACTGAACTAGGCATCACCAAAAGTGGAGTTGATTTAAACCCGCAACAGATTATGGTTAGGGTAACCTATTGATTATTTTTCTTTATGTTGATGATATAATTTTGAATGGTGATGAGTAGATAATACACTCATGCAAGAAGGATCTTGCAATGGAGTTTGAAATGAAGGACATGGGACTCCTTCATTATTTCCTTGGTTTCGAAATATGGTAGCAAGCTGGTGAAATTTGTTTTTCTCAAGGAAAGTATGCCAAAGAGATATTGGGTAAGTTTCACATGGAGAGATGAAAACCCATGGAAACTCCTCTTCCAGGAAACTGGAGGAAAGAGGATGCTAATTCTAGAGAGGTAGTGGATGCTCCTCTCTATAGGCAGTTAGTTGGTTCACTGATGTATCTAGTGAAGACCAGACTAGACATTTGCTACGTAGTTAACCAGCTGAGTCAAGCAATGGTTAAGCCTACCGAGCTCTTTTGGAAGGCAGGGAATAATTTCTTGAGATACCTGAAGGGCACATCAATGTTATATCTATGGTACAGATGGATAGAGGTAGTGAAGCTTCAAGGCTTCACAGATGCAGATTGGGTAGGAGATCCATCAGACAAAAAGAGCACATCAGGAGGGATCTTCAACATAGGATTTATAACATTTTCTTATTACACCAGGAAGCAACGATCTGTGACACTCAGTTCTGCGGAAGCAAAGTACATGGTAGCAAGTCAAGTTTCATGTGAGGCTATGTAGATGATAAATATGTTGGTTGGTTTTTGGCTCTCAAATGGATCTGACAATGATACATTGTGGTAATCATAGTTGCATTAAAATATCAATTAATCATGTGTTTATTGATAGGTCTAAGAACATATATATCAGATACCACCATCTCAAAGATTTCCTGCAGAGGAGAATAGTGTTGCTTCAGTACATTCCCATGGAAGATCGGGATGCAGATATTCTGAGGAAGGCACTGACCAAGAGAAAATTTGAATACCATAGAGGTAGGAATAGGGTGAAGGATAATCCCTTTCTTGTTGAGAGGGAGTGTTGAAGTTCAACAATAAATTTCAGCACCCATGCTAGTGTGGCACAAGGAGGTCCAAGAATAACCTACACTAGTGTGGGACCACAAGTCCTAGCAACACCTACATTGGAGTGGGCTAAATTTGGTGCATGTCTATTTTAGTTATCCCTTAATTAAGATGGAAAATAAAATGTAATATAATATCAAAATAACTTGTAATAGTTAACTGAGTGTGATAAACTCATTTAGCTCATGAATTTCGAGTTGAGGGTAGTTGGTGAGGCATGCAGAGTAATTCTAGTTGTAACAGAGTTTGAAGTGTAGTGGTGAATTAGTTAATTAGGTTGTAATCTGTTTAACTTAGTTAAGTGAGTTAAACATGGTTGTGCTAGTTGTAACTATTAGATACACTATTGAGAGATCAAGTGAATCAAATATTAATTAATTCACAATCAGTGATCTCACATGCAAATGAGGATTTACTATTATTAGCTACATGCATGTAAGTTCCAGTGGAGACCCAGTTTACATCTAGGTGAAATGGATATTGACTATCAGTTGTAGGATTATTAGGTTTCACCCATGCAACCAAACACCCATTGGATTGCCCATGATCCTTGTGCATTTTAGGAATGCCAAACTTCCTATGGAATAGGGATTACATTCCACACAAATTGTGCAATCAAGGTAGGCTTTCTGGAGGCAGTAAAGTGGCTAAGTATTGGTCAATTTTATCTGGGACACTGTGAGACAATTAGATGAGTACATGAGGGCTCTTGTGAGAAGAGCGATATGTAATTTTTTCATGTATCCATGATAAATATACAATAGAGTATATTGGGGTTTTTAGGAGGAATCGTTCCCCAGGAAATTATAAGTGTTGTGGTTTGACTGATTATTCTTTGCTTCATGTGATTGGAATTTGTGTTTTAAATTCTACAATTGATTTGTAGAAGTGATTCAATATTTAACTTTATTACATTATTATATATGATTTAATCCATGCTATACATGCTTGTTATATAATTTCTACATCAATTAGGTTTCAGGCTAGGTATAGTAGCACAAAGGTTTTGATTGGTTGATTTTGGTGCTAGATGACTAAATTAGGTCAATGAGGAAATTAGGTTAGGGAAAAAGGACCATCAATTGTAGACATATGATGGGGAAAGGTAGGTAGGTACTTTAACATTTTTAGGAGATTTGATGAAATGAAATAGAGTGGTGAGGTGCTAAAAGGAGCATGACATACCTGAATTCTTTTTAAACTGAAGAAATGAAACACAAGTATGTTGATTCTCCAAAAATAGAGCACTAAACATGAATTTTTCTTATCTCACTTAAGGATCAACACATTATAGAAGTGGCATGATCATGGAAAGTAAAAAAGATACATGCATATGTCAAAAAAAGGAGAAAATATTTCAAAGTACAATATCAATAGAATCCCACCAAAATAGTTGCAACTTTGTCAATAAATGCTTGCCAAAAATCTGATACAATAGTGTTCTCTGATCAATACAACAACATCTAACCCTTGTAATGAGAAAGAGGGTGGAATATATAGGCCAAAATCTGATTCTTCCCAGCTCAGGCGTTGAACCCCTGACCTGAGGAACTGATCCACAAAAGACTGAACTGAAAACCCGAAGACTAGGGAGGTCAACAAACTCATCCCTAACTTTGGTGAAACTGATTCATTCATCCACAAATACTCTTTTACCTAATTTATTTACCCTCAAGTACCTAAAAGTAACTTAATTACATTTACATTAGTAAATTACATCAATAAATTCACGAGCCTTTGACCAAAATGAGAAAATATGAAAATTTTGAAGAAAATAAACAAATGGTAGGAGTGCATCACCTTTGGCGAGAGCGCAGTGCCTTTGGTAGGAGTGCAATTCCAAACACACAAGTGCAATGCCAACTTCAAGGTTGAATTTCAGGGACTTCCTAAAGTCCAAATTGAGCTTAGCATAGCTCATTGGAAAGATTTTCCTATATAGTTTCAAAATCTTACCCTAGTTTCTGTAAATCATGAGTTTAAGGTTCCAAAATTGCAATCTCCAAAAATTTCTTCAAACCGTAGTGCTAGCCTGCAAATAAGGGTAGAAAGATGTTTTTTTAGGTGTTTTTGGAAATTTCTCCTTGCTATATTGTCCAATTTTTTAGTGCCAATAGTCAAAATTGCATGTATAATGCCTTAAAAATCCAACGGTGGTGGTAATTTTTCATTTGGAGGCTCATAGAGAAGGCGCAACACCCTAGGAATTGTGCTTTTGACAAGTTGACTTTGTTGACTTTGTTGAAAACTAGTCAAAATTTGTCAAAATGCCCAAAATCTCAAAATGTTGCCCAAAAACTTACAAAATTGGTCGATATACTATTGATGATGTGCCTCAAAAAATCAGGGAGGCATCAAAAAGGATCTAAATCTTATATTCCTCCTTTTTGTTAATTGTGGTTTTCTTGTGTTTTTCCTCCAATTACTTGAGTTTCATGTTACAGATCTTGTTTCTTGTGATGTACCAGTTGGACATGTTTTTGAGAATCTTGTTAAATTTTTTTTCCTTGTGGAGTAGCCTCTAAAGGTGGAGGTTTACCCTATATTTCCATATCTCTCTATCATCTTCAACCTCCTTGGCAATCCTCTCCACAAAAGTGAGGTTTTCAGCCTCAATTTTATGCTATTGTAGAGCTCGCTTAAGACATTTTGTTTTTTATCTTGTTCTGATGGTTTGAATTTCATCATGGTTGGAATCATCAAGTGGCATCATAGCCTTACCTTTTTTTCTTTTATCATCTCTAGCTCCATGAGTACTTGTTGATCTTTCAGCTGATTGTTCTCCTGCTGAAGGAATGATATAACAAACTAAGCAATATTCATGTTATCCTACAATTCCTTGATCATGGCATCCTTCTCCTTGATGATTATCTTTGAGGCCTCCTGATAATCTTGATCATGCAAATCCATCAACACAATGTCTTTTTGGTCCTAGATGTTCTTCCTCTTCATGAACAACTCTCTCTTTCTGCTGCTCATCCTGGTGTACCTGCTTTGCTGATGAAGAAGGGAAGACGCCTTCCACAATATGTGGAGAAAAAAATTGCGTAGGTCCCCTTTGATAGTTCTTGACCTTCTTTTCATTTGGTACTTTTCACTACAACCATGTTAGATGATCTTGTTTCTCTTTCAGGCACTGATACTGGTGATGGAATTGGTCTAACAAATGAAGATGGTGGAGTAATGAATACATCATTCTCATTGAAGTTTTACCAAGAAATGTTCATTTGATTGAGATGATGTAGGACAATTATATTGATAAGAGAATGATGAAACGGGTTGTTGATCTGATGCTCTGGCTCTCTGCTCTACACTTTGTAAGTCATCTTGTCAATTCTCCTGTATAAATAATGAGGGATGTTGAGTAATTTTGCCTTGTGAAGTGCATAAGAAAACTGATGTGATAGGAGTACAGTCAGTAGAATCTTCTCTCACAAGTGAAGTACTTCATGAAGATATTCATTATGGGAGAAAATCTATCAAATAGGTGGCTGAAAGGAAAAACCTTCTTGTTCTCATTTTTGTATCTTGGCTTGAGGAATGATTCATAGTTTCGGGCATCTATGTTCATGGAATTGAACCATTTCTCCCCACATTAGGTATCCTTTTGGCTGCAACAATAATATATGTGGAGATAGTAAAGGTCATTCCTGCAATGGTAACTTGACTTTCTTGAATATTGGAGATGAAAACTCTGGTCAATGCAGGGTGATTTTGAACTCTCTGGAATAGCTCACAAAAATCAAAGCAAACCACACATATGAAGCAAATGACTGTCATGGATGGGGCCATTAACTCTTTGGTGTCAGAAGGTTCAAGCCTCAAAATTCTCCCTCCCTTGTGTGGTATTCTTTCCTCTCTTTCATCCTCTATGAAATCTCTTTCCTCCTCCATGTGTTTATTTTGTTTTGGAAACCTTAGGGAAGGGGAAGGAGAAAATGGGCTAGGAAGTAGGTTTAGGGAGTGGGAATGAGTGTAGGAAAAATTAGGGAAGTAGGGAAGAGAGTTAGGGAGATTAGGGAAAGGTTAGGGGGTCGAAAAAAATAAGGGAAACAACGTAGGGAAATTTATTACAGGGGTAGTGAGGATGCCTAGGAAATTTGTAGCCTAGGGTTAGGGTTTTGGGAAATAGGGCTTAGGAATGAGGGATAAAGTTATGTAGGGATAGGGAAAGAATTTTATGAGATGTGGAAGGGATAAATTGTGTCTAGGGAAAACCATTTTAGCATATTGGAGTCAAATTATGGTTTCTTAGCTTTAAAACATTAATTTAAGCATTAAGAGGGCTTTCATCATAAATTGATTATCAAGCAAGGATAGGAGGGAATGACCTAATGTACTTACCTGCTATGAAATGTAGATAAATTCAATTGATGGATTTAATTCTTGGAAGAATCTTTTGAGAGCCATGGTAGCTTGTAGGGGAGAGTTGACAGGAGTGAAACGCTCAATACTAAAGCACAACACTGAACATAGAAGCGCAACGCCAAATTTATGGGAGAAGAATGCCCTTCATAGGATCGTGTTGCCTCAATTCCAGGAGTGGAGCACCAAGCCTAGAAGTGTAGTGCTCCAAAATATTTTCCTTCTTCAGTTTAAAATTCGATTTTTTGGCTGACGGAAGTGAGAGGTCGATGGATGAGAGTGAAAATGAGTCTCTTCTTGGTCTTTGATTTCCTTTATACCTTGGTGAAATTTTTAAATTTGGTCTTGGGACCCACTTTTATTTTTAACCTTTAACTTAAACATTGCAATTTTCACCTTTCAATATATTCTTTGAATTTGATCAATTGGTGGAATCTTTGAACACTGAGAGTTTTGAAACTTGGCAATTGGAAACTTCAGTTTGCAGCTAGCTTGGAACCATGAGTACTTATTACATATAGGGAACATGAAATTAAATATTGAAATTGAAATTAAATTTACAAATTAAGCTTTACATAGTAAAAATGTGTTTATTTGTCACTCTTTAACTTGCTGGTATTTTATTTATGTAGATGGTAGTTTGATGGACCTTGAAAATCCTAAAACTTAATGGAAACCCTTATTGAATGAAATTCATGGTGAAATGAATGAAAAGGTGATAAAAACTCATGAATAATGGATACTCAGCATAATGATGAAATGATCCAGAAAGTAATGAATTTTTTGAAAAGATTGAAACTTGATTTAAATCTGCACCAAGCGACGAAATTTTTGCATGACCTAATGGAATGACAAAAATTCCAGAATGGGACCCCCTAACATGACATGAAAGAGATAATTTGATCATTGGTGGAAGGATGCAAATACTGACACTAACATTGGCTTCAACTGGGGATGGTAGCTCCTTGGAGGTGACAAGAACTCCATAGACCAAGTGCCTATCCATTGGGCATGGAGTCCAAACCTAAAAGATTAGATGAAAATTGGAAATTGAAACTGATTTGCCAACAAACTCAAACTGACTGAAAAATAACTTTAAAATTGACTCAAAACTGGCTTGACTTTGACCAACTTAATTTTGAAAAAAAAAAAAAACCAATGAAACTTTAGAGCCTTCACGTTGGGCCCTAAGCTTCAGTGATCCTCCACTTTGCACTTTGAAGGAAAGTTAAACTGATATTTACAATGATTGCAGGAAATGTGAAAACTGCATCAATAATGATAATGTTTAAGGAGCCTACCATTCATTGGTCCTCCTAAACATTCTTCTCCATTTATCTCCTGTAATAGAAAAACATTTTTTCCTTGAATAGTTGATATCTTGTAGGTCCCTTTCCATAGGTTCTAAAAATTTCCGTGCTTCCTTTTTTCCTCGTTCCTTGCATCCTACCAGAGGACTACATATTCAAGCTTAAAATAATCTACCTTGGTTTTGTGGTCATACACCTTATTTATCTTCTCATTAAGCTTTGAGTTGTTATAAAATACATCATCTCTTGTATGCTCAAGGTGGATCATCTAATTGATCCAACATTGTACATCATTCTCCTCACTTCCTACTTCTTCCAACAATTTCATGACTGGGACTACAAGTGATGTAGGAAAAACGGTGTCTACACCATAAACTAACTGAAAAGGGGAGATTTCGATAGATTTATTACTACTCACACTGTCTACCCAGAAGGAATTCACAAGCTTTTTGTGATAGTTCTTCTTGTTGCCCTCCAACATCTTCTTTATGATATTAATAAGATATTTATTATAGGAATATGCTAAGCCATTACCTTGCAGATAGTAGGCGGTTCAGTGCCCCAACTTGATGCTATATTTGTCACAAAACTCAACCATCCTTTTTTATTTGAATGATGTCGCATTGTCAATATTAATCTTAAGAGGAAAACCAAAACGATACAATATGTTAGTCTCCAAAAACTGAATAACTACTAGGTCTGTTGCTTGCCTTGTTGGGATCACTTCGATCCATTTGATGAAGTAGTCAGTGGATGCTAATATCAATTTTTGTTGGGTAGATGATGTTGAGTGAATCTCTCTGATGAATTCAATTCCCCACTGTTGAAAAGGTGCTTGTACTGAAATAGGCTACAGACGTAAAGGAAGAATTTCTTTTTACCTTGAAACAATTGGCACTCATTGAAACTCATCATTTTTTTGTATAAATTTGCAAAATGGGTTGGCCAGTAGTATCCCTCTCTCAACACTTTACTAGTTGTGGTCTTCCAGAAAAGATGCCCCCCACATTATCCATTAGGAAAAAAATTCATACCTCCTTGGGCTTCACTCTCAACTAAAAAATTCAGAAAAATACCTCCTAGATCATTCCACTAGTTGTCCAAAATGCAGTAGTTAGAAGATTTCAACTTTAAAGACCTACCCTTACTATTTTTCATGCATGTTGGAGGGTTAAAATGCTGAAGAAAATATATTATATTAGAATATCAACTAAACAAAATAAATATATAAGATACTTGTATCAGAGTGACATCCTCTTCTTCATCGGACAATGTTGTAATAAGATTCATGTAAAAAACACTCAAATTTGACTCGGCCATAAGATTTCCTAGACATTGACCTTTGATCACATTTTTGGGCTTGATCTCGAGGTCATTTTCTAACATTGTTGCTATCCATTTCCCTCTTCTACCTTCAGGATATGTCTGCATAAGAACATCCTTTACTACTCCATTAGGGGCATAAGCTAAAGTATGTGAATGTTGACACGAAAATCCTTCATAGTGTTTATCAAAGCCAAAGCCTTTTTCTCGATGATATTGTACCGAAGAGATGCATCCCTGATGGTTCGACTGAAAAATGAAATAGGTTGCTTGGTCTTGTCCTTATTTTTCATTAATACTGCAGTTATGGTGTGCTCGGAGATGAATGAGAATATAATAAAATCAATAGTGTAATCCGAGATTATTAAAAGCGGGGCAGTAGTCAAAGAAAACTTCATTGTGTTAAAAGACTTCTTGGCATCCTTGGACTACTTTACCTCTTTATATTTTTTCAACATGTTGGTAATTTCCTGGAGGTGCTCAGCCAAATTTGGAATAAATATATGTAATAAATTCATCTTACGATTGAAAGCCTGAATTTATTTCTTGTTCCATAGAAATTCAATCTGTTGAATTGCCTCAACCCAAGAAGGGTCAATCTGAATCCCATCCTTAGAGATGACATGACCAAGAAGTTTTCCCTCCTCCATTGAAAAAATGCTATTTTTGGCATTGAGAGAGATTCAGAATCTCTTGCATTTCTAAAAAAAAATACCTAAATGATACAAGTGTTCATCATCAGAATGGGAGAAAACTGTCAAATCATCAAAATATACAACTAGAAAAACATCTTTCTCATCTGCAAGGCTATATCCATCACCTGCTAAAAAGGTAACCCATGCATTCTTTAATTGAAATTCCATCTTTTCATATTTGAACATACCCCAAGGTGTAGTGAAGGAAATTTTTTCCTCATATTTATCATGTACTAAAATCTAATTGTATCCCAAACATCCATCAAGCAAACACATCAGGGAAACCCCAACCACTCTTTATAAGATGTGATCCATTTTAGGAAGGGGGTAATTATCTTTAAGAGACAACTTATTTAAATTTATGAAGTGTATGCAAAGTATTATTTCACCAATCTTCTTTCTTACAGGTACTAGATTAGATATCCAATCAGAAACCTTATAGGAACAATGATACCTGACTTGTCGAGCCTGTTCACTTCCTTTTCTATGGATGGCAGCAACCTCAGGTTAATCCTTCTCAACTTTTTCCAAAAGGGATTTTTAACGGGCTTAATTGGAATGGTGTGATCTATGATATCTTTATTATAGACCTTCAAGTCTGCATAATCCCACGTAAAAAAATCAAAAAATTCAGAAAGTAAATCAATGTACTTGTTCTTTACCTCAAGAGATAAAGACTTGGATAGTTTGATAATTTTATGCTTTTCTGATGTTCCAATGTTCTAATGTTTCCATCCTCCACACCTTTTTATGTAGGAAGAAATGTTGGCTTTCTTGCTACATTGTCCTGATAAAAAAAATATTCCAAAGGTATGATACCTTTTGGAATATTGTTATCGCTGAAATCTAGTTTATCAATCTGAGTTTCTTCGATCACTTGATCATCCTTGTCATAAACTTTGTCAATTGAAGAATTCTCGTATTCACCATAATTTTGCAGAAAATTATTAACTCAATGATCATCCAAAAATACTTGCCAATATTGCAAGTTATGAGGAAATGTAGGTTGATGTTTTACATTAATTTTTAAATTTCTTGTTAGAAAGTATAGGGATTTTGAAATTTCCTGTTGTTGAGGCAAGAAAATCTGCCTTGAGATTTTGACTCCTCGGCACCACTGAAAAATTGTATTTGGGAAAAATCTTTAGGATATCCAATACAACATTCTTGTACAGATTCATTCATGGATCCTAGGCTTGGTATTCCCCTTTCACCTATTTTATCACAAGTTCGAAGTCGCCATATACTAAAATTCTTCTTGCACCCAACTTTTTCAAGATCTTAAGACCGGTGATCAATGCTTCATATTTCACCTCATTGTTAGAAAAATAAATAGCCAATTTGTATGAACGTAATATAACATTCTTGGGGAAATTACCAGGCTGATGAAGAGGGTTGTGGATCCAAATTCCAATGCCTGCCCCGTATTCCCCCAAAGCACCATCAAAATCCATGGTCCATATACCATTTTCATCATCCAAGTGCTGGAATTTTGATTGTTGTTTTGTCTCAACTATCCAGGCTACTTCTTGATTCTGATCGAAACTTTCCTTTACCGTACCAGATGGCTACTCTGAAATACTTTGCATATTCTCTTTTCCCTTCTCTAAAATTGTTCTGATGCAATTATAAATATCTAGAACATCTTCTACTTCTACAAATTTACTATCTACATCATTCAAGCCACTATCATTCAAAAAAATAAAAGATTCTAAATCTGTATGTACATCATTTATTGGATGATTATTAGGTCTCTCTTTGCTGGTTATCATGTACTTCATCATCATTTCCCAGTACAAATTTCTCAATTGTCTGAAAACTGGGATGGTGGCATAAGAGAAGTCAAGTTGCAAAGTGCCTCTTAACTTCACTCACCAATATCTAAATAGAAACATACCAAACCGTGGTGGTATATCAGCCACCACCACATCTATCAAAAAATTCTTTCCTGGAATTGCTTCAAGGGAAACTACTAAATCCTTAATTAAAATGAAACAACGGACTCTACTCGAATGAAAGGAATACAATTCATGGTAAGGACGAGTGATAGCTAGGCCCAATTAGTCCATAATAGCTTTTGGCATCAAATTGTTTGAAGCACGAGAGTCGAGCATGGCATTTTGAAGGATATTTTGGTGGATTATCAAACTCAAATAGAATGGGGTAACATCGCCATCCTCTAGCTATAATGTCTATTGCTAGACCAAAGATAAGTTCAGATTGGTCATCTTTGAGATTAAGTATATTAGATGAATAATCTACTTTTAACATTTTGGATACATGAGACATATATTGACTATTCTTCATAAGTTTAGTTAAAGGTATTGAAACATTCAATTTTGAAATTTCTGTTTCTAAGCTGAAAAGAGTGGATTTGTGTACCTCTTTAATGATGTCTCTTTTGTCGGCATCATATTTTGATGCAACTTTTTTCCTTTGCCTATCATTTTATTTACCTAATGAGCTTGTATATGGTTGATTATATTTATTTCAATTTGAAGCTGAAAGTTCTTTTCCTTTACTATGATTACCTTGAGAATTCTATTTTGTTTGAGTATATTTTTTCTGAGATGCCCACTTATGAATAGGAGTTATTGGGACATCTCTACCTCTCAACTTATACTTCCTTTATTGTGAGATGAGGGCATTCAAGTATCGTCGCTGATAATAATTAGATTCAACCTCCAAATGATGATCTTGAGCTAAACTATAGTCTTCATCCTTGGGTACATCCATCTTCTCGACATATTCTTCATCTTCTATCAAAAATATGGGTTGGTCATCCACTCTAAAAAAGTGGTTCTCTTAAAAAATATGATCTACTTCTTCCTCTTCACCTCCTTAACCATAATACTACTACAAGGGTGTTCCAATTTTTTGTGTCTGTGCTAGTTGCTCAGGTGCCCTCTGTTTCATTTTCTTAATACTAAATTGAGGCCGTTGTTGCTGTCCTCTGAAGTTAGTATTTCTAACTTGTGGTTTCAGCTGTCTTTCAGTGATAAACATCCTCTAAAATGTCCTTTCTATTGGTATTATCAAAGTGTCCAATTTTACATCATAAGATGATGATGCTTCCTCTTTGATAGTTACTCTCCTTTCACCCTTCATTTTTAACTTCTTTATGGACAAATTAGCTTCTACACTAATTGTATTTTATTGCATGTATTCTAACATAGTAGGATTCCTTTCCCACAACTGATAGGCCATGTATGGATCAAAACCATCCGCGTAATGCAAGACGGGTAACCCTGGAGGAGGTTTGATCTAATTGGGAATAGAATTGTATACTAGGTTGAATCTTGCAATGAAGTCTTGTGCTGATTCATTAGGTTCTCTTTTCAGATTATTGTATTCAGAAAGGATTTTTAATGGATTCTTATTGACCTCTCATCGAGCTGTGCAAGCATCTATCAAATGATTTGAAGTGGCTATGGAATTTGTATTTAATGATCTGAACCATAATTTAACTTCTCTTGAAAAGCTCTAAAATATGTTTCTCATTTTAGCATTGTATTCATATACTTCTTCCAAATCAATAAAGTTAGTGACTTTAACTATGTGTTGTTTTGCAGTGATTGAAGAATTTTCATAAAAAGGTGGGACTCTCTCACCATATCCTTTAGGTAAGGAATGGAGTTGACCTAGTAAGATGAGGGGTGCAAATCTGGCCATAATTCCTACCGAATGAACTGCGGGACTGACACTAGGAAGAGTTTTTTGAATAGATAATGAAGTAGATGGTGGAGAAGATGAAACAACAGTTGACTGTGAGTGTGTTAGGATGGGTATTGAATCCTACTGATATTGGATTATAGATTTTTCTGACTCGTATTGAATTTGGTTTGCTAAACTTTCAAGGTTGTGGAATTCAATCCATACTTTAGTGTCAAACACTGATTCAGACTTAGTTTCTTCTAAGAGTAATTTTTCTTCAAGTTTTAAAGAATTAAGATCTAACTCAGATAATGGCTTTACCTCAAAAATCCTTAATGGTTCAAAGGTCATGTTAGCTAATGAGGTTTCAAACATACATAGAAACAAACATAACTCAAATTTTAAATCAAATTTTATATCTTCGAGAGATAAAAATTTTGTAGGTACCGAAGAAAATCATACCAATGGGATTGGATTTGATTGAATTTATGTAGCTTGATATCTATGCTTCCAAACAAGCCTCTCTGGATATTCGACTAGATCAATTGGGTGAGGATAAGGATTTGATTTGGTGTACCTCCTCGAAGCCAAAATTTTCACTTCTCAGCAAATTTGTTCTCTGCAACTTTTTCACATCAACCTCAATGAGATCATAGACCTATCATCTAGAGGCCAGGAATTTGAAGAAGTAATGGTACAACGAGGGAAGATCTATCACTTTCTCCGCAGTATGCTCACCAATATATTATCACTCCACTGGATCTATGAGGCTGAGAAGAGATGAGCAAAGGTAAACACAAACCAAGCTCTCGCCAAGTAGCTAGCCCTACTAGGCAGGAGAGGGTTCTCTGCAAAGAAACACAACCAAGAGGGCTCAATAAATTAGTTTTTAGGCTAGATATAGTAGGATATGGTTTTTTATTGGTTTATTTTGGTGTTGGATGAGTGAATTAGCTCAAAGAGGAAATCACGTCAGGGAAAAAGGACCAACAATTGCAAACATCTAACGAGGCAAGGTAGGTAAGTATTTTAAAACTTTAAGGAGCTTTGATGAAATGAAATAGACTGGTGAGGTGGTAAAAAGAGCATGACATACATTAATTCTTTTTAAACTAAAGAAATGAAACAAACGTATGATGATTCTCCCAAAACAGAGCATTAAACATGAATGATGATTATCTCCCTTAAGAATCAATGCACTATAGAAGTGTCATGATCATTGAATGTAAAATAAATTCATACATATGTAAAAAAATGATAAACTATGTAAAACTACATTACCAAAAGAATCCCACCAAGATAGGTGCAACCCTGTCAATAAATTCCAGCCAAAAGTTTGATACAATAGTGTTCTCTAATCAATACAACAAAATTCAACCCTTGCAATGAGAAAGAGGGTGGAATATATAGGCCAAAAATAGATTCATCCTGGCTTAGGGGTTGAATCTCTGACTTGAGTAACTGATCCACAAAATACTAAATTAAAAACCCAAAGACTATGAGGTCAACAACATCATCCCTAAGTTTTGTGAAACTGATTCATTCATCCGCAAATACACTTTTACCTAATGTATTCACCCTGAAGTAACTAAAATTAACTTAATTACATTTGCATAATTAAATTAAATCAGTGAAATTCACGAGTCTTTGACCAAACTGATAAAATCTAAAAAATTGAAGAAAATCAACAAATGTAGGATCGCAGCGCGTTTGGCAGGAGCACAACGCCAACTTCAAGGTTGAATTTGAGGGACTTCCTGAAGTCCAAATTGAGCTCAACATATCTCATAGGAAAGCTTCCCCTGTATAGTTTCAGAAACTTCCCTTGGTTTCATAAAATGATGATTTTAACGATTCCAGAATTTGAATCTCCCAATACTTCTTCAAAGACCAGTGCCAGCTTGAAAATAAGGGCAGAGACATGACTTCTGAGGTGTTTTTGGCCATTTCTCCCTACTATATTGTCAATTTTTTTAGTGTCAATAGTCAAAATTTCATATATAAGTCCTTATGAATACAATGGCAGTGTTATTTTTGTATTTAGAGTCATCTAGAGAAATTGCAACGCCCTAGGAGCTGCACTTTTGACAAGTTGACTTTGTTGAAAACTAGTTAAAATTTGTCAAAATGCCCAAAATCTCAAAAAGTTTCCCAAAAAATATAAAAATTGGTGGATATATTATTGATGATGTGCCTAAAAAATTTAGGGAGGCATCACCAAGGATCTTGAGCTTATGTTCCTCCTTTTTCTTAATTAGGGTTTTCTTGTGTTTTTCCTCCAATTACTTGAGTTTAATGTTATAGGTCTTGTTTCTTGTGACATACCCGTTGGACATTCTTTTGATCATCTCATTATATTTTTTTTCCTTGTGGAGGAGCTTATCAAGGTGGAGGTCTACCCTGTTTGGCCATATCTCTATCATCTTCAACCTCCTTGGTAATGCTCTCCTAAAAGGTGAGGTTTTAAGCCTCAAGTTTTTGTTCTTGTAGAGATCTCTTAAGACCTCTTGTTTTTGGTCTTGGTCTATTGGTTTGAATGTCATCATGGTCAAAATTATCAAGTGACATCATATCCTTACCTATTTTTTCTTCGAGCAGCTCTAGCTCCATGAGTACTTGATGACCTTTCAGGTGCTTGTTCTCCTCCTTAAGGAATGATATGACAAACTGAGCTCTAGCCATGTTATCCTGCAATTCTTTGATCATGAAATCCTTCTCTTTGATGATCATCTTTGAGGCCTCCTAATCATCTTGATCATCCAAATCCATCAACTCAAAGTCTCTTTCTTCCTCATGAAGGTCTTACTATTCATGGACAACTGTCTCTTTCTACCACTCATCCTGGTGTACCTGCTTTTTTGATGAAGAAGGAAAGGCCCCTTCCACAATCTATGGAGAAAAAAATTTCCTAGGTCTCCTTGTGATAGCTATTCACCTATGTTTCCCTTTTGGTATTTTTCACTACAACCATGATAGATGATCCTCTTTATTTTTGAGGCATTGATACTGGTGATGGAATTGGTCTGACAGGCTGAAATGGTGGAGTAATGAATGCATCATTCCCAATGAAGGTTTTCGAAGCAATGTTGAACTAATTGAGATGATGTAGGACAATTATCTTGATAAGAGAATGATGAAAAAAAAATTTCATCTAATGCTCTGGATCTCTGATCTGCACTTTGTAAGCCATCTTGTCAATGGTCCTATATAAATAATGAGGGATGTTGAGTAATTTTATCCTGCTGAAGTGCATAAGCAACCTGAGGTGATATGAGTACAGTAGGGAGAATATTCCCTCACAAGTTAAGTACTTCATAATGATATTCATCATGCGAGAAAATCTGTTAAGTATGTGGTCGAAAGGAAAACCCTTCTTGTTCTCATTTTTGTATCTTGGCTTCACGAATGATTCATAGTGTTGGGCATCTATGTTTACGACCTTGAACCATTTCCCCCCCACGTTAGGTACCCCTTTGGCTACAGCAATAATATTTATGGAGATATCAAAGATCACTCCTGTAATGGTCACTTTATTGTCTTAAAGATTGGAGATGAAAACTCTGGTCAATGCAGGGTGATGTTGAACTCTGTGGACTAGCTCACAAAAATCAAAGAAACCCACATGTTTGAAGCATGTAACTATAATGGGTGAGGCTATTAACTCTTTGGTGTTATAAGGTTCAAGCCTCAAAATCCTCCCTCCCTTGTGTGTTCTTCTTTCCTGTCTGTCCTCCTCTATGAAATCTCTTTCCTCCTCCATGTGCTTGTTTTGTTTGGAAACCCTAGGGAAGGGGAAGGAAAAAAGGGGGGTAGGAAGTAGGTTTAGGGAGTGGGAATGGTTGTAGGAAAAATTAGGGAATTAGGGAAGGGAGTTAGGGAAGGGGTAGGTGGTAGAAAAAATTAGGGAAACAAGGTAGGGAAATTTATTACAGGGGTAGTGAGGCTGCCTAGGAAAGTTGCAGCCTAGGGTTAGGGTTTTAGGAAATAGGGCTTGCGAATGAGGGATAAAGCTATGTAGGGATAGGGAAAGTGTTTTATGAGATGTGGGAGGCATAAATTGTGTCTACAGAATTTTATTTTAGCATCTTGGAGTAAAATTAGGTTTTCTTAGCTCTAAAACATGAATATAAGCATGAAGAAGGTTTTCATGACAAATTCAATATAAAGCAAGGATAGCAAGGAATGAACTGATGTAATTACTTTATATGAGCTGTAGATAACTTCGGTTGATTTTTTTGAATGCCTTGAAGAAGGTTTTAAGAGTTGTGGTAGCTTTTAGGAGAGATTTGACAAGAGCACAACGCTCTACACAGGAGCGCAACGCTGAACGTAGGAGCGCAATGCTCCTCACAGGAGCGCAATGCCAAATTTATAGGAGTGCAGCGTCCTTCAAAGGAGCGCAAGACGACAATGCTAGGAATGTAGCGTCAAGCCCAGGAATGTAACACCTCCAAAAATGTTGCCTTCTTTGCTTGAAAATTTGATTTTTTTGCTGAGGGGAGTGAGAGCTTGTTGGATGAGAGTGAAAATGAGCCTCTTCTTGGACTTTGATGGCCTTTATACCTTGCAAAAATTTTCAACGTTGGTCTTGGGAGCCATTTTATTTTTCACTTTTGAACTTAAACATTACAATTTTCACCTTTCATTTGATTCTTTAAATTTGATTAGTTGGTGGAGTCTTTGAATGCTGCGACTTTTGAAACTTTGAATTTCTTGGAAATTGGAACCTTGAGTTTGGAGCCATCTTAGAACCATGAGTACTTATTGCATATATAAAACATGAAACTACATATTGAAATTGAAATGAAATTTACAAATGAAGCTTTACATATTAAAAATGTGTTTATTTGTCACTCTTTAACTTGCTGGCCTTTTATTTATGCAGATGGTAGTTTGATGGACCTTGAAAACCCTAATTCCTAATGGAAAGCCTAACTGAATTAACTTCATGGTGAAATCACTAAAAATGTGAAAAAAACTCATGAATGATGGACACTAAACATACTAATGAAATGAGCAAGAAAGTAATGAATTCTTAGAAAAGAGTGAAACCTGATCTAAATCTGCCCCAAGTGACCAAATTTTTGCATGACCTAATGGAATGAAAAAAAAAGATCAGAATGGGACACCCTAACATGACATGAAATAGTTAATTTGGTCACTAGTCGAAGGATGCAATTACTGACACTAACAGGAGGTACATGATTTTCTCCAAAATCAGGGGATAAATTTTGTAGGACTTCTTTAGGGACAACCTTTGAGAAAATAGTAGCAGAGGCAACAAAATTTTGCTTACTCTTTTTCTTGATTAGTTTTTAAGGGTCATAGACTTAGATTCTCAAAGGGGAAGACGAGTTAGACCTGTTTCTAGTCCTTCTAAGAGAATGAACTTCAACAATGGAGTCTTAAGGTGTAATGTAGTCTAAAAATGACAACTAGAAATGTATACCTTAACACGAAACTTATAACTTTTTCATTCACCCATGGATAAAATTCAATTCACCTCCCGATAATAACACCAAATATGTTAGCAAAAGGATTCACTCCTTGACTACAAAAGGGGTAAGCCTTGCACCCCACGCAACGTACAACGCATGGCACTAGTCGTGGAAAGAATATAACACATATCCAACAAGTTTTATGGGTAAATTTTTAGTATAGGGAGTACAGTGTGACAAATGAAAGAATATGGATAGCTGGTACTTATTCTAGGAAATATTCATATCTTAAATCAGTCACAAAGCTATAATGATGGATATTTACACAAAATCTATTTATACAAGGTAAAAAAATTCAGAAACTAGATTACATGCATAAATTATTCGGAAAATCCTTTATTAAATATTCACTAAATTTTCTACAAAACATATATGATTTGTATAAAGCTAGAAATTAGATAATGTACTATTAAATCCTTTAACAATTTCTGACACACACCTTACTAGTTGCTGCAACTGATAATTAGAATAAATTAACAAAGAAAGAAGACACACCATACATTAGATAGTTCTTAAGTCACAAAATCCTCCAACGTGAAGTGAAAAAAGGCTTTTATTTATTATATTCAGTCTTCAGGTAGACCAACATCCAACCTGGAAATGGTATTTGCAAATGCTATATATAGAAAGAGAGCCACCAACTCCATCTCCTATAAAAATAAGGAAACACTACTCCTAACATTAAATAGGTGTCATAGGATATTAAAATAATATTCCATCAAAATCTAACTAAAAAGACAGATCTATATGAAAGAAGAGAAGAAATCTCGGCTGAACTGCTAAGTATGCTTACATGCTTCCCCTTTATCTGTTGATTTGCCTCCTTGTGTCTTTGGTTCTTAAATAACCATGTATCTTCATTTAGTATGACCTCTAACAAAGTCATAACCAAATTTCGCCATCACTTATTATATTTATTTGCTTATGAGTATTTATATTTTCTGAAATGGCTCAGAAATTTTGGTGACACGTGTCCAAAATTACATAAAATAGGCGCTACCAGAAATTCTGGTAAAAACCCGTAACTGCACAAAAACTGTAACGGTATTGGAATTTTTCGTAGTACTCTGTTTATTTTTAAAAAATTCAGAGAAAATACTGAAAAACCTATGAAGAAATATGTTATTTGACATTTGTGTTGCTATTTAAAATTGCACTTGATAATCCAAAATGTCTTTTATCTTAAAAAGAAAAACATTTTTACCTTCCTTCCATGTGTGTTTCAGCTTCAACAAGCTTGTCCAAGTTTGTCTTGCTGCCAACGATTGATCTTTCTCTAGTTGTTCTTGTAGATACTTCTTTGATAGTGGCCTCCTTCTCCTTTGAACCCTTTTGAATATTTCTTCTTTTTAAGGGTTCTGTGTGCTACTCTGAAGGGGTTTTTCTTTTTTCTTTCTTCTTGGATTCCTTTGTATTTAACCATTCATATTTTCCTTCTATATCAATGACCTCTGTCAATAAACTTGGATTTTTCAGAGCCTTGGACTTAAGTCTGAACTTTTTTTTGTCTCTGGTATGTATTTTTATGGTACCAGCAACAGGTTTGGCTTCTTCTTTCTTCCTCTTGCTATTTCTCTCATACCTTGCATCTTTGAGGAGTTGTTCGTCAGAATTTGTGGGCTGATATTCCTTTTGCATATTTTGTTGAATGTCTACTTTCGAAATTTCTGGTAGCATCTGTGCTTTAGATTTCTCTACATCTGCAGACCTTCCTCTTCGAGCTCTGCTGTAGACATTAGGAAATGGAGGAATGTGGGGCACCATTTTCATAGAATTGGGTTTATTAACTGAGGATCTCTCTCCTTTCTCCAACTTTCTCTCAACCTTGATTGAATGAATATTTTCTTTTCTGCTCTTAGCTTTATGAATATTCTCATTTTTAGCATTCCTTTTCGTTATTTTTGCAAGATGACGATGTTTTTGTGAAGATGGAGTTGTAGGTGCAGGTTGGCCTATCATTTAAAGCAAGAAATGGTCCCATGTCTGATTTCTTTTCCTTAACTCTTCTTCAACTAACACCTTAATGAGAGCTTGATGATACAAGTTGTACTCTGAGGCAAGAGTATGTGTTTGGATTATGGCTACCATCTTTGTCAGACTCTTCAGCAAAAAGTATGGAAAATTGAGGGTATTCATACTTGCAACATGAAAAATAATCTCATATGATAAAGAATAACTAACGTTTACCACCTTTCACAAGTGAGGTAAATATTGATGAGCATAATAGCTTCTGCCCATTCATTTTTGAGGTATCTGTTAGGAATTCCTTTGGCCGAGTTGGGATCTCTGTGTCCATCCTTGAGTAAACTGCTGAGGTCTCCTCCAATGATAACCGGACCTTTAAACCACCTTTATCCTTCCTGTGGAAGGTTAAATGCCTCAACAATTAAATTTTCTGAAACCTTCAATGAAATATCATGCACTGTGGCTTCTTGTACATTGAAAGAGTTTGAAAAATCTTGAACTACTCCTAAGTGAGAGCTTCCTATTCTGGTGCATGAAGCATACCACCTTGCTTGAACACACAACCTTCTCACCTTCTAATCTGCATCCACTAGGTCAAGACCTTGTAGCTCAATTCATTTGATATTCCCTCCTCGTTTAGTCATTGTCAGAAATTAATAACTCTGTCTCTGAAATCTGATCACTAGTATAGCTAGAATAGCTCACCTAATAGGTTTTGCTTGTGTCTTCCTCTGAAATCCTATATGAAATATAGGACTCATCCTCAAACTGCAACTCCAGAAAACTCGTTCTCTAATAGCTAGGCTCACAACTAATACTTCTCCTTCTTTTTTGATGATTTAAAATAACAACGATGGTTCACCATCCCATGTAATATATTTTCATGATGGAAAATATACTTAACCGTAGTGTGCACCATGTGATAGCCATCATGGTATTTGGTTGGCTGCTTAACTTCGAAGAGCATGCTACAAGTCACTTGAAATAAGCGAATGTGTGACTGGAAGTCACCTCCACTACATGTTGGTTTATTGGCCTATGTTTTTACTAGTGTATATGTGTAACCATCCAAATATTCACTATATTAAACCTGTGGATCCACGATATTTCCACTTGAAAATCATGTACCTTAACATGAAACTAGACCAACTTGGATGATAGACAAGACAAGATCAACGACTAGCTTTGGTTATTGTGGATTGACATCAGGAATCTACATGTATACCACGACTTAACGTAACATGACTGACCACAAACATATCTTATCACATGGTTTAAATCATAATGAAATGATTTAAAACATATTATAAACTAAAACACATGGCTTTACACAAATGGGATGAAATTTTTGCTTTTATTATTTAAAACAGGGGAAGTTACCAAAATTTCTGATAGCATCGAAATAAAAGGAAAACATACAGAAACAATAATATAACGGTCCGTTCGATAAGGCTAAAATAGGCGCTACCAGAAATTTCGGTAGCGACCAATTTATTTTTGAAAATTTTAAAGTCTAATCCTAACAACAAAAAATTTAAAATGGCCTCATGACTTAGCGAGGAACTATGATAACACACACCAAAACCCTATAGTATAGTAAAATTGTGAAATTTTACTATAAGTAATTGGTTTTTTTACAATTTCTGTTAGATTTATTACATGCATAGTAAAAAATTTAAATTTTTCTCTGCATTTTACTAATAAAATCATTTACAATCTGTATTCATATTTACAAAGTTAGAATAAAATAAAATAAAATAAAATAAATGAAAATAAAAATCCATTCTTATGTTAAACGCTTGCTTCTTCTTGTTTATGTGACTTCACAGTTAGGTATTTTCATTTTATATTTATAGGCTTTATATATATATATATATATATAGGCGTATGACATCTAACCCGTGGTACCACTTGTAGAGTTGTATCCCAATCCATGTCAGCCCTTGCATGATTCTTTCAAAAATAGATTTTTTTAATTGGAGCACACTGTTTAAAATAGCACACCGGTGCACGATTACACGATTATAGTATAGCGCACCGGATGCGTACTAACAAAAAACATTTTTTGATAAAAACTATTTTTTATTAATTTATGTTTGTGTTAATGAGTGCACCGATTTTAATATAATGCACTGGGTCTCCTTGTTGACAAAGATAACCATAAGGTGTTTATACTATATTGGTGGTGCATTTATAAGCACCTATCGCACCATATTTAGTGCGTACACTGCAAAAGGTGCACCGTTTTTTTTTTTTTTTTTTTTTTTTACCTGAAAAGTATGTGATTTATTTATAAAATATATTAATGAATGGTATAGATTTCCTATTGATAAATAAATGTCTGAGAAGATTTCAAGTAATAGAAGTACTAATAGCACATCCAGAAAAGAAAAAAAGGCAAGTTCTTTGTAAATTATTTACAAAAATTATTATTTTTGAACTATAAGTAAGTTTAACTAATATGTATTGTTTAGTGTGTATCATGTAGAGCCACAACATGATGAATATCAATAATATTATTTATGATCTAATACTAGAAGAGCATAAAATCTTGATGGAAAAATTACAAAAGGATGAATGAGGTGAATGAAAAAAATACTATCGATCCAATATGAGTTTCTTTTTTGAATTTTCATTAATAGTATACTTAAGAATATTTGGTAACATGTTTCAAACAATCTATTAATTGATATATGTTTAATGTTCTATAGGGACCAACAACGAATAAAAGGAATGTTTTTATAAGAAAATAAAAATAAAAACAGAACATGCAAATGAAAATGAATTGCTCCTTAGCTCATCTGGAGTGGTCCTGGAGGTTAATGAAAGGGGAGAAACTTTTACAAAACTTTGAGGGATCTAGAGAAACGAATGTATAGAATTTCTTTCCACTTACAATACAAAAATCAATCTAATGATTCCAAGAACCAAATTTTATTTAAACTACAAGATGAGTTTCCAGGTAATTGGTCAATGAGAGATGTCAGAATTTTAATAGAAAAAACGTACAACAACAAAAATGAAGGATTGAAAAAATAATATTCCTTTAAATGTTTTTATAGAATTATATGTATATATTACTACAAAACAATAATTTATAAATATCACTTTTGTTATATTTACTTTTCATATATCAATATAAAAATTAAATAGTTTATTGTCATGTTACATTTTCAGGAAGACTATGAAAATCACAAAGGATGAACGAGGTGATATCAAAAATATACCAGTAGGAATGCCCAAAAAGGTGTACAAGGAGATGGTCAAATAAATAAACATAATTGCATCGCACAAGGAAATATCTCATCAACAACATGCTTCAAACATAATATGTAATCATTGAATTTTTCGATTAGGTACAATAAATAAACAATTTATCATTAAATATTAATTTTCAAGTATTTTCTTGCTGAAAATAAAAGAAAATGGAACCCATTCAGCACATAAAAGAAGATGACAAGGAAGAAAAGGGTTGATATGTATGTTTGTGAGTAATTGTTACTTCCTTATAACAACTTAACTAGATTTAATTTTTGCATATTTTAAGTTGTTTTACTACAATCATCATTGAATGTCTTCAAATAGGTGCTAATATACAAGGAAGAACCATTATAAGAATTTATTGACATTGGGTTACATATGGGTTCTTAGTATATGTTGGCATATCAAAAAATAATTGCGGAATTTGTAAGCATCTGCTTTGTTTTACTTAGCTTCGTCTATAATTAATAGAACAAAAAAATATTTTATATTAAATCTATCATTTTTATGGGATGTAAAACTTGAAGGAAACAAGGTATGGAACTGCGATAAAAAATGAATTTTTGAGAGATGGCATGAAATTTTGTTTTGAAATAACATGTATAGTTCACAAGTCAACTATTGATATGGTACATTTCTTTTCGATTTACATTGATGTATATTATTTAATATTGCAATTTTCATTATTCTCACAAATTTATATACACTCATTACACTTTATTTTTGTGTTTGTAAATGGAACTTTAACAAGAAGAAAACAGTTAAAACAATGAACAAAACGTTCCTCCAAATAACCAAGGACATGGAAGTAGCTCGAGCAGTGAGAGTAGTTCCAGTGAAGAATGATGATCAATATGTTTGGATATCAAAGCAAGGCATTGTATTTTTTGAAATATTTGTCTATGAAATGTGACATTTTGTTTAGTGTAATGGTCAAAGGGATAAAAATAACTACCCCATTTTGTATGGAAAAGAGTGTCTTATTCATATATATATATATATATAATAATATGTTTTAATTTATTTTATTGTGTTATCCATATTCAGTATGAAACGTTACACCACTGATTAAATATATGGATCAATAAATATTATAATGAAGATATGGGAAATCTGATGATATGATATACAAAATTAATCCAAACCTCACATTCAAATGCACTAATAAAAATTTAATTGATATAAATACCGTTATAAGGTATGTGTCAAATTTTGATGAATAATGAATTTTAAAAACTCTTAATAATTGCACTTTCACACGTCGATGTTTCTAAAAAACATAAAATAAGCACTCGTGCATGTCATTTACTATGCACTGGTGATTTTGTATGATACTACACATTGGTGCGTTTCTATGACCTATGGGCACCGCAAAAATACCAATACCAATTAGAATGCCATGTGTGCTTTATCGAAGACTACCACCCGAGAAGTCGGATAGGAATTTCATACACCAGTATGGTTTGAATTTAACGCGTTGGTGTATTTTTATAACTTAATGGCCTCGTGTGTTTTAACACCTAAATGACCTCGTGCTTTTTTACACCTTAACAACGACGGTGCATGAACCTTTGAGCGACTCAGTGCGTCTTTGTGGGTTACACGCATTGGGACAGTGCTAAATAGCCAGGGGCATATGAAATTTTATTTCCATCCCGATGCTTGGTATATTTACATCACCGATGTGTACATGGTAAAACACACCGATGCATTCACACATGATGCATGCATCGATGAGAAAAACATCCTGTAATATCCCAAATAGGCAATGCAGCAATACATAAACACAATACTAGAATAACAGTAAGAAATTAACTCCTAGAATTTGTTAGATAAACATTGAATTCAAATGAATATTTTAGTAGCAAAAGTATGGCCCATTATGTCATCCCGAAGTGGGAAAATGCAACAATATGAGCCCTAAAAATATTATTCCTAGAGGATTGCATTATAATAGGGAGAAATAATGTTGGGATCCCTTAGATTTTGTAATATGGGACTCACACCTAGAAAATATTCAGAAACAAAATATCTTTCGCTTATTTAAATAGATCTCTCGGTCTTGATATGGCTAAAAAAGGCCCAAATCCCATGACTTAACTAAACAGAAATTTCCTGAAGGATACACAACGTGATTTAAAGAGGGTTTCTACTGCAATAGGATAGAAATAACATATCTGGATTTTTATTTCTTAAATCATGGATAAAAATATAGATCTAGCCCCATTTACACATTATAAAGATAACTCGGCAAGGATTTCATAAGAGCACAAGTACAAAATGCTAGATCTGCAGATCTGGATCTGAAAACACAGTCTAAATCTAGCCCTATATATATATATATAGATGAATAATACAAGAAATGAAGGAGGATCCTTCTTACAAGCTTTCCGGGAGAAGGGTTGGCCCTTTCCCTAAGAAACAAGCTCAAGATTGAGGGGATTGACCCTCACACTGCAAATCTGAAATAAAGGACGTAGTTCCTGCAAGGGAATGCGTTGTAGCTGATGGGAGTACTTTTTCCAAGTGCCAAGATATGAAAATCTGCTCCAAGACCTTCCTTACTTATCTTCCAAAGGAATGGGGGCTTCCTCCTCTAGAAAACAAGTGATGGAAGTGGTATTGTGAACCCCCACTGCAACACCCTGCAACACAACATTATACTGATATAGAAATAATATTGTAGCTAAAGGAGGATGCTAGGACTAAATCCTGGATATGGATAATTTTAGTATAAGCTCCTTCAAGAGGCCTCTCAAGAAAGCAGAAGGATTCCTAAACAGGAAATCATTGTGCTAAGTAGCACAAAAATCTCAACTAAATAGTTGAAGAAAGCACAAGTCATACAAACCAAAAATGAAATATCAAATCATAAGATGTCTTGATATGACTACCTTGCCCTCCTTTTATACAAATGGAAGCCCTCTTACCTTGGGTCCCACTCATTATGGTTTCCTCCACCAAGGAATCTTCCTCCCACTATCTCTGTGCTATCTCACAAGACGATCTTCACCTTCTATCCCAGTGTTGTTGACTTGGTCAAACTTGACCTTGTCCACATGCAAAATGTCTCTGTTCACACCTAAGAGTGTAAAATCCAGTTAGCATTATGACCCCTTTTCCCATTATGAGGGATTTTAGTAATATTTTTACTATGCATGGGCCTCCTTACCCATTTATTCATCTCCTAAGTGAAATCAACACATTTTAATATTCCAATTTGTTACATGCAAATTTTGGAATATTACAGTCCTCCCCTCCCAAATTTTTCTTGTCCTCAAGAAACTGTAAGGATATAACTAAAGAGTCTCCCCTTCTCCTACTGTAGCATCCACATATGATGAACTCCTCCAAGGAATGAGATGTTGTCTCATCAATGAATCTTTAAATTGCCCCTCCCAAGCATGCAAGCTAGCCAAATAGCCATCATTAGGAATAAGTAATGTACTCAAGGAGGTAATAAGGTTCTGTATAGAGGTTTGTTAAAGGCATGGAGTCTGAAATGTATTGGGACACATCATCCCCATATGGATCATCCATCCCCAAGCAATCATCCATGCAAAATGAGTTACCTCCCAACATGGAAACTCTTGAAAATTCTCCTCCACCTTTGGCTCTTGCAAAGTAGGTGGGTTTAAAATCTGAACATGGTAGATAAATTAGCCTACCCCACGCCGTCCTTCCCTCCACTTATGATAAGTGTAGAGCATATGCTGATCTTCGGCTACAACAAGATTTCCCTCAAGTGACAAGAAGAAGACTACATCTCCAAAGATCTCCTCTCCAACATTATGTATCATGCTGGCCCAAAGTATTCCATATGTGATGGATAGAAAATCATCATCATATGGCATCCCATCAATCTCATGGCCCACCTTATAAAGAAGCAAGTGTTTAGTTGTGGTGGGCATAACTCCTCCCATGCTCCCATCAGAACATGTAATGTAAACAGTGCGGGAATCCCCCTTTCCAAAGAACACATCCAACCAATGTGTTTCTCCCCCAACCATGCTCCCCATAAATATAAGAACAATATCATCAAGTGAAATCATGATTAGCATTAAAATGAGGGGAATACTGGAGGTTTCATATGGTGTTGTAAGTACAAATAGTTTCCTATGTAGTCACACTGCAATTTTCCAAACTGCTGCTTCAGAAAATAGTATGGCAAGTTGTTTTTTAATACAAAGATAATTATGTATGTCATGATGTCTACTAATGAATAATGAATGGTTGGGTACAATAGCTGAACATACATGTAATGATAAAACACTTGCCGAAGGCCATATAAAATATGGTTGTCTCCATTACACAATTTGGCCCAATGCTGACCATGGACCTCAATGAAAAGCATGCCCTCTTATGGAGCAATGCATTGAATAGAAATGGTAAGAAAATACTGTGTTAGAAAATCAATAAATGCAAAATAAATATTCTTACCATTTATTGAAAGTAAGAGGATGATAGGCTTCATAAACAAGCCTCCCATATGATATACTCCCATGAAGAGGAATAAGTCATATGCTACAGGAAGATCACTCTTCTTATGCTTGGAAATCCAAGTTAAGAAGATCATATCAATGTAATAGATGTTTCCATCCACTACTCCATATTTCTCACCTCCTCCTTGTTCACCAAGTGCATCAATTATGAAGTGATCCTCGAGACACTCCCTCAATAAATCCTAGCTCCCAAATGACAACACGGTTGGCCTATGTAAATATGCTCCTGTCAATTCATAGCTCCATTCTTTGACATGCTTATTGTCAAAGACATCTCCCACAATGCTGCTACACATAAGAAGTTCCTTGAAAACTGGAATTACTTCTTGATAATCCAAGGCTAAGGAGTAGACCCTTTGCACCATGATATTACCACCTCCTACTCTTGCAACATCATGCAAAGTGTGAGATAAAATCTGCCCTTGCTCTCCCATGAACATCCAAAGCAAAAAAAGTTTTTGTTGCCTCCTCATACCTCCATCATACAAATCATGTGGTGAAGACATAAATATCATATCATCATAATGCATCCACACTCCTTACTGCCCAATGATGCAAGTATCCTGCCAAGTTCCTTCTACCCACATACCCTTGGAAAAAGGATATGTTCCATGATGGCCAAACCCTCTCAAGAGTAGCCAACGCAGCTTTGCCTCTTGCTGCCTGGTGTCATATATTTGCAACTGTCTCACCAACCTCTTGCTCTCCAGCCACATCCACTCAAACACTTTTGGATGTCTCCTACCATTTTTCATCTTGGTACTCCTCTAATGATGGCTACCATTCTCCCAAATCAGATTTCTCTTCTTGTATTTCATGGGATGTTGAAATGCAATTCCTTGGAGACCTTCTAGATAATACCTCTCATCAATCCTTCTTGAATCCATAAGGATCCAGGTGTGATGAGGGAAAATCCTCCTCAAACTGTTGAAGAACTTTTCACTCCATGATGTGTTGAAGTGCACCTCTAATGAGATCTCTCCATGAGACCTTCTCCTCATCAATGGCCTTCCAAAACCAATAAGGTTATGGATCTACTGTAGGTAGAAGTTTCTCTTTGAGCTAGGGAATGCTCATTGAAAAACAGTCATCTATAAAGGAGAAAATATTCCTCATCTCAATATGTCTACCATCTATAACTTCTTCCTCCATTTCTTCATGAATGAAGCTTCCATTTGATTGCTCCCATAAGGAATGGGTCCTCTTTTCTTCACTACTGCTCTTGTACAACGTAGTGAAATTCTGTTTCCCAAAAGCAGTAGCATGCAATGATCTAGACCCCTTCATAATTTTTGTTGGAATGATAAGAGATGGAAATTTAGGCATACCTTGGTGAAATTTGGAAGCACCTTGTGGGGCTGAAAGAGTTCCCTCCTTAAATGTTTTGGCTTCCTAAAATGTTGAAGATGAAGGATCCTCCTCCATGGTTGTAATAATGATGGTACAGGCCACTTCTAATGGTGGTGAGGTCTTCTCCTTCCCTTTGCGAAATTCCCTGATCAACCTTTGAGAAAAATCAGCAAGAATAGACACTCTTGCATGGCTCATATGGCTGAACCACCAAGTATTTGCTTCACCTTGAAGGTGCATCACTGTAATTTCTATAGCCTCTCTCTCTACTATTTGATGTAATAGGAAGAAATCCTTTAGCTTCATCACCCAAGCCTTTGTTGCACATGTGATTGATCCATCAAAAGTGGAAAATAGAAATCTATTGCCTCTCATCATCCCATTACTGTAGGGCCTCCTTTCTTCTTCCAGCTAAATGAACTGTGGTAAAGCTAGAGTATCCTTGAAGGCTCTAGGTTTATTTTTGTATTCACCAAGGTATTCACTTAGGATCTTAGATTCCAAGTCTTCTTCCTATATATTGTCTTCTCCTCTTTGAGAATAGGAAGTGCATGGCCCTTCCTCTTCTTGAAACCCTCTAGGAGTTTCATTGCATCTCTTCTCCTTCATCTGCTTAACCTCCTTGGAGAGGTTCTTCTTGGATATGAAAAGTGATGAGATAAGGCTCATCTTCTCCATAATTTTTATCTTGCTCCTTCTCTTGATTTTTCTGACAACTAGAAGTCACAGGCTGAGCCAAATATCATGTTGTGATACCACTGTAATATCCCAAATAGGGAATGTATCAATACATAAAAACAATACTGCAATAGAAGTACGAAATTAACTCTAATAATGTGTTAGAGACACATAGCAATTGCAGCAGCAAAAGTATGACCCATTATGTCATCCCAAAGTGGGGAAATGCAACAATATGAGCCCTAAAAACATTATTCCCAGAGGATTGCATTATAATATGGAGAAATAACACCAGGATCCCTTAGATTATGTAAAACGGGACTCACACCCAAAAATTTTTAAGAAAAAAATCCCTTATGCTTATTTAAACATATATCCCAGTCCCGATATGGCTCAAAAAGGCCCAAATCGCATGAATTAACTAAACAGAAATTTCCTGAAGCATAAACAACGTGATTTAAAGAGGTTTTATACTACAATTGGATAGAAATAATAGATTTGGAGTTTTATTGCTCAATGCATAGAGAAAAATAGGGATCTATCCCCCTTTACACATTATAAAGATATCCTGGCAAGGGTTTCAAGAGAGTACAAGTAGAAAATGCTAGATCTGTAGATCTAGAACTAAAAAAATGTATTCTAACTGAATATACGCATATATATACATATATATATATATATGAATAATACAAGAAATGAAGGAGTATCCTTCTTACAAGCTTTCCGGGAGAGTGGTTGGCCTTTTCCCTAAGAAACAAGCTCAAGATTGAGGGGATTGACCCTCACACTGCAACTATACAAGAAAGGATGTAGTTCCTACAAGGGACTGTGATGTAGGTGATGAGAGTACATTGGCCAAGTGCTAGGATATGAAAATCTACTCCAAGACCTTCATTACTGATCTTCCAAAGGAATGAAGGTTCCCTCCTCTGGAAAACAAGTGATGAAAGTGGTGTTGTGAACCCCCACTACAACACCCTGCAACACAATGTTATACTGCTACAGGAATAATGTTGTAGCTGAGGGAGGATGCTTGTCCTCAAGCCTATATGTGGATAATTTTAGGACAAGATCCTTCAAGAGGTCTCTCAATAAAGGAGAAGGATTCCTAAATAGGAAATCCTTGTGCTAAGCAACACATCAATCCCAACTAAAGAGTTGAGGAAAGCACAAGTCATACAGAACACAAATGCAATATCAAATCATAAGATGTCTTTCTATGGCTGCCTTGCCCTACTTTTATACAAATCGAAGCCTGCTTACCTTAGGTCCCACTAATTATGATTTCCTCCACCAAGGAATTTTCCTCCCACTATCTCTGCACTGTCTCACAAGATGATCTTCACCTTTTGTCCCAGCGCTATTCATTTGGTAAAACTTGACCTCGTCCAAATGCAAATGTATCTGTTCACACTTGAGAGTGTAAAATCTAGCTATAATTATGACCCGTTTTCCCATTATGATGGATTATTCATATTTTTATAATTCATGGGCCTCCTTACCCATTTATTCATCTCCTAAGTGAAATCAGTAAAATTTAATATTCCAATTTGCTGCATGAAAATTTTGGAATATTACACATCTGTAAAACCTTCGGCCACCCAGTTTTCTTAGTTGTGTTGAAGTTTCATTAGAAGCTCCATCAAAATCTCTGTTACCAAAAAGAGATGTTGTAGAAAATGATTTTTTGACAATTTTGGCCAATTTTATAACACTAAAAACCTACTTTACAACCTCTGCAAGAGGGTCTTTTGCTTGTAGTGCTTCTTCCTACTTTGCCAGAAAGTCACCTCTAATCACCCTAATGCATGGAATTATAACTCTTCACAAAAAAATCATGAGGGTATAATTGTATCTCCAAAATCCAACCCCTAGCTTATGCATGGCCACAAATATATAAGTGAGGGGAGTAAGTTAGGAGATCTTAGAAAATTACAAATCAAGGGCTTTAGATCCACTTGATGGGCATCTAAATTAGAAATAAATTAAGCCTCTATAACATTTTTTACGAACATAAAAGATATATTAAATCTCTCCTTCTATAGTTAATAATGTTATTTTAAGATTTAATATGTTCTTAGGAAGATTTAGAGATAATTTCATATTGTTTCCTAATATTATTTATTTTTAAAGGATATTGTTAGAATATTTGGCAGAATATTGAGATTTGGAGAAGGAGATAATTTAGGGACTTTATCCCTACTACTGGAGGATAAATATTATAGAATAAATGAAAAAATATCACAAAAATATTGAGAAATTACGGAGAGATTCTAGAGCTCTGGTGATTGAGAAAATCTACGAATGTGTTCCATGTCATTTACTGCAAACTCCTAGTGCTAGAAACCATATCCACTATTTGATGGATTTTGGAGGGGACATATTCATCCTTTTAAGGGGAATTATTCCTCATAATTTTGTATAAGTACCAATTTTAATTGGCCTCTAGGGGAATGTATTTTTTAGTCTCATTGTGGAGAAAAATTGTTTTCTGGAAGCTCCATTTTATTTTCTTACAAGGATGTACTTGGATTGATTCAATAATGAATATTGGTTCCATTTTTAGCTTCGAAGGCTGGTTCATTCCAGAGGGCTCTGATTCCTCCATGGGCTTGGCCATCCCAAGACTCTCAGAGCCCTCTTGCACTATTTATTTATGTTATTTTCACTTCTTATTCGCATGCATCTCTTATTTTTGTTTTGCATATTTCTGTATTTAGTATTGTTTCTTTTATTGGTGTAGGATTGAGTTAAATGATTTAAGTGTTTAAAATTTCAAAATAATTAGTAATCTTTGGAATAAATTTTTAAGGCCATCTTAAACATTAAGCTACTTGGATTTGGTTACTGGTTCATGAATATAAGTTTTCTGAAAATGCCTTGTAGCAAAATAGTAGTAAATTCCTGCCATTTTCTAGAAGGGGTTAATGAGATCCATTTGACTTTATTCCACTTGTATTAGGTCATAATAATGTTAAATTTAATAACAAAAATTTACCTCATTTCATTTTCACTTTATTAGGTTAGGAATTCGATTGATTAAGTAGCTCACTAGTTCTTGAATTTCCATATTTTAGAGTAGTAATTTTTTATTTTTTTTTAGCATGTTTGAACATGGGTATTTTGGAGTGATTTCACTTTGAATAGATACCTAATACACCCTAATTACTAAAAAAATTTGTCACATATGATTTTCATTTTATTTACTTGGTTATTTGGTAAGTTATTTCCAAAACATAATTTTGTGTAGCAATAAAGGAGTTTCGGTAGCACTTTTGTAGCATGGGTAAACTTGACTAGATTTTCTCCCAAAGGTTGGTTTTTGTCTCTTAGGCTTGAATCATGAGCCCTAGGATCTAAATATTTTATTGAGGAAGAATGAACACCACTTAGGACATTCATTTTCGCAAATTAGATTAGGTATTTTTATTTGAATTCATGCTCTTAGGATTTCAATTAAAAATTGTTGTTCTTTACTAGGATTATTTTCTTTTCAAAGCAACACTTTCATTTTTGCAATTAGTTTAGGCTTTGATTTCATGAAATTCAATACATTACATCAGATCAACAAATGAATGGCACAATGTATGGTGCACAGATAGTGGTGATACCTCTTAAGTTTGTACGAACCCCAGGTTTATAAGTAAAGTTGGTAGCCTCAGTAGTTACAGGATTCTTGTTGCAATACTGAGGCTCATCACTTTCTAGAGATTTTTTCGAGGAGGTGTCAAAGTATGCATTTTTTTCTTCCCTAGTTTATTCGTTTATTTTCTTTCTACAAAAACAAAAATATTTGCATTAGGTATAATTCATTTCAAAAACAAAAAAAAAATGCATTGCATTGGCATTCTTATTCAAAAGGAAAAAGTTAAAAATAATTTTCCAACAACAACACCCCCTCCCCATTTGATCACGTGGTGCAGTAAGAACCACATCACCATCCAATTTTTTCTAGTAGAGGAAGAAGAGGTGGAAAACAAGGTAGAAGAAATCAATCGAGAGGATGACAATGAAGAATATCTTCTTGGATTTACAATTCAAGATATTGATGTCAGTGTGCATATGAAGAACATCCCTCCATATTTCCTTCCCAACTTCCATGGTATGAGGTTAGAGGATTAAAAAACCTTTCTCTTTGAATTTTAAATACTTTGTAGATATTATGGATACTTATCACAAACTCCTGTTTCCTGTAATATTGAAGGATAAAGCTCTTAAATGGTTCATGTGTCTAGGTACTAATTCAATAATATCATGGAAAGATATGAAAAATATATTTCTATAAAAATATAAAGATAGTGACCTTAAATAATAAATATTTAGAATGGATAAAAAAAAATATTAGGGCCTTGAATATCAAATAGAGAGGCTCATGTATAATGTTAAGAGGACAAAATTACATCATTTAGTATTGGACACACTAAAAACCATCTTATTTAGAAAATTAGGGATTAGTGGATGATCTTCTTGACCTCACGAGTAAAGGAGATGTATACCAATTATCATTTGAAAAAATTTGTGAAACATGCAAGAGCACATTAAGAGGAAGGAAAAGAGTAAGTAAATCAACATCAACATTGGTAAGTCAAGATGAACTTGTTAATTTTCTTGATAACTTTAATAATAGATTCTTAGCAATATAAGTGAACAAGTAGAAATGTTAAGAATAAAAAATGAGAAAAAATAATATGTTGATATTTTTTTTATCCATGCAGAATAATTTGCTACTAAATATTGTCCACCATTACCAAAGTCTAAGGAAGTTTACCAAGAAGACAATGGGGCAAGCCAATCACCACAGAAGCTATGTTATGAAGCTCCAAGCAGAGAATGGCAACCTAGTCAAATTGATATGATGCAAGGACCTATTTCACAATTTAAAGCTTATTCACATCCCTCTAAAACTAATTGGAACACACTCCCCCCTTGAAAATCTTTGCCATCTCAACCCCAAAAACAATCTTGGAAACAAGGTTGGCAAGGACCTTATTGGAAAAATCCATAATATCCTCAATAGTTTCCTCAATATTCTCCATACCCAATTCAATGTTATCCCTACCATCCACCTCCAACAAAACCACAACCTCAACCACATCCATCTCATAGATCAACTCCCACTCAACTACCTATACCACCATTTCCAAACCCATACAAAGAAGTAACTTGACCCACTTACAATGGTGAGGTACAAAATTTCCAAACATCTCCTCTTGATCTAAATGGTATCCTTCTTAGCTCAAGAAGAGTATTGCAAAAAAGTGATTTCCTTGATTTCATTAGAGGAACAAATCCAAAAGAAAAGGATTCAAGTGAGGAGATAAAATAATCATGGGGTACACTTGATGAAAAACATACATCATGATCATATATTGAGAAAGTTCCCTCATGTTTACCATCATTTCCTCCTTGTGTTCAAGATAATAATCAACAAAAAGAGAAAGGTTTGAATTTAATGGTAGAAGAAGACATGAAGAATGTTCCCAATGATCAAGAAAACCAAGGGTATCAAAATCATATTGAAATATGGTTCCAAATGGGCATTAAGTTGCAACAACATAGTCTTCTTCAACAGTACGTGTTATCATCTTAGTCAAAGAAGTTGGTCCATCATATTCACGTACATGTAAAAGCATGTATTTCAAGTGTACACATGATTTTAACTGTCATATTGATGTGCACATATCTCTATTGGAATTATTCCTATACTTGAAAGAGGTTTTGTTTTTTCAAGTAGAGTAGGATAGAAAAAATTAAAAAAATGGAAAAAGAGAAAAAAGGAGAAAGAATAAAATCTCTGGTGAAAACCTCTTTTAATACGCTGGATTTTGGCTCAGTGATTGAAAACATCCATGAGGAAGTCCATGTGTTCGAAAGAAGTGAAAATAAGAGAAAAATAAATTATCCTAGGTGAAAACCACCTTTGAGGCACCTAGGCAGACCTATTAGTTGAAAACCTCATTGAGGCAGCTAGTAGGCCTAAAGAGAAAAAAAAGTGAAAAAATGAAAAGAAAAAAATGTATTTTCTCCATGTATCTCTCTCTAATGAATGTAGGTTCTCTCCAACCTTTTCAAGCAACAAAAAAACAACAAGTTGGCACCAAAAGAAAAATTTGGTCAAAACCATAGTCAAATGAAGTCAAACTTGGATTTCCTCCTCCTTTGTTGAGATGATCTAGAAGGACATAGGTCATTCAAATCCATGACCCTCATCCATTTCAACCATCCAACCATCCTTTCCAATATTTTATCATTCATTTTCTTCGTTTTCTTAAAATGATACAGAAAACCGTGTTTTTGCTACAGGAAACTCCTAGATTTTAGCCGAAAAATATTTTTATTATATATCAAAAACCATGCATCCATTTTACGAAATTTTTCATGGGAGATGAATATAGATGATGGTAACATTCTGAAGAAATTTCAACACATTATGGTTCACGATTTGTGTTAAAACGACCTCCATCACCTACAACCATTTTTAAGTTTACTCGAGATTCATGCATCCAATGGCCAAGATTTTTTATGGGGAGGTGCATAAGGATGATAGTAATATTCTAAAACAATTTCAGGTCAATCCAGTATATGGTTTGACAGATATGCTTAAAAGAATTCTGCTACAAGGGGTTGTCATAAAGTACTACAAGAAACTCTATAATTGCTACAAGAAGGTACAACAAGTTACATGCAGGTGGATCGAGGACAAAAAAACAATCAGAAAGGGTCTTAATGTGTCAAAAATCAATTAGGAGAGTCTTCGCATCATTTCTTGTCACCTTCTCACCACTCCATCTCAAGCACAATGATTTTTCACTCCCCTACACTTTGTCACTTTCATAACAAAATCAAAATCTACAAAAACATAGATTTCCTTCACATCATTCTTCCAAGACCAAAATACTCCTTCTTAGCAATAAAAAATGCTCCCTCAGCACCCAATGGATATTGGAAGTCAAAAAAATACAAAGAAGGCCTTTTACAAGAAGGAAACATGCTCCTCTAGCAAAGTTGTGTAATCACTAGAAATAAGTATAAGTGGTTTTATCAATCATCCAAGAGGACATGAAAATTTGTGAGGTGAATATGAAGAGCCTATGGAACTCCAAGGAGGCATTTCACTAGCAGAATCAACCTAGACAATAGAGAGGCACCTACAAACATACAAAAAATGTAGCAGAAAAGCATGCAAACATCAAGTCAATCACCAACTTCAACACTCACATGATGAGCATCTCAACAACAAAATTTAAGTCACGGATGTGAAGTAGTAGCAGAAACAGTAAAAGAAACCCTAGCAGGCCTCCAGTTTGAAGGCTATCAACAATAGGACCTCCAATAGATTATCATAGGTAGCTTTAGTTGCAGCTTAAGAACCACTAAAGATAGCTTCAACAGTCATATCAACAGCTTCAATATCACACGCAAAAATAAATCAAGGATAAGCCTCAGGTATGGAATCATCTAAACCTTTCTTCAAATCTATTATAGAATAAGAAAACATTAAAAGTGTTAGAAGGAAAGTTTTTTATAGCCAAAATCAGTAGCAAAGTAGGCTCGACCTTATCTTACAATTAGCTTCACTTCTCCACCAAGACACACACACGTGTCGGAGAGGAACAAGACAAAAGTAAAGAGGACCTGAGAATGTGGGTGGTAAGTAGTTAGTTATGATTGAAGAGAAGGAGTTCCAAGGGGTAACTGAGGGTGAACTCAATTAATAGGAAAATAACTCTAAGTTTATTTTGCATGCAATGAAAAAAGAAAAAAATGGAAAAAAAGAGAAATTTTTTTAATTCCCACCACCTCTTGGCATGCGAAATAGAGTTTCTATAGGAAAAATAGGGCTACTATAGGCACAAAATTTTCTACAAGAATTTTCTACTAGAAAAACAAATTTGCTAGAGGAAGGTAACTGGGAAAATTTTTGTTGATCAAAGGTGATTTTCCTTATTTTCTCTCAACTCTCATTTTCTTTAAAACTCCATGGAAAAATCCAACATTCACCCGTTCACTCATTTCACCTTTCAAGTAGGCATGAAACTCCATTTTTACTCCTGATTGTAATTTCTACAGGAATGTCCTAGAAACTACAGGATTCCTGTAACACTATAGGAAACCCTATAAATTATACAGGAAACTTATTTAGAAGGAAATTTGATCTCTTAAAGGTTTATAAACTTCAAAAATAGCATTATAATTTATCTTTTTCCTATACCTACCACTCATAACAATCACTTCACTCCATGCAGAAGGATTTACTCCCTAAACCCTATTTTGTGCCACTAGCAGCTAGATCACCTATACCTTGGCATGGGACCTCTCCCCTTACCTCTCCATCACTCCATCCATAACCTCCATAAACCATTTCCCTTCATCTCTAAGCAATCTAGAGCCCCAAGAAGTATAGAGAAGACTGGTACAAGTAGTTGAAATGTTTCCTGTAGAAATTATGTATATGGCATAGTAAGGTCAAAATATGAGGATATGTTGATGAATATGGCTTCAAAGGACTGCCTGAAAACTATAGGAGGATGAACACACTAGAAAAGGTACCCGAGGACCTCCATGCAACACCTAAAAGAAGAAAAATAAATAAATAAAAAGGTTAAGAAGCTCACTCACGAACAAGTTTCTAACTAAGCAAATACATAAAAAAACAAATCAAGAGAATGATAACCATGGCTATCACCAAACTTGAGCTCCTTGAACTAGATAATGTCTAAAACTCCTCAGTAATAGGTACAAGTAAGGTTCTAACTTTGCACACCATTATATTTGAAGAATCACTTGAGAGAAAGAAGAAGCTTGAACCTGCATTAGAATTTTAATGGGAAATTGAGATAGCGGAAGAAATGAAAATAGAATAGTAATGAGAAGTTAAGTAGGAGGAGAAACACATGGACCAATGAATAGAGAACCAACTAGGCCAGCATACATAAATAACCAAAAGACAAGGAGATTGAATAGGTTTCTCAGAGGATGAGCAACAGTTTCAGTAGGGGGGTATGATGGCCCTCTAAATTAGACATAAATTAATGCTCATCTATCCTTTCTTAGGCACATAAAATATATATTAAATCTCTCCTTCTAAACTTAATCATTTTTTTTTAAGCTTTAATATGTTCTTAGGAAGGTTTAGTGATAATTTAATATTTTTGCCTAATATTTTTTTTTTTTAAGGATATTGTGAGAATATTGGGCAGATTATGGAGAACTGGAGGCAATAATTTAGGGACTTGCTACCTACTACTGAAGGATCAGAATTAGAGAATAAATTAAAAAAAGTACCATGAAATTATTGAGAAATTATGAGGAGATTCTAAAACTATGATGATTGATAAAATATAGGAATGTGTTCCCTTTCATTTACTGCAAACTCCTAGTCTTGGGAACCAGGTCCACTATTTTAGGGATTTTGGAGGGGAAAGCTTCCTCCTTTCAAGGGGGATGCTTCCTGATCATTTTGAATAAGTACCAATTTGAATTGGCCTCTAGGGACATGTATTGTAGTCTCATTGTGAAGAAAACTTGTTTTCAGGAAGGTCTATTTTCTTTTCTTGTAGGGATGTTCTTGGACTAATTCAATAATGAAGACTAGTGTCATTTTTAGCTTATAAGTTTGGTTTCTTCCATAGGAATATAATTCCTCCTTGGCATTGGCCATCCCAAGACTCTAAAATCCCTCTTGCACAATTTCATTACGTTGTTTTCACTTCTTATTCACATGCATCTCTTATTTCTATTTTCAATATTTGTATATTTAGTATTGTGTCTTTTCTTGCTGTAGGATTCAGTTAAATGATTTAAGTGAATTAATTTGTAGGTTTTTTTATAGGTTTAAAAGAATTATTCATCCTTGGAATAACTTTTTAAGTTCATCTTAATCATTAAGCTACTTGGATTTGGCTACTAGTTCATGAATATAAGATTTATGGAAATGCCTTGTACCGACATAGTAGTAAATTTATGCTATTTTTTAGAAGGGGTTAATGAGACCAATTTGAATTAATTCCACTTGTATTAGGTCATAATAATTTTAAAATTAATAACAAAATTCACCCCATTTCATTTTCTCTTGATTAGGTTAGGCATTTGATATATTAAGTACCTAACTAGTTCTTGAATTTTCATATTTTATAGTACTAATTTTCTGTTATTTTTTAGCGCATGTGAAAAAGGGTATTTTGGAGTGATTTCCCTTGGAATGGAAACCGAAGACACCCTAATTACTAAAAAAAAATTGTCGCATACCATTTTCATTTGATTTAATTGGTCATGCAATGAGTTATTTCCAAAAAAGAGTTTCCTGTAGAAAAAACAGAGTTTCATGTAGCACTCTTGTAGCATGTGTAAACTTGACCATATTTTCTCGCAAAGGTTAGTTTTTCTCTCTTAGGCTTGAATAATGACCTCTAGGACCTAAATACATGATTGAGGAAGAATAAAAACCACTTCGGACATTCATTTTTGCAAATTAGATTAGGCCTTTTTATTTGAATTCATGCTCTTAGGATTTCAATTACAAATTGTTGTTCTTTCCTAGGATTAATTTATTTTCAAAGAAACACATTCATTTCATGAGTTATTTTAGGCTTCGATTTCATGAAATTCACTCCACTACATTATATAAACAAGATAAGGACACATTGTATTTTGCAGACATAGTGTCGAGACCTCTTAAGTTTGTACGAACCCTGAGTTGATAAGTAATGTTGGTAGTCTCGGTAGTTGTAGCATTATTGATGCAATACTGAGTCTCATCACCACTCTCGATGAGATGATGCGATCAAAGAATAATGGATGGAAATTCCAAGGTTGGATAGGATAGGATATGAATTATTTATCCGAGGTAAAAAAATTTAACAAATTCTTGAAGTTTGTTAAAGAAAAGACTTCCATAAAGTTTCTCTCTTTTCCCGAATTTCTAGAACCGACATAGATGCACAGTGGAGAAACATGTAGGTGATCAATGCAAGCCACAATGGAAAAACCTATAGGTCAATTACTTCCAATAGGAGGCCAGGGAGATTTGGTCCTTAACACTTCTGAAAAAAGTTGTTTTGAGGCAGAAACTCAGGGATATGGGAGTGTCATGCATATGTCTTTATGTTATGATCATGTCAAGGGGTAAAAGGATCTTTATTGATCCGTTTTGTAGGCTAAGTGACCAGATGTGACAAAATGGCCTATAAAAAATAGCATTGTTATATTTATATCTAATAATAAAAAATATTATTTAGCTTATCATCAATAAATAAATATATAATAAATAAGATTTAATTTTTCATATATATATGACCTACGAAGAATATTACAATGGCATAAATATGAGAACAATATTTCCAAAAACATAGAAATAACACATGAAATGAGACGAGTTGTAAACATATTATATTATTTAGAAGTAGAATGCAATGTTCACTTGCCTCTTTGAGGGGGAAACCTCTAATAGAGGATATCTCAATTATAATAAAACTTGATGACACTTCCCTTGCTATCTAAGATGATATATAATTTAATGACATAAAAAACCATAACTACTTGTGGTCTCTTGCACAATACGAGTTAACAACCTAATTTATTGAATTGACTAAATAATTATGAATTTGATGAGGCCCCTTGGGCTCATTACATAAATTAAGGGGTTAGTTTTGGACCCTAACATGCCCTCCCCATTCAAAAGAAACCTTGTCCTCAAGGTTGAAGTTGTGGAAACTGCTGAAGAATAATGGTTAGATCCCATTTCACATCTTCTAGAAAGATGTATTTCCATTTAATGAGGAATTATTTCATTATGTGACCACAAATATGTCTTTCTCGAGCATTGAGGACCTATTCCGGACTGAAGCAAAGGGAATCTTCGTTCTCCAATTTCAACAGAATTGTTTAAAACCTTTAATTGTTCTGCAAAAATTTATGGAGGTGGATTTTTGAAGTGGTAGTGATAATTGTAATAAAATGTTCCGGTACATTGAATTACGTGAAAAGTCCCATAGAATTTTGGGGCTAATTTTTGACAACCCTTTTCTTTAAGAGATGTGTGCTTATAAGGTCGAGTAAGAGAAACACTTGGTAACCCACTTGAAATGACCTCTTTGAATGGTGTTGGTCGGCCTCTTTCTTCATCCTGTTTTTACCTTCATGTAAATTTATTTGATTTGAGTGATCATGGCAGCACAGTTCTAAAGTAGCTTCTCAACTACCTACACTTTGGAAGATCCTAGGAGATAATAAGTTAGTGAAGCTGAAATTTTTCCATATACTACCTCACATGGCCTCATCTTGGTGGCTTCGTGATAGTTAGTATTATACCACCATTCAATTAAAGGTATTCATTGTACCCATTGATGTTTCTTGTATAAATTGAAGCACCGCAGATAGGTCTCCAAAGGGTTGTTGATTGCATCTATTTGACCATCTATTTTGGAGTTGTGTGCCCTATATCTTGAATAGTTCTTTCCAAAAAAATTTGGTGATAGTGGGGTCATGATTAGACACAATGGAAGCTGACCTACCATGTAGTTTGAATATTTGATCCATGAAAACTTGAGAGACCAAAGTAGTGGTAATTAGGTGTAGTAAAGTGAAAAATTTAGAATATTTGGTAAGTTTTTCAAAACCCACCACGATGATTGATTTATTACGAGAATTTGGGAGATATTTAATGAAATACATGGAGACATTTTTCCCTATGGAAACAAGTAGCAACAAAGGTTGTAAAGTTCCTAGTATCTTGATCTTTTCCAATTTGTCGCACTGAAAAACTTCACATTCAGCTACATAAGTGAGAATTTATTTTTTTCATTCCTACCCAAAATAAAGAACGAATTTCATGTGCATAAGTATTCTAAAATATTTAATTTCCTATGATGGGTAAGGATTACAGCTCTTCCAAGATGTGCGCTTTGAGGGTAGAGTTCTGCGAGAGCACCACTGAATCCTTATAGAAAATAATATTATCCTTCCAAGAGTAACCCTCTAATGTATTATGGTCTACTCATAACTTGTTGATGATTTTGGACATAGAGGGGTGGGATAACCATTCATTAGAGGCCTCTTGAATTCAATCTAGCATGGGAAGAGAGAGGGAGAAAAGGGGTTGTCTTCCTCAAATTGGCAATATAAGGCATCGAACATGACATTGTGATTCCCCTTCATGTATATTTTATCATAATCATAGCCCATAATTTTTGTGAACCATTTATTTTGATGCACCGATGATAAACACTACTCTAAGAAATTCTTCAAGCTATGATGGTCAATTTGGATTTGGAAATGTCTCCCCAATAAATATGGTCACCAGGTGTCTACAACATGTACTATGGCCATCATTTCATTCTCATACATATATTGACCCAAATGTTTTCCACTCAGCTATTAATTGGTGAAAGAGAGTGGTTGACCTTCCTTCATTAATACTCCTCCAATGCCCATACCTAAAGCATCACCTTCAATAAAAAAAAGGTTTTGTGAAGTTTGGTAGGGTCAAGACTAGTGTGGATAACAGGACATGTTTGAGATCCAAGAAGGCCCGATGGGTTGCATCAGTCAAGAGAAATGCATTTTTCTTGAGAATATTGATGAACAGTCTAGAAATTCATCCATGATTGCTAACAAAATTGGGATAGTAGCTCATGAGACTCAATAATCCACTCAATCTCTTCAAGTATTTTGGTTGGTTCAATATTGCATTGTCTAAATATTTTTAGGATAAATCCTTACTCGAACCTAGCCCACAATGTGTCCAAAATACTCTACTTCTTATCTTCCAAAATAACACTTGGATAGCTTGAAAAATAATTTGTGATCCTGAAAAAGTTACAATACCTTGTCAACATATTGAAGATGTGTGTCATATGTTATGTTGTAGATGAGGATATACTAAAAAAAGAACAGGGTGAACTTTCTGAGATATGGTTTCGAAATGCGGTTCAAGAGGCTCTAAATAGTGGAGGGGGAATTAGAAGGGTGAAATGACATGACCAAATGATGCATAACGACCTTCATATGTTCTTAAGGTTTTCTTGGTAATGTGAGATTCATTCATTCACATTTGGTGATAGCTTGAGCGAAGGTTCAACTTCGTAAAAAATTTGGCACAATGTAGTTCATGAAGAAAATAATCAACTATTGGGATAGGAAATTTGTCCTTGATGGTGAGCTTGTTGAGGGCCTGGAATTACAGACACATGTGTCATTCACCATGTTTCTTCAAAACCATGACCACTTGGGATCAATATGGGTTGGTGCTAGGACAAATAATGTCTGCTTCGAGGATTCCCTTGATAATTTTGTGAAAAAGGATATCTATAGGGGAATATATTATGTTTGAATCCCTAGAAGAAAGGGGATGGTATGATCATGGTCACCCCTAGAGGGCGAAATATCCTTGGTTTTTTCAAAAACTTGTCAAAGGATATCTAATACCTATTGCATATATGAATAAATCTTAGCAGGAGTGGATTCAATGGCATGGATGTTGTTAAATTGCACTATTACCCCATGACGTCCCATTTTTAAAAGATCCACCATTCGATGTGAGTTGATGATAGTAGGAGCACCTAACTATAGTCCCTGTACCATATGAGTGTGGCTATTCTACTAAAAGTTCATATAAAGCTCCAAAAGTCCACGGTGATAGGGCCCAAGGTCCAGAGCCATTCAACTACAAGAAAAATTTCATAACCACCCATTTGAATGGTGAACATGTGGGTTTTAAGGAGATAATCCCCCATATGAAGCTTAACATTTTTACAACATCCTTCACATTTCATAATTCCCTCATCTGTGATAAAGACTTGGAAATTATATACCTCTCTACCAAAACAATGAATGACCTTTGCTACCATATTATAGACAAATTTATGCGTGGTGCCACAATAAATCAAAACCACCACTGACATATGTTTAATAAAACCTATGATTTTGACAATCTGTGGAGAAGAAATTCCCACCAAGTTATGGTGTGAAATAAGTAGCTCGTATGGTGTAGTTATAGTGTCTATGATAGTTTCCATGGCTTTGTGAGTTTCACCCTCTTCCTCCTAATGCAGTTTAGTTGACATAATCTTATCTATAGAATTTTTTTTAGCAGCATCGATTTCAAAGAATTTTGGTTCATTGCATTTATATCCTAGGGAATATTTGTCATCACGGTAGTAGTACAATCCTTATTTCCTTCTTTCATTCATTTGTGTCAGTGATACATTTTGAACGTTAAGTTTTTGGGTGGGACCCATGGCAGGGGTGGGACGTGCCTATGAGGCAAAATTTGGACGGTTGGATCAGGAATTTAGCATCATTTCTACATCTGAGGCCTTGTGGAATGTTTCCAAACAAGTATTTGGTTGATGCATTCGAACATGGGCTTATATGGCTTCCCTTAGGATGTTTATGACACACTCCATGTAAAAGGAATCTCTTAGGACCTTAGTCAATATGACCAATTGTTCAAAGGCTCTAATGTAGTCTTGTCCTATGCTAGTTTGTTTGAGCTTAGTGAGGTGACACAAAAAGTGGGATTCCCTAGCAAAACAGGCATAGATGGATTTTGAGAACACGTTTCACCTTGGCCTCCCAGGATCGCATTCTGATGCCACTACCACCACTGTCATCAATCTTGCTCCAAGTAAAGAGCTCCCAAATTTATTTTAGTTTCATTATCCCAGATACTATTGGGCTGGAAATATTGTTCCATTTGTGCCACCCATACTGCTGGGTTCGAGCCATCAAATTTGTATATGTCAAGATTTCGTGTCTTCTCGCTCAAATATTGGTGAACCCCATTGAAATGAAGGTGGTGGCTAGATTCTTCTTCCTCGTGTATATCAACACTATGATCATTCCCCATGGTTTCTTTAGAATTACTGAAGGCACCTAGCGCTACTACTTATACATTGGCATGAAAGGATCCCTTGAAGTCTTATAATTATAACCCTAATTTTTCCACCTTCTCCAAATCCATAGTTTCAACATGGGTATTAGTCATACATTGGCCCTAGTCAAATTTTAAGCTTATTTAGGAGTAGCATGGCTATATATAGGGAAATATCATGACTCCATTGATCTGGGTTAGTTAAAGTTGCTCCTCGAAGAAACTTGTGACTGTGCGAGGCAACTTGTACTAACCCAAGACCTTTTTGTGGGCTAGTTCTCTGATAAGCAGCCTGTACTGACCCAAGACATTTTTTTAATAGTAAATGGACTTTTACTCCATATTAATCAATACTACATCATCTGAAATCCAAAATTCTCGATACCACAAAATTTCCTACGAAAATCAGAGCTCTCCTGTAGAAGCCAGACTCAAAAATCTCGACACTGTAATTTTTTTTTCTCTAATCAAATATAGTTTGTAGTGACTCAAAACCCTAACTACATAATGAATATGATCTGCAATGTGGAAAGTGAAACCTCAACCATTGGATCTAATATAGACAATGGTGCTAGAACCCCAATTATTGGGTAGTGCGAAAGGTAGATAACATAGGATAATATGGTTACAAAGCAGTGTTAGGTGCTAAAAATTGTTATATATGCAGGGGTCCAACAGTAGTATGTGGCCAAATTTTTCAAAGCACCAACTAAGGAGGATTGACTGTACCCTTAGTCATATTACACAAATACCCTTTGTACGTGTGAATAATCTCCCTGAGTATTGTGCTCAATGTACTGTAGAAACAAGATGACCGATCAATTATCTAAGGTTGAGTTTCAAGTTAACTTGGGGGGATTTCGATATACCCAACGGTACGTGAAACTGGAATCCGTGTGCGATTTTTTCTAATTTGCTACTACTCGAAAGTGTGACCACATCTTGTATTTTTTGCGTGCATGCCTCCCCAAATCCCTCGATTTATGTGCCCAATGATGAATCTCATTGTTTAAAGACGTTAGAAAACGTCTCTAGCCTAAAATACTTTTGCCAAAATTGGAGGTGGAGTTGGCCCTACAAAGTGCTCTAATAGCACTTGTTATATGCTTGAGCTATGAAGAATATCAAAATGCCAAAAATATGAGAACAATATTTCCAGAAACATAGAAATAGCAGATGAAATGAGAGAAGATGCAAATATATTATATAATTAAGAAGCATAATACAACATTCACTTGCCTCTTTGAGGGGGGAACCTCTAACAAAGAAGAGCTCAATTACAATAAATCTCGATGGCACTTCCCTAGCTATCTAAGACGATATATAGTTTCATGACATTAAGAAGCCTAACTTATCGTGTTCCCTTACACAATATGGGTTAACTAACTTATTTATTGACTATCGCCCATTTATAACTAATTGTGATCTCCAGAAATGTGGGCCAATCATTTACAATCATTATTAATGTGGATAACTCCTTAGGGATTTGCTGACTCAACTAACTAATTATGACTGTGACGACGCCCCTTGGGCTTACTATATTGATAAAGTGGTTAGGTTTGGGCCACAACTATATATATATATATGTGTGTGTGTGTGTGTGTCTATATATATATATATATATATATATATATTGTTTATATAATTAAAAAATATTCCAAAATCATCATTTTTTTTATATGATAACCTATTTTAAATCTAGAATGTTGACTTCTTTGATGGGGATCATTGAAGAAGTGTCAACTATGATCGGGGGAACCCCGCACCCCACCTATCTATAGAGGAATTTAAAAGGGGGTGGCATGGCCTACACCCCCCGCCCTCCTGCTTCCCCCTCATGCTTGGAGCGTGTTGTTAATTGTATGTTTGTAGTGGATAACCAAATTTGGTTCATTCTTTTGTGGTTTCTTGGCAGAGGGGCATGCTTTTATTCCCTAGATTTTTTTTTTCCTTAACAAGGGTGGGATTTTCTTCCCTCGTGTTTGGTTTCTCTGAATTGTTCTCATGGTTGGTTCAATAATTTAAAGGTGAAGGGGAGCTTTCCTAGTTTAAAGTTTTATGTTGGAGCTCTTGATGTGATGAGGAGGAAATGTGTCAACAGGTCCTTAGTTCTCTAGGTGGCGGGGGGAATTGTAGCAAGAGAGGGTAGTAAGGTGGAAGAACAAATTTTTATCGAAATATTGAATGTTTGGTTGGGTACTATTACTCTAGACATAGAGTTCCTTATTGTCCATATCGTGGCAGCCCCTCTTCACGGTGTTAACCTCGTAATATTCTTGTCTAGGCATTATGCTCATTTTTTCTTAGTGTAGGTCTATGTTCGGCTCATTGTGGGCTTTCGAATAATTTTTGTGATGGTGTTAGATATTGGTCTCTAGTTTTCTTCTTTGGAGGCTTTTTTTCACCATCAAGGAGTGGTGATCACCTACATTGGGCATGGGGTGTTATCTCTTGGGGACTAGTTTGGTGGACTAGTTTGTTGTACTCTCGAATTCAATTGTATGTACTTGATTTTTTATGGGAAATTCTTGACTTTAGCGAATCACTAGTGCAAGGTTCCATTGGGAAGTACTTTGTCTCTCTTTTTTCATTTTTGAACTCACATTTGAGGGGTTGACTACCGATTGGAGTAGTATAAATTGCCTCGGTTCTCAGTGTTGACTTCATGTTCCACTATCGAATGAGTGGGCACCGTGGTGTTAGTGGTCGTGGCCATCAAAGCCACTCATGGGCCCAAACGCAAGGCCGAGAAGTTCCAAACATATATTACTTAGCTACCTCTTTGAGTATTTGAGGCGATATTCAGATGATGGAGACTCAAGTTACATAAGAGTGACAAACATACTCATATTCTCAGTTGTTGGAAGAGGTCTTTGGCTAGCTTTCAGACACTCGCCATTGGAAGGGAAGAGGGAACATGTACTTGCATTCCATAACCCTCCGTTAGGAGCTCAAAACCCTATTGGAAAGAGAGTGAAAAGACAAGCATGAGGACCAAATTGACATCAATTTTTTTCTTAGTGATATTCAAGAGAATTAGTAAAAATTACAAGCATTACTTAACACAATGAAAGATCGCTTACCCCACATGAAATTTCATATACACTGCGACCTTAAACCTACATTACCACTTCATTCAAGTGTAAAAGATATAAATCTTATTTATTCATGTGAACTCGCTAAAATGTTATAGTTACCTCTTACTAGTCTTCTTTTAGTATTATGTTATCAATGTTATTATTTGTTTCCAATAAATACTAGAGTTTTCACAGACTCATCAATAACTTTAATTTTCCATAAAGCCATTCCATTTTAAACCGCCAATGATATAACGTACTTTTTAAACCAATTATATATCTATGATCGAATTTAAATATCCTATTTTAAATATCAAATTTATAATATTTTAGTGAATCTTTAAATTATTTTCGTGGTAGCTATTAATTATTTTATCATTACATTTCTTTCCACGAACTTATTAAATTAAGTAGTTGCGTTACGTTTCGTCCCACGACTCTATTACCTTAGTAATTTAAATTGTCAACATTGTTCAAGTGTCACAAATTCGTATTTAAAATCAGGATTGCATAACGTTAATAAATTCAATAAATTAAATATGAAAGACATACTTTTATACATTCAATAAATTAAATATAAAAAGTACTATATGATTAAAAAGACAATCTCATTAGTATTATTATTTTAACGTTTTTTTATAAAATTATGTTATTATTATTTTACTGTATTTTATAATAATAATTTAATTTTAAATTTATAATTAAATTAGATATATAGTTGGTATATAAAATTTGACAGATAAACAATTAATATATTTATTTTATATAATATAATAATTTTATAATATTGTTATATAAATAATAAAATTTTAAATTCTACAAAATCTACATTTTTAAATAAATGACTTTTAATGTTTTAAAACTGTTTTTTTTTAATTTATGTAAAATTTTAATTTAAGTCAATAGCTCATGAGAAAATTTTATCAAATTTGAAATTTCCCTAACTTCCTTGCTAGGAAAATTTATTGGATGACGGTCACAAATGTTAAGCCGAACACGAACACCCATATGAATACCAAAGTCCTCACTTTAAAATTTAAAAGTGTATTTAAATTTGTTTCAAGTTTTTAATGAAATCAGAGGAAATTTAAAGAGATTCGTCATAAAAAAAAAATAGAAAAATAATAAGATATTTAAGGCTAAAATTAAATGTTGTCATATATATTATATATGGAGAGACCAATATAAATTTAAGTAAAATTTGAGAGGATGTTGAGAATAGTATCATTAAGAGTTTATATTTTTTCATTGTTTTTCATTTTTTATAATTATATGTTAACCTCTTTTTTTTTTTATATTACATGTAATTAAAATATATTAATTTTTATCTTTATAAATAAATATAATAAAAATGTATTATTTTAATTAAATATAAATATATATATATATATATATATATATATATATATTTTTTTTTTTTTAAATTTTGTTTATATATATATATAATATTTTTAGTATAATAATATATAATTTTTTTATAATTTCTTGAACACAAAGATATTGACTTAAATTTTAATGTACAATTTAAAAATTAAATTTTATTTGATAATTTTTTATACAATTATTTATATTATATTTTTTTTAAAATATAAAATTGACATAAAATTAATAATATATTCAAATATTATTAAGAGTTTATATTTTTTTATGGTTTTTGTTTTTTATTATATTTATATATTAATTTTTTTTATTTATATTATACACAATTAAATTATATTAGTTTTTATATTTATAAACAAATATAATGTATTATTTCAACCAAATATACAAGTTATATATATATATATATATATATATATATATATATATATATATTAATTTTTAAATTTATATATATATATATATATTTTTTGATATAATAATATAATTAAAAAATTAAATTTGATTTAAATATTTTTTTATAAAATTATGTATATTATAAATTTTTTTAAATATAAAAATTGATATAAACTTAATAATATATTTAAATATTATTAAAATAAAAGAAGCATGAAGTGCAGAATATTGTGAAATTACCATCTATTATACAATAGGTAACTCCACTTTACAAAATATGTAATGAATGACAGGGTAATCTGTAACACCATTGACCCATGGGGTTGGAAGCAAAGAAATTACCAATAGGTAACTTTACTTTACAAAAGATGTAATGAATGGCAGGATAATCTATAACACCATTGACCCATGGGGTTGGAAGTAGAGGAATTACAATTCTAATGAATAGTGAATTTTCATCTTTCACAATTAACTTGATTGGAGCAATGATTGTATTTTGTTGATTATATTTATAATAAATGTTATTTTTGTTAAAATATTATTATTTAAGATATTAGTTAAATATTGTTATTGAAGATATTAATTTGTGGTTGGGTATTATTTGTTTTTAAAGATTTTAAAAAAATAATAATAAAATTTATTGATATAAAATTATGGTGTTTATTATGTAGTGTAAACAAATTAAACATTATTAATAGTGTCTTATTCTACATCTCAATTCATTGTGAAAAGGATATGCAAATATGTCCATCTTCAATTTGGTGTTAACCATAATCTCTTTTTAAATAAAAATAAAATATGCTTTAAATAGAAAACCAACATAGATCAACCCACATAAAAATGATTTTTTGTTATTAAAATATTTTTAAATATACCTCAATATTAATTTATATTAAAATATTTTATTCAAAACACATATTCGATATTTATTATATTTGACCCATGATATTTGCCCATAATATTAATATTTTTTTTTAATATGAATTAATACTGAAATAAACTTCTAAATATATTAATAAAAAAAAATGTTTTAATATGCATTGATAAAATGACATTATGTAAAGTATTTTGTATATTTTATAAAAAAAAATATGTATATATCATATAAATTTATTGAAAAAAACAAGTTTTATTGTTAAAAAGTTGGAAGTGGTTTTAGTATTTTCGATTTTAATCCTTTTTAGGTATATGTAATTTTGTGGAAATCCAACAATGAGTTTTTAGACTTACAAGTTCAAGTTATATAATTTCTATAGTATCCATAACTACAATTTAAAATATGAAAAATTGCACATTTCTTTTTGCACTTTAACATAGACTATCTTGATCTCGTCTTAGTATTTTCCATTATAATCCTTTTTTAGGTATATGTACTTTCGTGGAAATACAACAAAGATTTTTTGGACTTACAAGTGGAAGTTCTGTGATCTCTATAGCATCTACAAATACAATTTCAAAAATGAAAAGCTACACATTGCTTTTTGCACTCTAACATAAATTTACATCTGAAAATTTTTTATCCTTCTCTACTGATGTTAGGTACATGATTAAACAATTTGATCTTTCTCGGCTAATGTTAAATACATGCTTAAGATAATATTAGATATGTCCACAAACAACAATACCTATTAAATCAATGCTTAAAATAGATCTGCATCGACAAAAAATATGTACATCTTAAATCCGATAGTTAAAATGGATCTATACCTATTAAATCAATGCTTAAAATAGATCTGCATCGACAAAAAAACATGTATCTCTTAAATCCGATAGTTAAAATGGATCCATATTAACATTCGATATATCCACAAACAAAAAGCACTTGGTATACTACTTGCCATTCCTAATAATGATATTCACATTACATAAACAAACATGTCACAACATGAAATTCAAACCCTAGATATCCCGAAGATACCACCTAAAGTTGCTTCAGTTAGTGTTTTATTGATATTTAAATGTGTGGTGCATTATCTTTTTCATTTTTTATATTTTATTCTATACTGCACTATTGACTTTCCGTGCCCACATCCGTTTTAAAATTGTGTTCACATGTATTCAGCTTCATGATTGTTTGTAGCGAACGCCCTGAGAGATAGATTCAGCACTGGCCATGAGCTTGTATACCCTCTCCGAACCACCAACTGAAGGCGAGACGCCACTAAAAACTGGCAACAATGCATATGAAGGGATGGTCGTGGTAACGATTTTCATGGTTTTCTTCTTCTGCATTTTAATTTATTGCAATTCCCCTCTGCCTGGACGGACCAATTCCACTCGACGCCGTCGATTTTCCTTTGCGCCCGAGGATCCCTTGGGCCTCCGCAATATGGGTTTGGACGCGGGCGTTGTAGAGGCTCTGCCTGTCTACGAGTATAAAGCACCGAGATTCAAAGACGTGCTGGAATGCGCCGTTTGTTTGTTAGAATTCCAGGAGAACGAGAAAGTGCGGTTTCTACCCAATTGCGAACACAGCTTTCACGTAGATTGTATCGACATGTGGTTTCATTCGCATTCTACTTGCCCCATTTGCAGAACCCGCGTTGAGCCGAAACAGTGGGCAGGTAACAATAATACGGACGATGAGATTTCCATTGATGTTGAATTGGTTTCTTCGAGTTCGGCATCAGTAGAGGACTCGCACAAGGGGAAACAAGCTCTCACGAAGCAGAAGCCGCAATACGAACCACCGTCCACAAGCGGATTGTCCTTGTCCTCGAACCCGGAAACCGGCATCGATATTCGTGGGAGGTCTGAAAGTTTCTCCGGTTTTCCTAAATAATTGTTCCTCTAGCTTTCTATCAAAGCTTGCAAAAACCTTGCTTACTATTTTCGACTTAAACATTTGACGGAGGCAAAAAGAGCATGGGGCTCCTCGTTTTGTGTGGATGTGTGTGGAGCTTCATGGACTTTGTGTTTATTTTGAAGTTTTTGGTTTTGAAATTTGTTTTGGATATTTTAGCATTGAAACTTATTCATCTCATCAAATACTTGTTTTGACTTTTTCCTTTTAGCAGATTGCAAATCCTTCCAAAACTCATATAATCTTCAAATTGCAAATTATTCTAAAACTTGTAAAGCCCTCTTTTTGCATACACAAAAAATTGTTTTCTTGTCATGTATTGCACTTAAAATGTTTTACTCTCAACACAATCCATGTCATATATTGCACTTAAAATGTTTTTACTCTCAACACAATCCATATTGTAATCTAAATTTTTTTGATTATGACATATAGCATTATTGCAAACTTTCTTTCATTGTGATCAATGAAAAATCCTTACTATGAAAAATCCTTACTATGATTTTTAATGTGAATATTTTTTGTTTTTTTAAAGCTTTTGAATTTCAAAATACACCATTAAGAAAACCATCTATCAAGCATAACAAAAAACCCTCCCACTCTTAGTTGTTTCAAGGATTGAATGGTTGAGATAGATGACTTCTTAAATGGAAAACCTTACTATCCTTGTTTAAGCAAAAGAACTATGATATCATTTTTTATCTTGATATTTGTCTCTCCATAGCTATTTTGTTCCTTTGCAAAAGTAACAATATTCACATATGATGTTGTTGATTTCATTGAAGTAGAATGATCAGATATGGAGACCAAGAATGCTGGAAAGAAAAAGGGTTCATCCATAGTGAACCTAGATAGAAACCAAAATGAGCCCAATGACTAGAGATGTAGCTACTTACAAGATCTCATAAAAAAATATACTATTTAGGTAGTATTTCGTGTCCTAGCATGAATTACGGATCACCTATCCTTTTTTAACCAAAAGAACTATGATATCATTTTTTATCTTGATATTTGTCTCTCCATAGATGTTTTGTTCCTTAGGAAAACTAACAATATTCACATATGATGTTGTTGATTTCATTGAAGTAGAATGATCAGATATGGAAACCAATAATGCTAGAAAGAAAAAAGGTTCATCCATGTTGAATCGTGAAGGTATACTTTTTAGGTAGTATTTCGTAGTGTGTCCTAGCATGAATTACAGATCACCTATTTTGAAGGTAAGGCCCAAGCCTAAGTTTATATCTATTTTAGGTCATATATGTATAGTTAACTACAAAATTAGGAAAAGACAAAACAAAGGAATTCCAAAATTTGCATCTTCCAATGGGAAGTTAAGAAACAATCACAACTCCTAAAAAATAATTGCAACTCAACATCTATATATTCCCAAGAGTACTTAGTCGAAAGGTCTCTTTCGTTTTGTAATTTTTCATGACTATTTTGAGAATTAGAAGGAAAGCAAGCCCTCGAGACCATCTTGGAGGAACAATAATTTTTTTTGTGTGATATGGTTTTTGTGGACTATTCCCCATATTTTCATTGTTTTCTATAATGTTGTAAGGCTATATCATTCATGTGTAGAGTATTCATATGTAAGTGTTAGGGGTGAAATTTTAAGATCTCACTTTTATTGCTTCTAACCTAAGAAGCATAAAAAAATAGAAAAATGGGATGAATTCCAAAAAATTGCAATATCTAGAAATGGTCTTTAGATTTGCGCATTAAAATATTAGCAAAAATTCATGGTATACACGTAAACTGAGAGAAATTATGAGACACAACAATAATGCAACTCAATAATAACACATTTTATTATTATTATTGTAAATGGAAAATACACTAGAGAATCAGAATGCATGGACATGGGTCATTACCATCCTCCTTCATTTGTTCGGTTATCCCTTACTTTTGAAATGGGTTGTTTCTCTCTCTTTTTTGCATGCAAGTGGGAAAATGGATATTGAGTAGAACTTAGATTCAAGATCATAAGTTCAACAATGATAAATGGTCATGAGGCAATGGCGAAGGAAATATATCTCTATTTATAATAAAATTCTAAATCAAACTAAATTTAGTCAAATAATAACATACTTGCCTCATTAGATCAAAATCCAACCCTTATATGTATTTTATTATTTTTTGGAGAGAAAAGATTAGAGAAATGGTAAATAATCTTTATTTAGTTAACAAACTAAACAAATAATGATTAATTGAGTTAATAAGACAAATAAGTGAAATATTTATAAGTCAAAATGATTTATTAATTATTTATAGGTGATATAGTTGAAATACATTAGAAATACTTACTAAATAATGATTTAATAATTATTTCATGGGAAAAGGTGTAATGATTAAGGGAAAGCAAATAAATAATGGGTCATTTAATTATTCTATAGAAATAGTAAAAGTAGGTAAAAATAAAATTAATTATTTGTACATAAATCGGTAAATATATCAAAATAACATGAAATTAATTAAATACTTTTATGGGTTATTTTGATGTCGGTAAGTTAAATCTAAATAATTCATAAACAAGTGGCTGACTACATTATTTTTTATGGTAAAAGTTGGTTTTAATTATATGAATGTTAGGAGTAGATCATATTACTGAAATACATTGTAGTTTACTTTCACTAGACACTCAAGGGGGACTCAATGGATAGAGAAAAAACCATTGCAATGAATGGAAGAACAATGTGTGGAGGAGATGATACCTACCTGTCAAAGAAAAGTCTCCATATAGTGTGTGCATGATCTCAATGAGGCGAGGGAAATATATCCATACCCACTGTGATAATGTAGTATCAGTAATAATGGTATGCCCAGTAATGTGGGCCTGAGTAAAAGCATACATAGTACATAATGTGTTGGCATCTATGACTAATGCCTAAGGGGCACAATTATATTAAGAAAATAATGGATCAAAGAGGCTAGAGGAATAGGATGGAAAAATAAAATAATAGAGAGAAAGAAGAACATTGTGTAAAATGGTGCAAAGTCAATATAACTATGATCTATTACTATTCTAAATAAGGAAAACTCATCTTATAAAAATAAAATGACTCCTAGCCTAAAATATAGCTACACATAAAAAAAATCCTAGTCTATGTTTTGATGGCATCCCAAACAATTTATTACTTGTGAGAGCTTGTAGCCACAAGCATAGCATTTAGTGAAAGGTAAGAAAAATGTGGTTGCTTCCCAAAACCACCACATATAATGAGAATCTAGATTAGGGGAAAAAAATTGCCATAAATTTAGAGTTCTCAGAATTGCACCAAACTAAAATGATAGTGATTGTCCCATCACCAAGAATCCATTGCAACTTGTTTCGTCAAAAACCGACTTTGGATGAAGAAGTTATAGTCTGTCGATCGCCGTTAAGAACAGGAAATTAAAAAAGCAAAATTGCAGCACAGTGACAGGTTGATGACATGGCAACCCAGTCAGCACTGTAGGTATATTCAGGGAATATTATTTAGTTTATGCCAAGTGGCACTGTGACAAGTGTCACAACCAGATACACCAGTTTGTTTTGAAAGTGAAATTTTTGAAGGGTGTGCTCCTAAGGTTGAATTCAATTTTTTTTTATATGTGGGAGGACAGCCCAACGAGGGACTGCCACGTGTCCCCCCTGGTGGACCCCCTCTCCAAGGTGTGGTTTGAATTTCATTTGATATCCTAAGGTCCAAATTTGATAAACTATATGCTGGGAATTTTATATTATACTGTAGAAATTATTCCAAAGTTCACATATCAGATTTTCAACCATTGTCCAATGTTTATGGAGCGTATGGTATTAAACCTATGGTTTTCGAAGTGATATATTATATGGTGGAGCGCGCATTTAAAGATTGCGTTAAACCATAATCCAAAGTCAAATATATTGGAGTGCATATCGTATATGTTGTTTAAACATTAATGTTTGGAGCACCAAGGTTTAAGCAAATATTTAATAGCGGATGCAAAAAAATTTATATATCATGGGGAGAGGGCGGGTCGAACCTGTGACCTCCCCCTCCTAACTCTACGCTCATACTGATGGACCATGGGACGGGGCTTGTAAAGCGTTCGCGCCCAACCTTTATTTAAATTGCAATGCATTCACCGATGGAGGTAGGGAGGGGGCCAGCTCGCGACGCAACCCTCCTCCCCATATGACTTTACCACATAATCGACAACTAAGCACGCAAACTAAATGAGATTAGTGCGCATCTTATCCACATTAATCTGGGTTTAGCATTAATAAACCCAACGTTTAATATGGCATAATTTTAGGAGGCTCCACCAAATTCAGTGGGAACCACCACTTTGTCGGGGTTAACTCAAGTCTTCTCCAAATTTGGACGATGAATCAAGGGAAAAATTAAATGAACCATATCTTGAGAAATATTCGACCAATTTTGGCTCAGGAAGAGTCATTTCTAGCAGAATGTCATGCTGTGAATCCATTGGTACAGGTTACAGAGGCAGACCAGAGATTTTATAGGTGTTTTTGGCACTTTGAAAAAAATTGAAGGCCAAGGAAACCATGAAGGAAGGTCATTCGTAGATCAAATAAAGAGTAATATTGGCTCAACAAGAGTCATTATTAGATTATTTTGATGCTGTGAACACATTGAAATATATTTCAGAGGCATTGGAACACTTCTGAAAGTGTTTTTGTCACTTTGGAGATCAAATAAGCTTAGGGCCACTGGGATGGAAAGTCAAGCTTAGATCAGCTGGAGACCAATTTTAGAGATTGAATAGTCAATTTTGGGGTTTTCGGGTCTTATGAAGCCAATGGAGTAGGTTTTAAAGCCATTGGAGCATTTTAGGTGCATGTAATAAGACATTTGTCTCTTAATCCCAAGAGGGCCTAGCTAGTTGAAGCAGGTCCATGGAGATGTATCCCATGAGGGGTGAACTCTGTTATCAACTATTGCACTATGTGAATGTTGTGGGTTATTTATCTACATTTAATTTTTTGTATATGAGTTTTGAACAATTAATTAACTCATAATTTGATCATCAAAGACACATAAAACTTGACACATGAATCCCTTCAGAATTGGTTAACTTGAGACGATCCTAAACACATCATTTTAATACTGATGAGGGAGCTAGCACAACAAAACTAGTTTTCTCATATTCAAATCAAGTTGGTATCAAAGAAAATTTTAGCTCATTTTAGCCAAGGTTAGCTAGAAAAATGAGCTATTGGTATTTGAATTTGTGCAAGGAGAATTTAACGGTGTGCAAGTTTATGTGTGAAGCAGAAGGTCATTATTGACAGGTTAGTTCTAAAATCACAGCAAAGAATCTTTGTGTGTATTGCAAGTGTGATGGCAGCTTCAATAAGTAATGTTTGTAATCCATATTCCTTAAAAAAACTCTTTGATAAAGATATGTTACAGAAGCTCTACATCATGAATAATATGGTGCAAGAGATGTATGGAGATAAGAGGGATATAATTATACTTCAAGAGTAGTTGATTTCAGTGAAGGAGGAGAAACAAGATCTTCTAGAAAATATGAATGAGATGGAGACTCAGTGCCATATTACAAATGAGAACCAAGAAAGGATGAATGAGATGGAGACTCAACTCCATGATGCCAAGGAAGCCTTAGCCATATATGTGCATGAAAAAGAGGTATGAAATTCAAGTTTATCTTCAGTTTCATCTCAAAATGAATGTGTAGGTGATTTTGAAATACACATTAGAGAAATAGGGTCCAAAATATTGATGAAGATGGGCTATGAAGGTAAAGGATTTGGCAAACATGCAGAAGGCATAGTTGAGCCAATTGTTGTTGAGGAAAGGCCTAAGTATTTGGGTCTTGGTTATGGAAAACATGATGGAGAAAAATATAAAGCCAAGGAAGCACATGAAGGTGTTCCAAGAAGGAATTTCATTTCATGTTCATTACCTAAAGATTGTGAATATTGTGTTCATTAGCAATGAAAAAGTTTTAGACCCACTTTGCAAGAAGGTGATCATAAGCATGCAGCTAATGAGAATGTCAAACAAGAGGATGCTTAAAGATCTAAATTCATTTAATGCATTGTTGGTATTCCGAGGAGAGCCACTACCTCATGAAATTCGCCTCCTCAAGAAGGTGACAAAGGTGAAATTTCAAGGTATAAATATGCTTTTAAACAAGTTTCTTTTGATTATGATAAACATGGTAAATATTCACTTAATATTTGGAGAAAGTTTGCATGTTCCTTTTTTGGTTTGGAAAACCATAATGTTTCAAGATGTTGGAAGAATATAGCCCTGCATATGATACTTTCAAAGCAAAGGAGGCAGGAAGCCAAAGGTCTATTAGACAAAGAAAACCATGTTGAAAAGAAGATGAAATTGTTTTGCACCCATTTCCATAAGCAAAGTCATATTGTAGACAAGTGTTGGAATTCGTATCCAACAAGTCATCCACAACATTTGAATAAGATGGAGAAAGAGAATAGAAAGAATGGAAAATAATATTCCGTAACTGATGTGGGTCAGGATGATTCACATGATGAAGTGCAGCTGAAAGAAGCACCATTGAAATGGGTTATTATTTTGTCTCTACAATGCATGTTGCATATTTACGCAAAGAATGTGTTTGAAAGTGGATTTTGTTGAAGAACTTTATTACAGCAAAATTTTTTCATTTCACCTCTTTAATTACATGTAAATATGAATGGGGTTCTTGTACTTATGATTGTACTGGTGAGAGAGTTGAAGAATTGTATACATGCATGAGAGTTTGTGTGTATGAATAGTGGAATTTTGATGGTTTCATTGTGCTTGAACATGCATGAGTAATTGACTTGTGTTGGTCAATTTCTTTGTTTAACATGTATGTTGTCACTTGAGAGTGTTGATCATTTGCACATGTATCAGTGTCGACTTGTGTTGGTTGATTGTGTGTTACATGCATGTCATATCGACTTAGATGCAGATAAATTTTGTCTCGAGACTTAAAAAATAATTATAATTAAGTTAACTAAGGAAAATGAGTTAAATAATTAATAAATGAAAATGATTTATTAATTATTTCTAGATGATATGGTCAAAATAAATTAGAAATATTTACTAAATGATGATTTAATAAGTATTTCTTGGGAGAAAAGTGTAATGATTAAGGGATGATAAATAAATAATTATTATTTTTAATTATTCATGTAGATATGGTAAAAGTGGGTGAACATATAATTAATTATTTTCACATAAAAGGGTAAATATATGAAAATATCATGAAATTAATCAAATAATTTTCTGAATTATTTTCATGTGGATAAATTAAATGAAAATATTTTAAGAAAAATGTTTCACTAAATTATTTATTATGGTGCAAGTGATTTTTAATGTGTAAAACTCATACAACATAGTGTATTTCTATCTTCCTAGTAGAAAATTGCTAGGTGATCACTTTTTAGGTGATAGTAATAAGTTTATGGTTTGCATTTTAATTATTTTTATGATATCGATGTTCTAAGTTGGTAAATAAAATGTTATGAATGAATTGTTATTTTTTAATAATTTTTTCATGTCTATCATTGATCATTTATGATTTTATGGTTATCTTGAATTTCTAAATGATTTGAGAGTATAGATACAACTTTAGGACTTAATTTCTATTTTGTTAATTATCACTTTCCTAACTTGGATAGGTTACGATGGTTTTCTTTCAAAACTTAGATTAGTTTCATACTATGCACTCCTCTCTAAATATTTCTTCATCACAAAAAAATCATTCTTGTAATGGATGTCAAGTTAGAATCTATATGGGTCTCATATTCCAAGCGATGTGAGGTACGATCCCTATCTTTTGAAGGGCACTTTTCATATATGAAAAATTTCACAAAAAATCATACAATCTTGTTCGTAAGGTCAACCCAAAAAATATTAATTATGTCATAAAAGATAAAATGGTCATTAAAGCTATGCACTACCCATGGAATGCACATAGATTCATATTTCTCTAAAGGTAAAATTATACATTGAACAAGTTCTATAAGTATTCCATTGTGAGCCACTCTCCATACTATAGAAGTATCACACTTCACATGATTAGTTTTGTTAGAATAAAAATAGAAATCGTGTTCTACCTAGGTGTTTAATAAAACCATTATTTTCTAGTGTCTTGATATCATTCTCTCTTTACATGAGAAGTCTCACCGAAGGGCCATTTCTAAAATGTAACATAGTGCAAGACCATAATAGATAAAGGGTATAACCATAATCACCTTTACACTATAAACATGTCCCTTAATTTTTCATGGCTCAACTTATAATGCCAACATAATTATGTTCATTACAGCACAACGTAAAGGTAATATAATGTAAACACCTTCGACATTAAAAAAATGCATAAAAAATATTTTAATGTAGGTCATTACTTCACTTGCATCCAAAACATTTACCAAACCTAACAATAGTTATTTACCACAATATTCAGTTGATACATATTATAGTGCTTAAATCAATTCAAAAAGCTAATGTCTAAAACAACTACTATCATAAGTTCATCAACTTGCAAAACTATCAACTTTCTTCAAATTATTTACATTTTATAATCAACGTCCTTAATCAAGGTATAGATTCAGAAAACTTTCAACTATTCACTAACCAATTAATGATATTTAATCTCTATCATTTGATCCCTTCTAACTTATGCAAATAATATTAAACTCTATCACTCTTATTCTTTTATTCTAAATAAAGTTGTTTCTAAAAATTTAACATCTTCTATTCCAACCACCTTTTTTTTATTCCATTTGCAACTTGATGTTAAATTCTTAAAAAAAAATCTCTTCTCATGCTACATCCTCGTTGACATAAAACCATAATATGTTTTAATATAAATGAAAGGAGAAACAAAGTTTTTCAATAGTATAAAATTGTACAAAATTTCCCTAATCTATACAACCATGCATTTTGCTTGAAGATGCGTCTTGTCCATACAGTGAATAATTACCCAAAAACTACAAGTCTAAAGTTTATTATTATAGATTAGTATTATAATTAGTATTTCATGGAACATAAATTAGACTATTTATCTTATCAACAAATAAGAAATAGTCAATCATTGAATGTAAATGTAGTGATTGAAATAAAATATGAATTTATGACGAAATTGAACTAAACATAGATGTTATAATTGCATAGATTTTGTAAAGATGCTAGAATAATATTTCGGAAGTAAAATGAATGTCATAATGATATATTGATGTTCAAAGATTAAAATAAAATGCTCTAAAAGATGTAATCAATGGCCTTACGATAATATTAACTAAACCTACATTTCTAAAGACGCCACAATATTGTTTTAGCATAATGATGATGTTGTGAATGAGGTATGTATAATGTAAAAATATTTAAATTATTTATAATCAATAGAATTGTTTCCTTTTTAAAGAGACAATTTATGAATGTAAGTGGTTTAATGACTTATTATTATGGTGTTATATAAAATAAATTGGAAGTGCACATGGCACACATTTAAATTAAACAATCAGAGAGAATTAAAAAAAAAATTAAACAGATAATTGTAAATGATAAGTTGAAAATAATTTAAAATATATAACAAATTATTATACAATTATTTTATGAGACAAATCGTTTTGAAACAAAGAGAAATAGAAAACAAAACATTACTCTCTAAAAAATGCTCAATGTATTATTCGGAATACATTTTAGAGTCTCTATACTATAATCAAGAGTATTAAACAACATAAAGGATCGTAAGAAAGTCTAGCAACCATATAATAAGTTAAAATTCTCACTCATGTTCCTCTCACCCAAAAACCTAATAAATAGGCATAATAGAACCATAAATTATTTATGTTTTTCCAACTCCATGTTGGAAACTAAAAATTATTAATTGGCTCAAGGTTGCTACTCGACATTAGTTTCCTACCATTTTTCAGCATTCATTGCCTTCTATTGGTCAATATTTATTACCAATTGTGCTTAGCATTTATTCCTTATTACTAGTAATTTGTTGAGATCATTACTTTTCTACACAACTACAAGGTCTATGACTTCATCATACACATTATCCAACTTTTCATATCCCAACTGGCTAGAAACTAAGAGAGAATGCATCAAACTAAGAGTAAACTACTAATGGAAATAAGGCACATAAACTCACATCACCACTTAAATTTACGTGTACTCACCAATTTTCTTGGTGAATCCACAACACTATGCAAAGCTCTCAATTTATTCAGTATCACCTTTGCATCCTGTACCATGTCATAAATGAAATTGTATTGGATATGAATATGTTTTGTCTTTGCATATGTTAAACAAAATTTTCACGATTGTGGACAAAGGGGAATTCCCTAGACCTAGAGGTCTAATCTAGAACAATAGAGGAAAAAATAATAGAGTTTTCCTTAGAGGAATTGAAGAATGGGAAAGAAGCCTCTACCTGGAATGCTTCACAAGATTTGCATTCCTCCTTGCTTGTAAGCTCCAATTGTAGCTCCAAATATTATAATTAGAGCCTGCACACACAACTAAAACAAGCAAAGGATCCACAACGTCTATGTAGAATAATTCAGTTACTCCATTAAATGAATAAAAAAGAAATTTAAATACATGAGTGCAATGATATCACAAAAAATATAATAAAACATGATACTCTTTGTATTAATAGAAATAGGAGAGATTTTACAACCTTAAATAGGGGTTGACTTTTCTGATGTCTCACCAAGTTGACTTGTCCTTACTTATCACAAAGCAAACTTCAATGTCATCCCTAATGCATGAAAATGGTGACTTATTTAGATTCAAGGCAACAACATAAGGGAATGACCAGTCTCCAAAATCCAACCCTTATGCTATGAATTGTAGTAAATTTATAGGAGAGGCATGTTTGTTTATGATTTACTATGGGCTAGAGATCCACATATGATAGGAGGATAAGATCAAGGGATAATAGGTGAAGTATCCAAGTTAGGATCAGATAACATTCAAGCTTGTTATCCATGGTAAATAGTTAAAACAACCCATGGAAGCTTTTGGAAAAGGGAGCTTTAGAAATATTTTAAATTTTCCTGAATTTCTAGAATTAGTGCATCTATAGAAGGGCTAAACTAATGTTGGTCAGCATTGGTGCAGAAGGGAACAACTAATGCTGAATGCAAGTGAATAAAGAGATAGGGTGCACTAGAGACAAAAACATTAATTTTGAGAATTTAATCCCATAAAATCAAACTTTTTGGAAAGATCGTTCTTAGGGATTTGTGAAGGGATGATGACAACATGTTCATGAATGTTGATTGATCTAGGTTGCAAGCTTATTTAAAAAATGTGATGACATGGCCTATGACATATTTCCCCCTAAAGTACAAATTCATAAGTGGCAGCTGATGACTGAAGTGCTCTAGCTTGTGACAAGTTTGGATTAAGAACAACTGGTCGATATCATCTATTATAATACATTTTAACCATGATACCTTTGCTGAGGGACACATACCTATGGTTAGCACATAAGATAACATTATATCTACAATGATCAAGATTTCTCATCCACTAATGACAAAATACGGACTTGTGATTGGATAACTATCTATATGATCATAGTCATCATAATTTGTAATTTTGTATTAATCTTGAAATCGCAGCCCAGATGGATGGAAATAGATCTCGGGTATTTGATCACATTCACTTGATCACCCAATGTATGAGTCTAACCATGCGAATAAATGAGCTGAAATATGATGCAGGGGCATTAGGTTCCGAAAAAATACTTTGTATTTTTGTAAACATGGGGGGTCTTATGTTTTTAATTTCTTATGTAATTATTAGTATTTTGAATAAATATAGTGAGGAATTGTAAATGTTCTCGAATCATTGGAGAACATGAGAGAATTTAATTTGCTGGGACTGTGAAGAGATAATCAGTTTCAACAAATATGGGGATTTAGGCTAAATTTAAGACTTTGAGAATTCTAAAAGTTTTGTTGAGCTGTCAAAGAATCTAAATCGATTATTATTAATTTGTATAAATAAGCCTCAGAGGCATTAAGCAGAGAGAGCTGCAGAGTGTGTGAATTCATTCTTTATAAGAACAGGAGTTTGTTCCTGTAAGCCTACGGGCAGTTGAAACGGCCATCGATTTTGAAGATCTGGCCAACGTAGGAAGTTTTGTAAGCAATTTCATTTATATATTACGAGAGAATTTGTTTCAGCAGTTCATGAGTATTATTCGATTTAAATTCTATGTGAATGGGCTTGAATTTCAATAAACAATTATATGAACAATGCGGGATACAATCTCTGTAATTTAGAGGTTAAATGTTTTACGTGTGTGTCCTTGAAGAGAGGAGAGAATAGAGATTCGGAGAAGTGCACAATAGAAAATAGAAAGAGGATGCAGGGGAAAAATGGCATAAGTAAAGCATTGATTGGTAAGTATGAGAAAGAGGTAGTTGAGAACAGGGAGCAGTTCAACAAATTGGAAATGATGATAGAGGAAAGCCAGAGAATTGATTGGCTCATGAAGAAAAAGGTAAAGTGGCACAGGCTATAGATGAAGAAAGAGCAGATGTTACATGCTCAGCAGAAAGAGAGATTACTCATAATGATTGAGTATTTGGAGAAGGACTTGAAGACTAAAGCTTCAAGTGAGACCAAGGGGTCGAATGACTTTACATCTGACAAATTTTGTATGTTTGCAGGAAAAACATTTGGAGAAGGACAAACTACTGATGTTGTCACTAAGGAATAAAATGGGACAGCCAAATATGTTGAAAATGTCCATACATAGTTGGGGAAAAGTTTTACTTTTCAATACATTGGAAGTAAAGGAAATTTATATTATGATGATGGCCAAAAGCTGGTAATTGAGAAATCAATTGGACAGCTTGAAGAAATTGAAGAGAGGACCATTGAAGAATTTCTGAATTGTATAGAAGACTTGGAACAGCAGGAAGATTTGATGAGTAAATCATCAAATGAGACCATGAGGTCTTATGATTTTGAAACTGACAAGTTGTGTATGAATGCAGGAATTGAAGAAAACAGTTCATATGATGAAACTGTAATGAGTGAAGCTGACTGTTGCCAAGTGAAGTATGATGATGATTATCTTCCAGATGAAGATCAGATTGAATTACTGCAACAAAGGGAATTCATAAATTCCTTGTTTTATGAAAGAGATTGTTTTAATGGGAACATGACAGTTATTTCTGATGATGATAAATTTGTTGTTAATGATGATAATGAAAGATTGAATTTATTAAATGGCCAAGTGAAAAGTGATGGACAGATAACTGAATTTATTGCAGAGATGGAAGATCAGAATTGTATTCTGATGAAATATGAAGAGATAGCGACAGCAACAAACTTGACTTGTGATAAAGAGGAAGATAGTGAAGATTGTATAAATGTTTTCTCAGATGAGATGACATATTTGTGGCATGAGTTAAGTTTTCTAGAGTAGAGGATAGAAACACAGAGAAAAAGTGTTCAGATTGTAAAGGCGGAGTTGAATGGAAATGAGAAGGTTCATTTTTATGAACCAGTGCAAGGAGACATCCTTGAGAAGGATGATGCAGAGGAGAGACTAACAGACAATCTCGAGAGTTGTTTGAAGGATTGGAATTAGAATACTGATGTGCTGACGACAGAGCAACAGGTTGAAATGTTGCCAGAAGAAATGACAGAGCAACAAATTGGAGTGTTGCTGGAAGAGGAAGAGACACAAAGATTTTATAATTTTGGTGTTTGTTTTATGATTGCAGGTACTGATAGAAGGACTAAATAATGTTTAGTCGAGGAGAAGAAAAGAGATGATGACAGTGACTAGAAATTTAAATACCAATCTGAAGAATTGCTGAAGTCAGAGAATGAAGAAATTGTCATAAGTGACGATCGTGAAAGAGTTTTACGTAGTAGAAGAAAAGAGGGTATGGATGATTGGGTGGCGGCTAGTGTAAGAGCTCCAACAATTAAGAGTAGGAGTAGGAGTAAGAGTTCAAAAATCAAAAGGAAGCAATATCCGGCGATCGAGAAGATATACTAGACAAGAAATTGAATTGATAAAGCTGATGGTGAAGGTATTGTCGAGAAGACAACATCAAGAGAAAACAAAAGAAACGGCAACGACAGAAAGCAGTCACAAACTAGGGCTGCCAGCAAGCGGAAGGATGCAACATAAAATATGGAAGCCTGGAGAAGTGCAGAAGAAGAATATTGCAGCGGGTGATCAGTTGCAGAACAAAGTGTGGGATCCGGAAGACAAAGACTGAAAGCACATGATCAAGAGATCATGATTATTTTTAACCTTGGGAGTCTGATGCAAGGGCATTAGGTTTCAAAAAATACTTTGTATTTTCATAGACATAGGGGGGTCTCATGTTTTTAAATTCTTATGTAACTATTAAATAATTTGAGTGATTTTAAATTAAATATGGAGAGAAATTGTAAATGTTCCCAAATTATTGGAGAACACAAGGGAATCTGATTAGTTAGGAATGTGAAGAGTCAGTTTCAACAAATTTAGGGATTCAGTCTAGATTTAGGAAATCTAGAATTTCAAGAGTTTTGTTGAGCATTAAGGGAGTTGAATCTGTTTATTATTAATTTGTATAAATAAGCCTTAGAGGCATTAAGCAAATAGATCTACAGAGTGTGTGAATTCAATCTTTAGAAGAACATGAGTTTTTTCCTGTAAGCCTATGGGCAGTTGAAAGGGCCATCGATTTTGAAGATCTGGCCAACGTAGGAAGTTTTGTAAGCAATTTCATTTATATATTATGAAAGAATTTGTTTCGGCATTTCATGAGTATTATTTTTAAATTCTAGGTGAATGGGCTTGAATTTCAATAAAAAATTATATGAACAATGTGGGATACAATCTCTGTAATTTGGGGTTAAATATTTTCTGTGTGTCATTGAATAAATCGACATCCATGTCGATGGAATTGAATGTGCATAGAATTATGAATCGAATCCCATGTGTTTTATTGATAGATGAATGAATCTATTGAAAGAGGGTGGAAATTTCATAAGGAGTCAATGTATGAGGGCAAAGAGAAATTCTCTGTATAAACAGAGTGAGGTTTTGAATTAGCAGTTAGGTCTTTATTGTGTTGAAATCGATGGGTTTGAACCATAGATAATGAGTAAGAATGGTTGATTTCAATGAAGAAATGCTGATGAATGGGATTCGATGGGCAATGGGCGAAGATCCCATATTAAAGTTCATGGCGTAGATGAATTTTGAAGATTGATTTAACATTTGATCCATGGTATTAAACTACACACACAGAAGAAAGGAGTCAATTACATAAATTGATATTGATTTCTATGTTAAGGTCATAATACCAGAAATCGTGGGGTCTTATGATGAATTGAATAAGGAACAACGTTCCATAGAAACGCACAGGAGGATATTTGAATTAAATTGTTTCTTAATAGAAATCAGATTTGCAATTGAGCGTATTTGATTTGGAACGAATAAGAAAAACCGGATGATTTCCTTTGGAAGAGATAGTTTGAAGATACCGTGGAAACAATAGAACATTGAGCAAGGAAGAAATGGAACGTTGAGCAGAGTAACTGGAACCCTGAGGAACAACAGAAAACCGTGAGGTGGTTTCAAAATCTAAACCAGCAGTATCGCGTAAGTCTTGAAGTGGTAAGCAGTCTTGCCTTTTTTAACGCGATGGTCTTAAATGGTGGACACGTGGCAAAGAGTGGTTTTTAAAAACCATTTTTATCGTGTGATTATGAGAGATTAAGAAGTATGCAGTTGTGCTGCGTGATGATCACCGAATGTGTGCCCAACCTGGTGTTGAAGAGCGAGAGCAGAATGCCCGTGGGATCATAGCTGAAGCTGCATAGTCGATAAGCAAGGTAAGGACGCTGGGGCCTAGTTGAATTATCGTGTTGATAATTGGATATTAATATATGTTGGCCTTTGAATTAATCAGAACCAATATTTTATGTGAAATATGAATGCTAATGAGGTTGATGTATATAGCTTCATGAACTGTGGGCCTAGAATGTTAAAATATGTTGGTGCCTTGGGTTAATCAAGGTCGAGGCTTATGATAGGATCTTGAAAAGGTCGATTATAATTAAAGTAAGAGAGAAAATTTGGATAAGACGGAGATTATATTGTATTTTTTGGAAGATAAGATGAAGGGGCTTTAGAACCTTTTATAAGTGGTGAAGATTAAGTTGGGTTTTAATTCGATTGCGAGTTCAATGTAAAATCGAATATTATTCAATTTCAATGGAATGGTTTTTTAAATATGGCCTCAATCAGAAGTTGAAAAAGTAGCTTTTGTGCATGGTTGTGATATGGGGTTTATAACCATAAGAATGTTAATTTAATATCTCAAATCTCAGATTTGAGATATAAAAGCTTCCGAATATATTTTCAAGTTTTGCCCAAATTTGAAATTTATTGGGCATAAATTGTGAAGGCATTTTTATATGCTCTTTAGATTTGGAGAATGTGGATTTGGCGGGGGTGGCCCTGCCATCAAAATATAACATAATTTGGACACCATATGATTACTAGCTAGTGATGTAACTCATTAAAAATGAGAGAGAAACTATCGATGATGTTAATGGCTCTCAAGGTACTATAGTATAATCTATATGGTGCGAATAGATGAGTTGAATTCGAACACCACACAGAATATTTCGGTCAAAGGCCAATGATGAACACATGTCGATGAGAGTGAGGAAAATTTACATTGATGTATGCAAGCCCCAAGGTAACAAAGGGATTTTGTATTTCAAATTCCTTGAGATTGAGATGATTTCGAGAGGAAGAGACCCCTTGTAGGAGGGCGTTGATGTATCCCCCATCAATGACATGAAATGGGTATCAAGTTTTAAAAAATAATGATGTTGATGTGGAACTAGTTTAGGAATGGAAGAAATGAATGTAGGCTTAGGGTTATTGCAACATGTATCAACTTAAGTAATTATCTTAAACATATCGATGACACTTTATTCCATCGAAAACATTGACACAAAACTGAAGATGAAATATTTTGAGATGGTGTGATGAACTAACAAGAAAACCATATTTTCCAGCCCAACAATAACAGAGACAAAGTGAAAGAGTGTCATGTTCAACTGCGACTCACTACCAATAATATGTGGAGTATCTTATTTTCCAAATTTCCCCAACCATGTTTGGTCAGTACCTCTTTATTTTTGACAAGCTTGAGGAGGATAACATATGCTTGATCTGTAATTTTATCTTTCAGATGTATCCCTCTGAATATTTTTAATGAACCATGAGTAGTGGTTCAGTCTCATCATGTTTGATGAGTCCATCATTTTTTGATGATTTTAAGAGTCCAGTAAAGGTGTCACTCGACTTTTCTTCATGTTTATAGAGTTTGAAAAAGAGGTGAAAAATAAAACTCCAAAGACTCATTTTCGAAAAATATTATGTTGAGTACGAAAAGGAAAAAAATAACTCAGGATAGCCTCTTAGCCATGTTTGAATAAGGTATTGCTTTTTTGTAAGTAGCTATCTCAAGAAAGGGCAAATCAACCAAGTGAAAGGATATGATTGGCCAAGCATATGGTCATGGTGGAATGAGAAAACCAAGGTTCATCTCGCAAAAACGGGCTGATAAAAAATGGCAATCATGTCGGATAAGATGTTAATGGTTTCATTTTTACAGAAGATTGAAACGTGGGAAATTATGATTTAAACTAGTTTCATTTTCACATTGGCTTCGAACTTTGAAAAACTGTTCTTGAAATAAGTTTTTAGGCCCCCAATCATAATAAATAAATTATTTATTTCCCAGTCATAAAAACACAATTCTAGGTGCATGCAACCCAAGCTTCATTTCATTCACCTAAGTAGACTATTGGTTGCTAATAGCCGAATGGAATGAATGTTTATTTATGAGATTAAGTGAAAAAATAGACTGGGAATTTACAAGATCTAATCAAAGACTCAAATTGAAGGGGAATTTGTTTCATTTTTTAACGAGCTTGACACAGTAAAATAATTATTCTCATGACACCTTGTTTCAGTTTTTAATGAACATGAAACAAGAAAATGAACTTTGCTCTGTAGGCTTGTTTCTTTTTTTTTAATGAGCTTGACACTAGAAAAGGAACTCTTCTCCAGGAACCTAGTTTCATTTTTTAAGGAGCTTGACACAAGAAAATGAACTCTACTCCAAAAACATTAATCATGACCTCCATGGGGCCATGTCTTTGAATTTTTTCTCATCGTATCTAAGAAAAATGCTTTAGAAGGAATCAATATTAAGGGGTCCAAAATAAATTTGAGGCTCCAATTCCCCAAGTAAATAACTCGCCATATCTCTTACTGGATCTGGGTCAAAAGAAGTTGAGAAAACAATGATATCCTTCTCTTCAACAATATATAAAGGCATGGGATAGGTTTCCACATAATTAACTTCTGGCTGGGAAGATACCACTTACATATTCCAAACTCTTAGTGAAGTAGGATGATTGACATTCAAATCAGGACCAGCAAACGAAAGTTGATCGATAGTCACAATCATCCCACCACGTGGGAAGACATAACTCAAAAGAGTGTGGACATAAAAATGTTCATAGCATAAAAATGGTTTCTCCCCAAGAGAAAATTGAAGTTCAAGGGACCCATGATGACCATAATATCAATACATACAATTTTTCCTACCAAGGTAACATGAAATGAAGGAAGGTTCCCTAAGTGTTTATTGGTTCTTCTTTTAAAAGAAAACACATTCAAAGTGGTGAATAGAAGTGAAAGGGAGCCCACATATTTCCAAGAAGTTGAGGATAAAATGCTAGCATAAGCTCCCTCATTTATAATAGTTTGATGTATATTCTTACCTTAAACCTTCACTTTGATGTTAAACATCACGTAAGAAGGGAGCTAAGGTTTTTTCAATCGACTATAATCAAAGGAAGTGATATGTTTTATTGGATGGGGTTTCATAGGAACGAGATAAATGCCCCCTTTTTCTGGTAGAATCATAATAAACAAGAAGAAATTGAGAGTTATGATCCTCACTCTCTATGGGAAAGGTACGATCAACTGAATGTGGAATCGAATCAACCATTTTCTCGACTAATTTTTGGTCAAGAAAAAACTTATGGGATTTACATTTAGAGAGAGTGGGATTGAATGGAGATCGATTCTGATCAAACACTTCATCAACTAATAGAGGATTGGGAGAAAGCTTTTGATAACAAACCGAAAAATGAGGTTGAGAAGTTGTAATATTTTTCAACATTTTTGAGGCTTCATCCATATAAGGAAAAAGGTGCATAGGATGATTTCCTTGACATAACTTATAGGGAAACTTGACTTTACCATTTTCCCCATGTCTAGTTAATGGGTTGTCACCAGAAATATCTCCATATGTTGTTAACCAGGTCTGATGCGAGCCTATGGACTACACTTCTAATACTTTTGGAATACTAAGGAAATCTCTAAGAAGGTAGTCTCCCTTACATAACTTGCAAGGGAACTTAAATTTGTAGGGTTTATTACAACATTTCTCCATACTAGTTTCATTCATAGAATTTTTTTCTTGGCTTCCCACTACTTATTTTTGTTCTTCTTCTTCTTAGCTTCCTGGGTACTAGAATAAAGAATTTCACTAGGTGAGGAGGAAGAAAGGGACAAATAAAAAATAGGTGAAGAACGAAAAGGGTCAACTTTAGGATTAACCTGAGGTTGATTTTGTTCATGTGTGATGTTATCACCCAAAAAATTTCAAAACATCATTGTGTCAACTCTATTTTTTATCATGGTCTCAAAATGGGTTTGAAAGTCATTTTAGGATTTGGTTAAGGGTAGGTTAGAGTTTTTATAAGTTTAAAGGTCATCATTGAATTCAAATAATGTCTTTTAGAGGTCCATTCCATGATCAAATACTCACATTTTCCATTTAGGAGTCATTCCATAAGGTTTCAGGTTAAATTCCTACAATTAGCCAAGAATCCTCCATTTCATAGTGTCCCTAGTTCAAATAAGAGGATTTGCGCTACGAAAGCGATAATACTTTCATAGTGCAAACTGGAAAAAATACACTGTTGGCGCTATAAAAGCACAGTTTCTTAACCGTATTTTCAATTAAGCTGAAATTTGTCAGAATCTATTAGGAAATGATAGGATAGTGGTATGGTGGGTCAGTTTGTTATCAGATTCAATGTACTTACCTGTCTCGCAATCATCATCGTCATGATAAGGCATGAATGAGGCATCATTCAGTTATGAGATGACATTTCAAATTCAAAATCTTGCCTAATTTGGTCATTCTTGTTTTCATTTGCCTCCATACGAGTGTCTAAGCTCTGAAGCAGTCAAGCTAAGCCTGTGGTTGTTCTATACAAAGGCTATCTTCACCATAATCAAGTGAGCCTGCTCCATATTCTCAAGCGAGGTTGTTCATATATTCAAGCAAGGTTGTTCATATCCTAATCAAGCGAGTTTGTTTCATAGATTCGAGAGAAGATGACAGGTTTTTCTAAGAAGCATGGCAGAGGAAAAGAAAGTCCACAGAGGGAAACATTGCTTAAGATATGAGCCTGAAAATGTGAAGGCTATAATTGAAGATCAAACAGTGATGGAGGCTTTTAGTAAAGAAGGTTGTCTCCGGTTTTGTTAAAAGCTACAGGGTTGCCACACACAGCTGTCTAAATAATTTTCCTTACACTTCAACGGAACAACTACCAAAATTGGGATGTTAAATGTGCCAGTCACACCTGATATTATTGCTTCTATGACAGAAATACCAAGGGGGAAAGAGACTTGGTTTAAAGGTTTTAAATTTGATATGGAACCATGCAAGGAATTCATGAAACCTGAGTATGCAGATATGGAACTCAATAATGCAATACCTAGAAGCTATATCAAAGACACCTATGAAAAGTTGTTGTTCAACATTCAAAGACACTTTACAAGTCAAGGCAGATACCATAAATTTTATACATATAATTTCAATCTGCTTCTACATTTCACAGGTATGATTTCACTAGATTTTCCCTTTTATTTACATAGGAGCCTTGCCAAGATCGTTGATAAAGTACAAGCCAAATATAATGGTTGTGAAACATCCTTGTTTCACCATGGTTTGATAAATTTATTGGTTTTTAATGAGCTTCAGAAAATAAGCAGCGATTGGTCCTCCTTTTTTTATGAATGGTTCTGAACTGGAAACTCTAACCCCAGCTAGAAACCCTAAAACCAAAGGAACTCCTTCACCACCAGTAGCAGAGTCTAGTCAGCCTATGGTTGCAAAATGAAAGAGGTTTGTAATGTTTAAACCAAGGAAAAAAGTTAAGAAAAGGACAGAGAAGACACAAGTTCTAGTTGTAGCAACTCCATCACCTACAAAATAGAGGTCAAAAAGTGTCAAAGAGGCAAAACAAAAACAAGTTTCCAGCAAGCAGGAAATCAAGAGAGTGACAAGAAGCCAATCAGTCGCATCAAAGGGAAAAATAGTTGTTTCAGGTACAAAGGATAGCCCAGTGATAAAGGGAAATTTAGATGACATCCTTCATGCAATTTATATAGATGAATAACCCATTGTGCAAGCCAATTTCATTGGAGTAGATGAACACAAACAGAAAAAGGTTAAGTCATCGAAGACACTTGAATTTGAGGGTGAAAATGCAGCCTTTATCTTTCAAGCAAGGAAAAATTTAACTAGGTAGGCTAAGAAGCTCAAGGAATGCATCAAGGAGGTCCAAGAAACTATTGAAATAGTCAAAGTCCCTGAAGAAGTGGTTGATCTCTCATCACCAACAGTGGAGCATGCAGCCAGCAGAACAATGAAGGGAAAAGAAGAAATCACAGAATGTCAACATCTTGAGGAGAAATTGAGGTTAGAAAATCAAGAGATTGATATGATGAGAAATGGGGCCAGAAAGCATAGTATTGAGAAAACATAGTTCAAAATAATGAAGGCAGTATGAGAAGGCCAAATTGATTCTAGGTCTGAAATTCCAAGCAGTGCAGAACAGTTTTCACATGGACAGTTTCAGCCATCAAGGAAGCAAAATTTGTTAGAGTAATCGATACTCACTTGAGAGCCAATCATATAAGACTTAGAGATCACGTGGAATACTTGGAGCAGCAGCTGAAATTGACTAAGGATGAGCTAAAAAACAAAGGTGCAGAATGAAAATCATTAAAAATTCAAAAGCTAAATAAAGTGAAAAATTAAGAATAAACCTCATGAAGATTGTGTTTTTCAGTTCATATGACTTTTTGTTTTGATGAAACCAGTGGTATTTTTATTTTTGGAAAATTTTGGGTTTTCATTTTGAAGAAATCTGGGCAAAACTGCTCACTCAGCAGTTTCGTAGCGCAAACAGTGCAAAAAGAGTGAAAAGCACTGTGAAACTGCTGTAGTAGTTTTTTTCACTCTTTCTCCTAAATTTTTCGAAGGGAAAATGTATGGATTATGATTTGAAATTTCTAGAGGAGTTGTGTTAAATGATAATTAAGATAATCCTGGAGGAAAGAAACCGAAATTTTGAAGGTAAAAGGGTAAAAATGCTGCGCCTCGAAAAGCACTACAAAATTGTGTTGTTTTCGTAGCACAGTTCTACTTCTGCTGTTTTGAATAGTCAGATGGTGGTTTTGTATAGCTGGCACTTAAGAATTATTTTGGGTAGGTGTTATTTCAGTTCCTGATAGCAAATAACCTTGAATTCATGGGTTCATGATGGTCATAGTGTCTCAATAAAACAAAGGACCCTATGCCTAGAAAACAGGGGACAATTTCCTAGTTTAATGGAGATCAGAATTGAGGTCACAAAGTGTTGAAGCTTATCATCTGGATTTGACCTTATGGGAATAAAGTTGGAAAATTATGCAATCTGGTTTAGATAAGGCTGTTATGAGTAAATATAAGGAGTTTGAATCCTATTTGTAATAGGACTATTTATTAGGTTTGCAGCTGTCATTTTGTAATAAATACCATGTCATATGGTTAGGCAAGGTGTCAAAAGTCAATAATTCGATGTATCTAGCTTGGGATAAGGTTATATTATGTTGTATATTATCTATAAATGATCAAGAAGTCGAATATGTAAGGGTTGGACATCTTTTCTCAAAAATACTTTGTTTATTCTAAGTGACTGGTTTTCTACTTAGCCAACTTAAGATTCATAAAGAGTTCTAGTGTGTTCTTGTTCTAATGGCATCTTTTTACTATCCTATTACAGTGGTGTTTGCTTATGTTACTCAGAATTCATCTTAGATGCTCTGACTTCCTACATAGACAAACTAACTGTGTGTTTTACAGCTTCACATGTGTATCTCTTGACTAGAACTTTGATATGCCTTGACTTCCATGCTAAATAGATTGTTTGGTTTTACTGAAGCTATTATGACTCCATAAGCCCAATGTGCACTTTCTAATGTGATTTACAACCAATATCTATTTTTATCTACTTATTATCCCACATAGAGTTATCCATCTATATTTCTATAAAAAATCATTAACCCTTGAGCGAGCCCTCTCAGGTTGAGGAGGCTAAGCCTCAATCAAAAGATTGGTTTGAAACAGTTACATGAGATTGATTTAATTGGCAGCCTATCAGGTCTGATTTTGTGATAATATGAGGGAGAACTTATTTGACGAGTAGTTTGGACATTCATATACATAAGGGTAAAAAAAACCAAACTGGAAAACCAAAGCTAAATCCGGGAAGGGACAACATTTTCATATAAGGAGCACCAATATTTCCAAAAAGAAGGAAAAGTACCAGGATTACCATCTAAGGGGTTTCCTTAATTGGTATACTATGTAATGGTCACCATTAGTGTCAACCTAACATCCACTAACGATTTGTTCCATGGTGATGATGTTATTTCGATGTCAATTAATTGATTGTAGAAATTAAAGACACAAAATAAAAAAAAGGTAACTAGGAAGATATGGATTACCAAGTGACTGTGAATTTCAATATACCACCATGGAGAACCAAATATTTACACACGGGAAGGAAATATCCCTGAATACTATGCTCAGTGTATCACAATGAACAATACGCCCAAATTTGTCACCTATGGCGAGATAACGACCTACTCAAGACTTCCAAAATATACCTGAAGGTACGTGGAAGCACAACCTGTATTAGTGTTGTATAATGTGTAATATTTTTATGGGAGTGTTCCCATATACTTATAGTTCATGGAGTTCCATTCGATATACTCGAAGGTATGTGGAGAACGATCATATACCTATCGTACATGGAATGGGATATCACCCCCATAATGTAACACTGACAAAGAATGAAAAATTATATGTTTAAAGATTCCAGAACACGTCTCTACCATATACCTCTATGTGTATTATTAAGTTTCAAATTATGCTTAGGTTAATTGAGCAATTTTTAGAGTTTATCTTGAATTATGTTTTGAATTCAAGGTTCCAAACTTGATGTCACCTGAACACACCTATGATGAAAATAATACAACAAAAAATAACTCTTTTCAATTTCCTTATTGCAATGAAAGGACTAACGAAGAAGGGGAAGAATAAATCAATCAAAAATGCAACAAATAAGTGATGCAAAAATCAATCTCCTCAACTTCGCCATTCCAATGAAAACAAAATCCTTATATGCAAGGAAAATAATTGTTTTATTTTATTTTAGTTTAATGTTTTAAGTGCAATGAAAATTAATATGCAACAACATTATTGATAAAATAAATCACATAGAATATTATTGTAATATAAATTTATTCAACTCAACCAAAAATCAAGTTCAATGTTTAAAAATGTCCTAATTGATAAGAAAAAACAAAAAACAAAAGAAATTATTACAAAGGGAAAGAAAAGAAAATGAGAACATTAAAATAAATTTTAAGAGACACTGAAAAACTGAGAGAACTCAAGAAATTAATTTGGACCAAATAAGATCAAAGTGAAAGGGAGGGAACGCAAATTTTTTGCATCCTACTATATCAGTGCAAGTGAAGAATAATAGACAGTGCACTGCAGTGGAGGTGCAGAACAAAATAAAGTGCATCGTTGTGCACATATATAGGATCAATGCATGTGCAGAACTGGAGAAGGTGTGTTGCAGTGCAGATAAATTGGATCAACGTAGATGGAGAACAAGAGAAAGTGCATTGCAGCATAGATACATACAAGGCTATGGTGCATTGGGTCACTCTGTTTTAGAACAAAGAGATGCCCTAGGGAAGTTTCGGTCAAAACACGACACAAGAAACCAAATCAATCTGAAACATATTTTTTCTTAAGATCAATCAATGTCTAAGAGAGTCAATTAAATTCAAAAGAATCGTTTACTAGTGGAGTCACCAATTTGTTATACAGAATTTTCACGTTTGTGGATAAAATTAAATTCCCTAGATGTAGTGGTCTATTCTAGAACAACAGAGGAAAAAAACATATATTTTTCCATAGAGGAATTGAAGAATGGGAAGTAATCCTACCCAGAATTCGTCGCAAGCTCTTATTTCCTCCTTGCTTGTAAGCTCCAATCGTAGCTCCAAATTCTATAATTATAACTTCCACGCACGACTAAAACAAGCCAAGGATCCAAAAAATCTACGTAGAATAATTCAATTACTCCATTTAATGAATAAAAAAGGCATTGAAATACATGAGTTCAATCATAACACAATAAATATAGGAAAACATGATACTATTTTTATTAATAGAAATTGGAGAGGGTTTACAACCATAAATAGGTACTAACTTTGTAGATGTATCCCTAAGTTCTCTTGTAGTTCATTGACACAAATCACACTTCAATTTCAACCTTAAGGCATGAAAATGATGGCTCCTTCAAATTCAAAAGCCAACCCTGATGCTATGAATGGTAATAAATTTATAGTAAGAGCATGGTAGTTTATGATTTACCATTATGGGCTTCAGATCCACATATGATGGGAGGATGAGCTCAAGGGATAAGAGGTGAAGTCTCCAATGTAGGATTATATAGAATTCAAGCTTCTTATACATGGTAAACAGTTAAAAAAACCCATGTAAGCTTCTAGAAGAGGAAGCTTCATAAATCTTTTTGATTTTATCGAATTTCTAGAAGCAATGTACCTGCAAAAGGGAGCAACTAGTGTTGGTCAGTGCTGGTGTAAAAGGGAGAAATGAGCACTGAACGGAGGTGGCTAAAGGGACATGGTGTGCTCGGGATAAAAACATTTATTTTGAGTAGCTAATGCTAGAAACTTATAATTTTTGGAAAGGTCATGTTTAGGCCTTTATGAATGGATGATGACAACATGTTCATGGAGGTTGATTGATTTGGTTTACATGCCTATTGACCAGATGTGAAAAAATGGCCTATAAAAACATGGAATGTAGTGTTTCTTAACACTTGAAAATTTAATCACAACCAAGTATATAGAGAATATAATTGCAAAATAACCAAAAGAAGAAAAAAAGAAGATGAAATATGTAAATATACCCTTTTGTATTGATAATGCAAAGGAAAGTTTTTTTATTTTTCCTTTTATTGTTAACTTTTCACTTAGAAAATCTCCAAATACACAACACAAAACAAATAGTACATAATCTACTATCTCTTCAAATAAATTTTCCATATCTAAAAACTTATCTACTTGTAGTCTTTTCAGTAATGACTACCAAGTACCTAATGGACTTCATAAAGTAGATTTGTTTACTTCAAATAACTATCGCCTATTTTTCCAATGGGAATTATTCAAAGAGGATAGTCACATATGATAATTAACTAAATTCTACATAGCCTAAAGTAGGGAGGTTAGGGTAGAACACCTTTTCCTTCCCCTTTGAAATAGCCATTTCCCTTAAGGATAAATATTAGGAAATTGTTGAAATATAATGGTCAATTCATATGTGCAATTTTTAGGTATTATGTATTTCCACTTAATCAATACATCAACAATCATTCACTAGTGAAAACAATCTCTAGTATTTTAAAACTATTTCTTGTTGAAGCCAAATGGAGCCCTCTTCATCAATATTGGGGAAGTCATTTTTCACCTTACACCTTAATCCGACAACCTTATTTAGATAGTAATACTAAAATATTCGATGAATATTTTAGTTGGTTGGAAGAGACATTTTTAAACCACTTTCCAATTCATTAGATGATCTCCTTGGGTCGATATAACTTAGGTTGTTTGAGTGATGTTTTATGATAGATCTGAAGGTGAAGAAACCCCTAATCCCATGTAAAATATGATCATATGTTTCTTATTTATTTATTAGATTTTGATTCATAATAATTGTTGGCTTTAGGGGTCCTGACCCAAGTTCATATTTTATCAAGCAACCAACAAACCCTCCAACTACTAGCCCTTTCTTCAATGACCCACTTGCACATATAAAATTATCACCCAAAGAAGTATTGGGGGGTGCTGGAACCAACTTTCCACACCATGAGGAAGAAAATAATGTAGTGGCCGTAAGCATATTGATTGCAGACTTACATAAATAGATGTGCACAATACAAAGTAATACTTTAATGGATCAAAAAATAGAATTATAGATTACTTCGTCGTAGATGTATTATCAAAGATCTAGATCCAGATCTAACAATGTGTAATCACTTACGCATATTCATCAACCATCAATATAAATTCATGCATAAATAATAGATCGTTTCATGTAAATAAAAGTATCCATAACAGAAGTAAAGAAAACTTAGAAAAAATAGTAAAAAAATAACACAGAGAGATAACACAATTCTTTCTGCAAAAATCAATCCTTGTATTGATCCAGATCACTTCAGTACATTAGACTTTACCCTTACACTCTACCCTTCCGGGCACATAGCGAGGACTAGGTCTTCGCACACACAACTAGAAAGGGCCTTTCTACCAAACCCAGACTGAAACCCTTACAACGTATTACATATGCATAAACTTAGATCAAAACATTAATAATAGTCTATCATTAAGTTACTTCCTTAGACTCTATGTATCTAGTTATATCATTCTAGCGTGCAGATACTATGGTATCAAAGCATGGTTTGAGGCCCAAATTTTACCCTTAAACCCTTTTACATAAAAATAGGGACTTTGACCTACCCCAAATCCCTTTGAATCATTTTCACAACACGCATATATAAAACTTATAAACAAATATACCAAAAAGTGTAACCCAAGGGACGCCACTCGAACAGGCCCCCAACACAAACATGTGACTCATCACGAGTCACTGTGGTGTATTCTCCTTTAGCTTCGCTTGGGGCGCATTGACAGAATATTTGAGAAGGAGTACCATTTCCAGACTTTGCGAAGCAGCTCCCTGCACTTGCAGAACTAGCATCTCAGTGGCAAGCCCTTCAGTGGCCAGCTGGATACTTCGTTGCATCTACTGAATATTCTTCAATGTAGTGTCCAACGTCTGCGAGAGATGAAGATCCTCCTTATCCCATGTTTGTGTTCACGCCTCCAGTAACTTACCTTATGACGCATCTCCTCAATCTTTGTTTGAATAATTCATATCTTCTGTAGGTGCACGTGGCACTGTGGAAGAACCAGGGTAGGCACCACTATTTTCGTCTTAGGAAACTGTTGCTCTTTCTGGTGCATCTCATTGCCCAACTATTGTACTACATGGTCATTGTGAACGAACTTCCATACACCCATAGCCAAGGTTTTCAGACTACGTGACTATGGAAAAAACATTTTTAGTAGGCTTTTTAACTTCGGCTCCCCTTTTTGCGGGGACTTCAAGTGGAGTTTCAGGTTGTAACTTCATTTGCAGATATATGATTTGGTGCTTGGAATCAGCATAGATGGTCTACACTTCATAGCGTGAGGCTTTCAAGTCACCAACCAATCCTTCCAATTTCTCTCCAGGGGCATCTGTGGCCAGGACTGCTCGAACTTAAGTATAGAATTGGGGGATTTTCACTTCAAGTGCAACACGATGGGCCTCAGCTACGTCGTAGGCTTCCTCCATTGCATCTTATTTATATTTGGAATCGGGAGCCTGATTCTTTGAATCAAAAATATATGTGTGAGCAATGACCTTGTGGAACTAAATTTTATCGGAAATCATAGTTTGCATCAGATGCAACTTTCCTGTCGGTAAAAAAGACAAGTTAATATTAATATCTCCTGCACCTTTGAATTGGGCATGCTGGCTGCCATTCACATGGATGGCTGGTCAGGGTTTTTTCACAAGATGATAATCCTCGGTTGCTATTAATTCTATGTCCAATGGCTGCGTGCTAGTTACATGTGCACTCATCTAGGTTTGGCTCACCTGAGAAATGTTCACTTGAATCGGGCTCGCTTGCATTTTTCCTTCCTAAATCCCAACCTCTACCACTTCAAGCACAAAATTATACTATACTTCCATATCCATCTAGCAATCCTCTATCATAGATGTGAATGTGTCAGTGATCTCATTTAAATCATCTTGAGTCAGTGTCAAGACATCATCTCCAGTATCTTTAGATACCAACCCTTGCTAGCAGATAATATGTCCCTGCAGTATCCCGAATGACACAAGATATATACACTTATTCAAATTTAATGAGATCTCATACTTCCTACAGGCATCCATCATTAAGCGTAGATTTCAAACATGATTCTTCAATAGCCCAAACATAGTCCAATCATAAAAATATACCTCCAGGAACATGTGGATAAATTTGTTTAAAGCAGCTACTACTACGCGCGAGAAGATGACAGGCGCATTCTTCAAGCCAAAGCGCATGACTATATATTGGAAATATCCCCATTCAGTTGCAAAGGTCATATTACATCGATCTTCCTATGTAATCTAGATCCGATGATAACCTAAAAACCCATCAGTGAATGAATAATTTTCTTTACCTCCAATGTTATCCAGGATTTCATCAGAGAATGGAATTGGGAATGGATCATGCACACAAGCATCATTGAATTTGCGCAGATCTCCATAGATCCTGATTTCTCCCTTGGTCTTCTTACCTTGTACTACCATTGGACTTACCCAATCAGATTCTTCTACTGGTTCTATGATGCCTGCAACAACCATTTTTTCAAACTATTCTTTCATCTTCTGCTTATATCTTGGATTCAACCTGTATGGGCACTGCTTCATTGGCTGTGCATTAGGTTTCAAATGGATATTCATAACTCCAAATTCCCCAATTATTCCTTTCAACTCTGAAAAAATTTTAGGGAACAAGTCCTGATATTCAGACAACAACTCGACAACTTTTCCTAGTGTATCATCGCCCTAGTAGTCTCCAATCATTGGCAGCTTAGGTTTCTATTTAGATGCAATATTCACCTGCGAGATATTTAATGGTTTTGTCACATCTATCGAGGTGATCGAGGCACGAGCTACTACGCGTTGTCCCTTGGATTCTGTAATCATGATATTCCTTGGATTCTCCTCACTCTCTTCAACTTTCAGATTCCTGCAATTCACAATATCTTTCATTTGTGCATCCCATTCTGGTGTAGCGCACTAGATTGCAGGCTTTGTTGTATCAAAGGTGACTTCTTGAATATTATGCAAAGTTTGGCCAATCTTATCAAATCCACTCTTAAAGTTGAATTTTAGGATAAAACTCTCTGTTAGTGTAGACCATCCACTAGCACCTCGGTGTAGCTCTTTCGCCAGATAGCAATCAGTAGCTACCTTCCCCAATGTGTGAATAAACATGTGGACCCACTTTAGGTCTTGTTTCTATGCCCCATACATGATTCCATCTAGCAAATTGTCTTTGCGGATCATCCTTTCCAAAGTAGACGTCTTCCATTCTGATGGTTGGGCACTCAAAGCGTGATATCATCATTTGAGCACATTCCTCCTAGTTTCCCATGTTTTCCTTATGAATTTCACACCATATCGTTGGATTAGTATGCAATTCGAGATCCAAAGCATGGAATATTCATTCTTCTAGAACAGTCCTTTCGAGATCCCCTATAAACATGTTTCTATTAGTTAAACCATCATAGTGGGGTAATTCATGTACCTCAGATGCTATACATCGAAGATATCTAGTCATATGATTACAGCGCAGCGTAGATACTTCATGTAACTAGTTCTTCCAGTTTTCTAATTCCTCATTAGAATTTGAGAAACAAGAGCTATCCTTCTCCCAATTAATATTTCCATCTTCTGTTGGATTAATCCAATATTCCTCGTGCAAAGTTAGCTTATATATTTGATCAATATCATCATCAGCGCGCACAAGCTCTGTGTATCTTTATCCTTCTGCAGGGTCTAGAGGGATGATGACCCTAATTCCATTGATTTCAAATTCCATTCTTCTCTTCTTTGGGTTTATGAAACCATCTAGATCAATAGCACAGTCCAACCCTTGCAGCATAGGATAAGGATTAGTATCATCTATAATTTTTATAACGTCAAAGTCTACCATCACCTTAACACCCTTGATACTGACTACGACCTGCAACAACCTTCCTAACAAAATGATATTTTGTCCATTTTTCATGTGCAGTTGAACGGTAGACCACTGCAACATGGGTTTTCCCATGTGCTGCAACGTTTTATTAGGTAGAACATTTTCATCTTATTGACACCTAATCCTAAGGGATTGGGTGAGATTGTATTTTATCATATTTTAGTAAATAAGGAAGGCCAAGAGACATTGGGAAGTGAATCCCAATAGTATCACCTCCATATATAAGTACACACAGAATCTCCATCTAATACACATTTAGTTTTGTAGAGTTACATCCTGGTCTGACATGGTATCAGAGCCAACTATATTTCTAACATCCCTGCCCTTGTAACTCCCTCCTGGAAGACCTACCTCTCTGCTTCTCTACCAACACCTAGTAGAACTTCTCTTCTACAATTCTACAAATTATCCACAACATATATTTATTTTTATTACAGGAAATTATTTGCAGGCCTCAACACCACGCTTCCTCCCTCACAGCGACTCACTCTTCTCCTCGCAGTTCTCACTCACTTGTGACTCCTCACCCTCGACTGCCACTCGCAACCATGTTTTCATCTGTCACTCACAGCCTCCTTCTAGGCTACTACTCATAGCTTCCTTCTCCTCTCATTCCATGTGGTTCCCTCCACTCCCCGCCACAAATCCCACTCGCCCCTCCCCTCACTCATCAGTAATCCCCTTCCCCCTCCCCCTGCACTCCCCTCCGCTCCTACCTCCCTTGCCCTCCCCTCCCCTCACACTCCTCATGCCCACTCCTCCCCTTCCCCCTCACTGAATACCCCCATCCCCCTCACCTCCCCTCCACTCCTACTCCCCTTGGACTCCCCTCCCATGCATATTGTCATCGTATTCTCCCACTGTCAACTTGTACTCCCTCCCTGTCATTTATTTACTGCTCAGCCTCCCTCCCCCAAGTAAATACCTCCCCACTTCCACCCTCCCCCAACTAATACCTCCCCCAAATAAACTCTCCCTCAAATAATATCTCTAATTTTTTTTCCCGATTTTTTTTTTTACATATTTTTTTTTGAAGTGTAGAATTTAAACTAGAATTGAGTTTTTACCATCACAACAAAGTTTTTTTTCTTCAAAAGAATGCATTCTGGCATATCTATTGTAGGATTTATTCTCTTTGGAAAGGAGAACTATCCGGAATGGTCTCGGAAAATCAAGCACACTCTCATTTTTAATGAGCTGTGGAGAGGAATTTGTGAAAGAGAGGCATACCTTCCACTAGCAAAGCCCACTTCATACAAGGAGATCACCATTTGGGAAAACAAGAACTGCAAGGCCTATGCCTTGATTATAGCTTCCATAAATGAAGAGGTGAGTCGCCATATTACACCATTTTCGAATGCCTATGAAGCCTTGAGCAAGCTAAAAGAACTCTATGACTCACATTTAGAACTTGAAATTGTTCAATTAATGATTAAGTTGTTCAGTCTTGAATTGAAAAATGATTACCCTCTTGCTTTAGCTTCAGAAGTAAGATCTATCATGCATGACATTAAGAACACTAGTGTAGAAGTTGATATACCTCTCATAGCATATGTTAAGGCATTGTATCCCATTTACTCACAATATCTTGAGTCCATGCAAGAAAGTGGAAACCTCATGAAAATCACCTTTGATTCCCTTGAGAAAAAGTTTGCAGAAAGAGAGAAGGCTTTTGGAAAGATGACAGCCCCTCTGTCTTCTGAAGAGGCTGTATGATTTGCACATAGAGAGAAGATTCATGCTCAATATTCTTCCAGAGGAAGAGGTTGCCAAAGAGGAAGAGGAAGAAGAAATTTTAGAGGAAGAGGGGGCAAACAAACTCAAACTAAAAAATCTGATCTTCATTGCATATGCTGCAATAAAGACTAGAATGATGCATATACATGTAATATGCCTTGGGATAAAATTGAGCAACAAAGAAATCAAGAAAAAGATAAAACTCATGATAGAGGCAAAGGTAAAGCACCTGAATCCACTCATTATGTTGTATAACATTGTAACAATGTAGTAACTAAAGATGTGTTTGATGTTTCATTTACTTCTTGGAGAAATGATTGGTTGCTAGATTCAGGAGCAAGATGTCACATGACATTTAGAAAATATTTTTTTGAAGAATTTACTGAGAAATTTGATGGAGCAGTATACTTCATAGATAAATCCAAACTCAAGCCATCAGGGCTTGGCACAATCAGGCTTAAGTTGCTTGGTCTTCCAGATCATCTTCTACACGAGGTTCTATACCTCCTTGAGTTGAGGGGAAACTTGTTGTCCTTGGTCCACATTCACATGTTTGATGGGAAGGTTTAGGTCATAAAAGCATCATATCGCTCACTTTTCATGGAGGGAATAGAAGAAGGAAGCCTCTCGAACCTACAAGGTTCCTCTGCCCATGCATAAAACTTTGAATCCAGTTCACATCATGATGAAGGTATATTCCCATCAAGTCTTTTATGGCATGCTAGATTTGGACACTTAAACTATGACAAACTTCGATTGTTGAAGAAAATCGTGTTAATGGACTGCCTACAATTCCTAGGAAACTTAAGCAATCTGATGCTTGTATTCTAGGAAAGCATAGCAAACAACCTTTTCATGATTCAAATTCCAGAGCACATAGAAAACTTGAGCTTATTCATTTAGATTTATGTGGCCCTATGCCTATTGCTTCTACAAACGGAAATAAATATATGATGAGATTTATTTATGACTACACCAGAATATGTTGGGTTTACTTATTGAAGAACAAATATGATGCTTTTGAAACATTCAAGAATTTTCATGCATGGATTGAAAATGATGCAAAAACTCATATTGGCTCTTTGCGTACTGATAATGGAAAATAATACAATTCAAACGAATTTGAAAATTATCTTCGTCAACATTCGATCAAACATCAAACAACTATACCCTATAATCCCCAATAGAACGGTGTAGCTGAAAGAAAGAACAGGACAATTTTAAATATGGTTCGCTCCATGATGTTTTTTAAGAATGTAAAATTGATGTTTTGGGCTGATGCAGTTCTATGTGTTGTATACATAAAGAATAGTTGTCCTTAAAATTCAATCAGAAACAAAACTCCTTATGAAATGTGGCATGGCCACATTCCTTCGGTAAAGCATTTTAGGGTCTTTGGTTCCACCAGTTATGCTTTGATACCCAAGGTACAAAGGAATAAACTTGGTGCTAAAAGTTGAAAATGTATCTTCTTGGGGTATTACAATACCACCAAAGGATACTGCCTCTATGATGAAGTCAATAAGAAGTTTGTAATAGCAAGAGATGTCATATTCCTTAAATCTTCCAAAACTGACAATGTTGTTGAGCGGAAAATTGATTGCCTCGATAGATTCATACATGCAAAGTATTTTCAAGAATTTGATAATCATATTGCACATCTTAAAGGGGGGATTCCTATATTGAATCAATCTGTGGAATAATTTTTCGAAGCACTCTCTCCCCCACATGAAGAACCAACCATGGATGACACCTTGAACGATGTGATTCACAGAATTGAGAGATTGAATCTTAATTCAATTCCAACTCAGTCAAATGAGCAGCCTGGGCCATCTCAGAAAGGTCCCCCGAAATGGCTGACAAAGACACTAGAAAACGTTTGTCCCGATGAGGTTGGAAAGACAGGAACAAGAAGTTCCACTAGAAAAAATAAAGGTGATTTATATAATTTTGATTGACCTGTTGATATGGATATTGCTTATAACTATGAATTGAGTTTGTCTACAGATAATGAACCAACTTCCTTCAAAGAAGCCACTTCTCTTGACGAATGGAATGAAGATATGCAAAAGGAGTATGATTCCTCGATAAAGATGGAACTTGGAAGCTGGTTGATCCTACTTTGGGAACCAAATCAATTGGTTGTAAGTAGGTCTACAAGAACAAGTACAAAGCAGATGGCTCACTTGAAAAGCACAAAGCCAGGCTTGTGGCAAAAGGTTTTGCACAGAAAGAAGGGGTCGATTATGAAGAAACTTTTCTCCCACAACAAAATGGGCCACCATCTAGACACTCTTTGCCCTAGCATCTTAGAAGGGATGGAAAGTCCATCAGATGGATGTAAAAGCCACATTTTTGAATGGAGATCTAAAGGAGAAAGTTTTTGTCCTAGCCAGAAGGAGTTTTTGTGAAGGGCCAAGAACATAAAGTATGCAAGATTTTAAAATCCTTGTATGGCCTCAAGCAAGCATTGCGAGCCTGGTATGAGAAATTAACTGAGAATCTTATGAAACTTGACTTCAAACATTTTGATCTTGATGATGCAACTTTGTTTGTTAAGAAAGTTGGAAAAATAGTTGTATACCTTGTGGTGTATGTAGATGATATTTTGATGATAGGGAACAATGAGAGTTATATTGCATCCATAAAGAAAGAAATTAATAAAGGTTTTGAAATTACTGATTTGGGTTATGTTCATTACTATCTGGGTATTGAAGTAACTCAACATCCTAAATTTATATTTCTTTCTCAAAAGAAGTACATTGGAGATATTTTGAACAAGTTTGGCATGCATGAATGAAATCCCTTAACCACTTCAATGGAACAAAACTTGAAGCTCACATCCATTGAAGGGAAGGAATTCGAGGATGCAACGAAGTATAAATAACTTGTAGGAAGTCTTATCTATCTTAATACCACCAGACTGGACATCTCATTTTCTTTTGGAATCCTCTCCAGGTTTATGCAAAAACCTTGTGAAGGAAATTTTTCTGTTGGAAAAAGAGTTCTAAAGTACTTGCAGGGGACTCAAGACTTTAGACTCAAATATACACAGGTAGGAAATTTTAGCTTAATTGGATACTCTAATTCAGACTTTGATGGGTACAAAGTAACTAAGGTGTCTACTTCAGGTTATACCATGAGTCTTGGATCAGGAGCTGTCTCATGGAGATCACACAAACAGTTAATTCCAACAGATTCCACAACCGAGGGAGAATATGTGGTAGTAGCTAAAGCAACAAAGGAAATTGTGTGGCTCAGGAAAATCCTAGAATATTTGTAGATGAAACAAATGCATTGAACACCACTCATGATAAAAAACACTTCTGCAATAAAATTTTCCAAGAACCCGAAGTTCCATGATCGAACAAAGAACATCGATAAAAAATACCATATGATTTGACATCATGTTGAGGCCAAAACCATCCATCTACGTCATTGTTCCACAAATAAGTAGACTGCAGACATCTTCACCAAAGTGCTTGGAAGAGAAAAGTTTGAAAATTTCAGAACGATGCTTGGACTCACCAACATCCCTTCAAATTAAAGCGGGGAATGTTGACACCTAATCCTAAGGGATTGGGTGAGATTGTATTTTATTGTATTTTAGTAAATAAGGAAGGAAAAGAGACATTGGGAAGTGAATCCCAATAGTCTCACTTCCATGTATAAGTGCACACACAATCTCCATCTAATACACATTCAGTTTTGCGGAGTTACCTCCTGGCCTGACACATCCTATCCTAGATCTAGAATAACCTGGTCCATCTCATAATCACCAATATGGGCGGTCATTTTCTACTCTCTACCCATTCTCTTCTTATTCTTATATATTTTGTTGAAATCTCTCTGGTCTACCATTAGATTTTCTTTCTCTGCACAATTATATATTAGATCCTGAAGGTTTTCCACTTCCTTTTTATTGCGCAGTAACTTAATGCAACCATGTAAAAATGGTCTAATCTCTTCATCTCCTCCTACTTCCTTCACTGGCATACCTGATGTTGATGCACTACCCTCTGAAAATTCTTTTTGTGCTTCCACAAAAGTCTCCATTTCACATTGCAAATAAAATCCTACTTTTCTCTCAAGCGCTTTATGGATAAATACATCAATAGCTAACTACTTTCCCTTATCTTCATTAGTGGCTACACTGCTCCTAGTGACCATATTCACTTTGCGATATTCTTCACAGGTTTCTACTCTAACCATGTGAATATTTTGTGTGGGAATCTACATATTTTTGTCCTGCATTTTAGCAATCAAGACAAGACAATCTTCTATCACATGATCAAATTTTCTATAATACTTGCATGATTTTCGCATTGGTTTTGGGCAGTCGCGCGCGTAGTGACGAACATCCCCATAGTTATAGAAAATAACTTGTGCTCTTCCTTGAATAGTTGATACACCTCCTCATCCTCTCGCTCTGCCTTGAAATCCACCACACCCAAAGGGGGATGTTGGTAAGGTAGGTTCGACCTGCATCCTATATATTTTAGATTTATCCAACATCATATCATAAGTGTGACAGTGCTTCTAATCATGTCCTAGTCACGAAAATTTTTTGTAAAACAACTCCTTCAACTCAAGTTGATACTTTTCGACCCTTGGGCAAAAATTTTTGTCATGCAATCCGGCAACTTAACAGATTGTGCACCATACAGTTCTCTTCGCTGGACTAGGACCCCTAATGTTCAAATAATTATTGAAAATATGGAATTTATTCTTATGGTGCCCAAAAAATTTACATTTTATGCACCAGACCTCTGCACATACTTCTTTGCCCTTTTCTTTACACAGGATTTGAATCTATAAATGCATGGCTTCCAACTGATTATGAATCTGTTGAGTTCCAAGCACAACAGGTGTTTGGTTAGCTTCTAGTTTCATTGCAACCTCCACAGCCTTACCTTGTGTAGCAATATTCTTTTGACCCAATGGTTGGCGTAGATGCAGGAGAAACATAAGAATAAACCATTCCTTATGTTGAGTATCATCGATGAAAAATCCACCATATCTGATAGTGCTCTTCAACCTTTGATCTGCCTCCCACACATATTCATTAACCTCCTAATGGATCTCTTTCATTTCAGTAGCCAACTGTGGGTATGACTTAGGTTTCTTGAACTATTATTTTAGGGCATCTTTTATTTGTTCCATGGTGGAATTAGTATTTTCTTGAACATATTTGATATACCAATCTAATGCGCGATCTTAGAAAGCAGTGGCTAGCTGTGATTTATTAATATCATTATTATTAGCCTATTGATCCTGCCATACGACCTCAACCAAAAACCATAAGTTCTTAGTATCTTCATTTCCAATGCCTCTAAAATTATGTAACTCCATCGACATGGCCATATTTCCACCTGGAAGAGGTGGAGGTGGTGGATATGGATTGCACGATGGAGTGGGTGCTTTGTGATATGGGTGTAGAAGTGGACTAGATGGGGTTGGAAAAAGGATCAAGGTTCTCTGAGTGTTCTATTTTGATGAACCTTCTTCTTTAGAGTCACTAGAGCTATTAATTTCTGGTTCACCTTCACTATCGGATCTATGCTTCAAATGGCTATAAATAAAATTTTCTGGCTCTTCGCTATAAACTTTTACACTGCACGTAGTCAGGCCTATTCATGACATTCAAGAAATATGTTGACACAAATAACCCTTTTCACATAATAGCATTTTCAGCAAAAATTTCAAAGAGCACAGGAATATATGTCTAGGACCTTTGAAAAATATTCTCTCTGCTTTAGAATATGATAGAAATTGATCAATGGAAAATTATATCACGAATCCTTGAAAGAGGCGATCGATCCAATGATCTACTGTGTAGGTGATATTACTCTCTAACTTTTCGTATTGTTGAATAAATTTAGGATTCCACTCACTGACTGCGTCATGCTTCACACAACTATTGAATTCAATCAATCGCAAAAACCGCTCCTGGAACTCAGATGCAAAGGAGAAAAATAATATCTCATGAACTTCCTTATATATGTATTTCTATACCCACTTTTCGTAATATAGCTTAGTACTTCGATTCTCTTGGAGTGTGATTTCAATGATTTTTCTATCCAACCAATATTTCATTTCATTCTATGAAGGGTTCCACAACATCAAGTCTCCCTCAAAATGATCCCTGTCCCAGCAATAGAACCATTTGTTGGCTTGAGGGGTCCTGACCCAGGTTCAGACTTTATCACACAACGAAAAAACCCTCCAACTATTGGCCCTTCTGGCAAAGACCCACTTGCACAGATCAAAGTCTCACCTAAAACAGTATGGGGGGATGTTGGAACTAGGTTTCTGCACCGTGAAAAAAATAATGTAGTGGCCCTAAGAAGATTGATTGCAGACTTATATAAATAGATGTGTGAAATATAAAGTAATACTTTATCAAATAACAACCCATAATTACAGATTACTTCGTCTTTGATGTATCATAACAGAACCACATCAATATATAACAATGCGTAATCACTTAACTAGATTAATCAACCATCAATATAAATTCATGCATAAATAACAAATGTCTTTGCACAAATACAAGTAACCATCACAAAAGTAAAGTGAAATTAGACAGAATAGTAAATAAATAACACAAATAGATAACACAAATTTTTCCGCCAAAATGAGTCCTTGTATTGATTCAAATCACTTCAGTACATCATAATTTACACTTACACTCTACCCTTTCGCGCAAACAACTAGCGGAGTTCGCACACAACCAGGACTAGGTCTTCGCTCGCACAACTAGCAAGAGCCTTTCTACCCAGCCTAGACTAAAACCATTACAGCATATTACAGATGCATAAAATTATATCAAAAAATTAATAATATCCTATCGTTAAGTTACTTCCTTAGAGTCGATCCATCTATCTATATCATTCTAGCGGGCGGATACTATGGTCTCAAACCATGGTTTGTGGCCGAGAGTTTACCCTTTACCCTTTTCGATAAAAATAGGGACTTTGAACCACCCCAAAGCCCCTTGAGTCATTTGCACAACACGCATATATAAACCCTATACAAAAATATACCAAAAATTGTACCCAAGGGGACTCTGCTCCAACAACAACATTTTCCTTTAGGATGCCCAAAGAGGCTTCTATAGTGTGGAGTGTGTGATCCACTTCCTAAAAATTGGAATTTCTTGGTAAATATTAAGTAAATTGAAATTCTTATTCACCATAAACATCATATTGGAACATTTTTGTGACTTCATGATAACAAGTATTATAGCTTCATTCCACAAGGGGAAGTCAATGTGCCCATTGGTGTGATTTTTTAAGAGGGGCTTATTAACCACTTTAGTTTGATGATATTTTTATGAGTGATATCAAATGTTTGTTTTTGGTTTGGTTCCCAATATTTTAAACAAGCCCTACCAATTTTTTTGAACAAATATAGGGTCCCAGTTTGAGGCAATGGGAGCAGTCATGCCATATACTTAGAAAATTAGATCAAGGAAGAAATGGGAAATGGAAGAGGGGGTAAATGGATGTTCCAAGGTACAAATATGATCAAATTTCTCATAATGATTTACTACTATCATGATCACACATATTTAGCACAAGTGATGAATTAAATTCCTCTAAGATTATTTGTTTCAATGTCAAATTATATACTAGAACAATGCATCTTTTATATCAAAATATATCTCCCTTCCTTTTAGGAGGATTGGGATATTCATGAAGCATGTGTATTTGTAACCATTCTTAATGGGCCTTCTCAAACAAACCGTAAATGTGTAAAGATAAAATGAATATGTGTTCATCCTCCTAAAATTTTTAGTATAATTCTTCAACTACCATATTTTATTTACCATTTTAGATAATGTCATAGTTTTACCTTAGTATCTTGGTCACCCAATATTGTTTCTCTAGTGATCATAACATTTTTTTAAGAATAATTTATATTATTATGATGATTCTTTATATGTACATTTTTCCTAATGAATTATGGGGGTCAAGTATCTACTATGTGCAAGATGGCTATCATGTATTTCTCTATACATATTTACCCAAATTACGATCACATAACTACATAGTAGTCGATTTGAAAGGGAACCCTTCTTGCATCCATACAACTCCAAGACATATACACTAGCCATTAAATTCAAGGAAAATAGACACTAAAATCTAACACAATTAATGTTAGATTAATGCACATTGAATCCTTTAAAGCTAAGATGGTCTATTTACTAGTCTCATTCAAAGAAGTGGAATTATTTTTAGTAATGAGCCTAGCGATGTATTTATAAAAATTTATTATAATATCCCATATTTCCTAAGAATCCATGCTATCTCTTCATGGTTTTGGGATTAGGTTAATCCTACATAGCTCCATTTCCTTGGAATTAAATCATACTCCCCACTAACATACAATGTGACCTAATTACTCAAAATTTCAAGACCCAAAAGTAAATTTGGAGAATTTTATGAATAACTAGTGATAATGTAGGATTTGCAATGCTCTATAAACTTTATCTATGTGGTATTCCCATGTTTTTTTGTAGATTAGAATAGTGTGAAAGAATAATGACATAAACTGTATAGAATGGGTCAAATTTCTTGTTCATGAGGCTTTTAAAGGTTGATGGAACATTGCAAAGGCAAAAAACATCACTAAAAACTGATAATGACCTTCATATGTATAGAAACAAATCTAAGGGATACCTATCTATTTCATCCTAATGTAATAGTAGTTATAGTAAAGGTCGAGCTTAATGAAACAATTAGCTTCATTTTCATCGAAGGGGTGATAAAAAACTAGCATACTAAATTAATCCTTGACTCTTTCAAAGACCAAAATTCAAGAAAAAAGTTCCAAGTATGTTTCTTATTTAATACCATGACCACTTATGATGATTACAAGATATTTTTGGGACATATCACTCTTTCCTCTAGCAATTCTAAAATGATATGATAAATTGCATTTTCTATGCCAAAATGTGCCAATAAGGATTCAAATTGGGTGGTGAACTCCCTCAAATGAGCACAATTGTATGGTCATGCTTCCTACATGAAGGTGGCAAAACTTCTAGTGTTTCAAATTATTATTAATGGTTATAAAGAAAAAACCATAAATTAGGGTCAATATCTTGTGGTGTAGTGTTAAATACTTATATAACATTGAATTGTTCAATAAAACTCGAATGGAATTTTTTCAACAAATTTTCCATATGATGAGAGGAGATATTTTTAAAGGAACTAGTTGTAGTCCCCTTAAGGGTGTTTTTCTATCCCTGCTACATGAATCTCATGTATAATTATTTGAAGTCAATGGTGAATGGACCCAAACTACGTAACAATTATATCCCAAAAAATATATCATAAATTCCCATTGTAATAGAAACCAAGTGATATTTGATATGATATTCACCAATGTATTGCTCCATTTTCATAGCATCCCCCACATTTCATCAATCACCTAAATTTAACTCACAATGATATTTAGGTGTTTTGTGGATTTTCTATGGATGACTTTGGACATGTGATGGCATGAGATGATAGAGGGTGGAAAGGAGAATCCAATGCTTTGAGAATCATTGAATTTTGAGTTGTCCATAGTGAGATATGACTATTTGAAGTTATTAAATGGGGTTTGGACATGTGTGTCAAGGTCAACCTAAGGCTATTTTAGGCTTGTGATAGTTGGACAACCCATAAAGATGATTTTTTGCAGGACTTCTTTATAGAAGATATAAAAGGTTTTGTGAGAGTGATAGAATGCATCCATTTGTGCAACACTTCCATCACAAAGAGAGCTCATTGGAGGAAAAGATTTATTTTTTTGGATGCAACAAGGGAGGCATGAATAGTGTAGAGAAGGAGGATTGCATGAAGGGTTTTTTTAGGGGTATGAGTGTTAGATAAGGGGTTGAGTTCCCTTGCTGCAATGCCGCATCCTCAAGGAATATTTTGAGGGTCTTGGGAAGGATTCATGTCCTTGGGAAGAATGACGTAGCTAGGTGGACGCTTGTTGTAGAAAGTCACAATAAAATAAAGGGAGGTCGAAGGGATGTGAGGGTCTAGAACAACCCATAACTTCAGCGTAGGGTCTCCTCCCCTCTTATAAGGTTAGCCACAACAAAGGAGGGGAACTATGTGGAGTTTGAAGGACTTTTATGGACTCTGTTGTGTGCCCTAACCAGGCCTAGTATTGCAACAGTCAAAGGGGACCCCAAACAATGAGCTTGAGATGTGTTTTTGAGGTGTTTGATCCATGTTTTTGTGTCATATTTGGATCACATTTTATAATATCCTATGGGATAAAAGTTGGAGGGTTGATTGGGTGATCAAAAGCCTCCAAAGGGGCAAGTCTTATAGTTTAGTATTGGGTTCCATTGACTTGGTGGAGGGAAGTGTGTTGTCTACCCAAAGTAGCCATTAAAAATCTATCTTGAAGTGACAAAGAGGAGCTGAAGGTTGGTTGAAGATTGGTGCCAAAGTTTAATACCCTGATGGAAAAAGGGAATGCTACTTTGGCAGTTTAGAGATTGTATATTGGCCAACCTAGAGAGCAGATTAGTTCAGCCCATGTACATGAAACAATGCTACATGGCAACCCTCTTGGAGTCTCGGTGTGTTGTCCTTTGAAGGACTAAGGGACAACTAGTAAGAAGTACAGAAGTGAGGGGCTGATATGAAAAGATTCAACAATGAGAATTTGCAGCACAGTTTGTCATTGTTTCTTGTATACCATAGATTGTTGTATTATTTCCATTGGTTTAATATAACGAAGATTGGGTTATACATTATTGTACAATATTTGTCAGAAATTGTGTATACTTGTGCATATGTGATTTACTACTTTATATTTTCCGCTGTGCAAAGTAGTTCTGGTTGAGATTCTTGATTTGGTAGCATCAGTGATTCTAAGATGTTCTAGAACCAAGATCATGGAAATTCAACATGGTATCGGAGTGTGTCTAGGCTACTTTGGAAGTCAGTGAATCGGAGTTGTGCATAACGAAGTACAATGTGAGCAGGATTTGGTCACATTGTAGGTGACAATGTCGAAGTTACCAGTAGGTATTTATTATGAGGACATGTTGGAGAGATTTTCTAACTATAGTCCTTGGAAGGAAAGGATCAAGTTGGTGTTGTAGGTCAACATGATCTGGGATTTTTCTAAGATAGCCATCAAGAATCCAACCCACCCTAGGGAGCTATAAATATATGAATATTTTGAAACAAAGCTGATATTGATCATCTTAGATGATGTGAATGATTCCCTAATACCTCATTTGTCCGGGAAGAACACCACACATGAGATGAGGATGGGTCTTCAGAATTTGTTCCAAAATAAGAAGGAGAATCAGGTACTAGTATTGGAGGATAACTTGAAGTCTGCCAAAATCATAAAGGGTAAAGGATTGACTTCATATCAGAAAATGTTGTCTCAAGTCAGATATGAGCTTATTTTTTCCGGTGTGAAAATTTTAGATGGAGATATGCTGAAGATTTTTATGAAAGGGTCCACTAAGGAATGGAAGCCCTTCATCAAAGGGATCATTTCTAGATCGAAATTTTCAGATAGGAAATGACTGTGGGATGACTTCATTTAGGAAGAGTTGAGAGACAAGGATCTTCATCCATCAAAGATGAAAGATGAGGACGTAGAACTTGCAGCGCGAATGAAGGGTAAGCCGAAGGACTTGAATACATTCAAGTGATCTAACTATGGAGAGATGGGTAATTTTTCATCAAGATGTCCGACGAAGAAGAAGGGAGATGATGAGAAGAGGAAAGGAAAGCATGTCCTTAGTGTTGCTACTTCAACTGAGATTGATGATCTCACCAAGAGATTGGAGGAGGAGGAATTTTATCTGATCTCTCATTTCTCATAGGGTACTATCAATGATGATGGATGGTATGTGGAAAATGGTGCGATGAAGTAGATGACAGGGTCACAGGAAGTTTATGAGACTCTAGCTGAATGGCACTCAAATTTGCACATGGTCTTGGGCAACAAGAGTTAGTTGGAGATACGAGGATCAAGTGTTGTGCCATTTAGGATGGAGACAAGGCGAGTGATCCTGTAAAGGATGTACTGTTTGTACCAAGAATCAGATATAGCATGATTTATGTCTCGAAGATCAAGAAGAAGGGGTTTTAGGTCTTGTTCTAGGATGAGAAGGAATGACTCGGGCCTAAAGGCTCTAGCTCCGCTTGTCTCATACTTGGAGTTAGAGATCATAGTCTATATAGGCTAACAAGCAAGCATATGGATCATGAGAAGTAGGTGGAGCAGGTGCAGGTGCAAGCTTAAGAGGGTTAGGTACAGTTTCTAGCATATAAGTTCCATTTTCTAGAGGATCACAGGGAGTCGAGTTCTAGTAGGAGCTTGCAGGTTCAGAGGGAGACTTTGCAGCCCAAGAAGATCATGTCGTTAGTGGGGAGTAAGGGTTCTTCCACATCTACCAAGAAGGAATCATGGAGATATTGGAAAGAAATACATGAGAAGAAGATGAAGCAAGATGCTTCTAGCAGTGACAGTGAACCATCCAAGAGAGTTGTAGTTCACATAACAAGGATTACTGCGATGGTGAGCATAAAGAGTTGGGAGATTGTTGCGAGTAGTGATGATCATGATGATTTACTTCCTAGTCTGGGAAGCACCTCTCTCACTAATAGGGAGTGTTAATTTTTTAGTAGCTTGAGAGGTACTCCAAGCCCTAGGGTTCATTTATTGGAGAGAAAATTTCCATGAGAGTCACTTGTGGGTTTGGAAAGTAGTTTGAATTAATTCTTTTTATATATACCCCAAATAATTTCATTGTTCGAGTCCACCCGAAAGTGTTACTTAAGAGGAATACCCATACAATATCATGAATTTTTTTTTGTTTATTTGCTTATGAGGACAACTCCTATGGGATTATGAAACATAGTAACCGATCAAACAAGAAAATTACCATTATCTGTTTTTTTAGGTAGTAAACAAAGCACCCAATTTTGAAAAGTGGTGATGCAAAATCACCTTTTTATTTTTAGCATATTTTTGGCATTTTAATTGTTGTTATGAATTAATTTTTTTTAATGTCACTATTTTCATGTCGATTTTGAAAATTGTTGATGCAGAATCAACTATTGTTTTTTTGGAGCATATTTTTGGCACTTTAATTTTTCTTGTTTTTTTTATTATATATTTTATGATTTTCATCTCTTTTTGAAAAGTGGTGACGCAGAATCAACCCCTTTTGTTAGAGGGTTGATTTTTGACACTTTATTTTTTTCATTTATGATGAAAATTTGTTTTAAAATGTTAGTGATTTTCATGCTAATTTTGAAAAGTGTTGATGCAATCTCAACCCTTTTTGTTTAGAGGGCTTATGTTTTACACTTTAGATTTTCTAATGTATTAAGTGTGGGTAATTTTTTCCTAAATGTTGGACATTTTCATGTTGGTAATAAAATATAAAACATGACCAAAAAATAATCAAATCCAAAAAAAAAGTATAAGAAAGAAAGGAAAAAAAAATCAAAATGTAAAAAAAAACAACATTAACTTATAAAAATAAAAAAATTTAAGCAAAAAGTTGCAAAATAAATAAACAAATAAATGGGGACTTTTTTTCAAAAATATACCTAATTTAATGAAAAGAAGTAAAAATTAACCCAAAAAAAACATCAAAGGCCATTTTTTTGTTGAAAAAAGAAAGGAAAAATGGATAATTAAAAAAAAATGATAAAATAAAATAATTAAAATACAAATTAAAATATTTAAAATTAAAAAAATATAAAATAATAAAAACTAAAAAATTTAAAATTTAAAAAAAAAATAAAAATAAAAATTTTAAAATAATTAAAATTTAAATCTACAAAAATAAAAAAATTAAAAAAAAAATTAAAAATTAAAATAAAAAAAATTATTAAAAAACACACAAAATTTCATTTTTTAAAATTAAATTTTAAAATAATTAAAATTTAAATCTAATATATATATATATAACATTTTGATAATTAAAAAAATAAAATTTTTATTATTAGAATTATTATTTTTTTGTAAGTCATAAATCTATATTATACGAGTAGAGTGAAGTTACATAATGTTACAAAAATTCCCCTATGACAGGTCTGCCAACATAGGAAACCAGTTTAGTTGATGGGGCTAAAACAATTTTTATTGTCTTTACAAAAAGAGCTATCGTAGCTGTCTACAGTTATCTTGCCTTGATTTATAAATTTGCAATAGAAACATCTACCTCCCTGGGGAGATTACCCCCAGGCCAGTTATTCGAGGTTACTATAACTAGAAACATAAAAAATGGCAGCTTCATTAGAGCAGAAAACTAGATTTCATGCTTGATCTTTGATAGCTCAGACCCATCTCTCGCCGCAGAGCCACCCACTTTGGCTTGAAAATTCCTCGCCAGTTCAGCACCATCATCACGCTCAACAATTATGGGGTTTTGTCCATCATTTCTACTGTCACTCTCCTTCTGCTCCATCTAGAAGCATTCGTTTTTTAGCTCCCCATTTGGCCAAAGCTGCCAAATCATGTCCAGACACTAACTTGGGTGTTCAACTGCTTCATTAGCCATCTTGTCCACGAGCGAATTTTATTTCCTTCAATAGAATTCCACCCCTCTCAGCATGCTTAGGTTTCTTGTAATCAGCGGCATGGCATAAGATAACCTCCAGTGGACAGTTACCTCAGCCACCTGAGCCCCATTGTGAATATGTTTTGCAGCGTTTATAGTAAGCATCGAGCCCCATTCTATGATGACGTTTGACATAATTTCCTGAACTATTATAGTGAGGCCTCTTTCCATTGCTGCAAATTCAGCCTTGTTGTTGGTGGTTTCACCCAGCCAGTTATAGTACCCATAAAAAATATGCCCATGGTGATCTCTAACAATGCCTCCGAACCTTGCCTTACCAGGGTTGCCTCGAGCCACCCCGTCAAAGTCCAGCTTCAAGAAGCTCGTACACAGAGGGACCCATTGATGTTGTCATGCCTGCAGTTCTCTTCGACTCAGACCCATGCTGGTCTTAGCATGGTTAGTCAGTTTGAATATTTCCAAAATGGAAAGCTTGTGGCCCTACGGTATCTCAGTCGGCAAGGATCGCATATGGATAAGGACAATTTCCCTCATTTGATGAATAATTTGATCGTAATAATCTGAGTAGGTCTTTTTCTGTTTTGGAAAATTCAAAAATTTTGTTCCTTCCAAACATTTCAGACAACACAACTCAGGAGCAGGTTCAACAACAAATTAACAATCTCGTTTTTGGTGAGATTGTCCCTCCAATCCTCAATCATCCTTTCGATAGAGGTTTTGTTTCTATTCGACTAACGAAAGACAATAGCTCCCCAATCCTAGATATCAACCGCAAAAGTACAGGTGTTTAACAAACAGTTATTTGATTCCTCCATTTGACGACACAGAGTGCACCTTGAGGGCCCCATGAAACTTCTCTTAGTGAGATTATCCTAGGTAGGAATCCTCCCTTACATGACCAGCCAGAGGAAGGTTTTGATTTTTGGCCATAGGGTAGCGTCCCAGACCTTTCTCGCACAGGGAACCTTCTCCTTGTCCTCCTGACTCATCAATAGGGCTCTTTCTTCCCTGAAACTAGAATCTCCTCACTTCCACTGACCCCACCGCAACTGGTCTTGATCCCCCGATATACCTCGATATATGAATCCTTCTCTTATCAAGCTCCAGCTGGAGGGTAGAAACTTTTTCTTGCTCTCCCCTGCCTTCAACCTGGGTCTCAAAGATCCAATGTCTCCAATTCAGATCTTGCGGGATTTCCTTCCAGTAGTGTTTCACAGTAAACTGACCATTGGCTTGACATCTCTACTGCAACTCTAGATACTGAGGATTCCTCAAATAAGGTTGATGTTGCCAGATGTCCTCCCAGAAGAGGGATGTTTACCCATTTTGAATCTCCCAGAAAGAATTCTTTTGACAAATTTCCTTGTTGGCCCAAGCCAAATTCCAAATTGGTGACCCTCTTATCTCCCTGGCATTCAAACCATATCCCATCTTTGCCAATTCCTTGTATACTATGCCCACTAGAAAGAGGCCCAGGGAGAGTTTTTTTCCTTGAGCCACCTCCACCAGATCTTTGCACCACATGCTTTTTTCACAATCTTAGGATCTTGGAGGCCTATCCCCCCCCCATGCCTTGGCCCTGCAGACTTTATCCAAGGCCACAAGAGCCCACTTTCCCTTCTCCTCTCCACCCCTCCATAGGAATTTACGTTGGATTTCCCTTTTCTTCCTAAAGACCCCTTTAGGGGCTGGCAGAAACGAGAGCATATAGGTGGGGATAGCCTGAAAGAACGCCTTAGTTAGGACAAAGGAAACCTACCAAGTTCAAATCTCTATGCATCCAATGCTTCCCTCTATCTTCCAAGGCTCAAAACATTTTTTCCTAGTGCAAACTCTGCCAAGGCTTATCTGTGAAGGGGATCCCTAGATACCTCAATGGCAGAGGCCTTCTTTAAAACCCCAGAATTTTGGCTAAACTCCATTCGACAGGGATGTAGGTGTTGAAGAAAAAGATCATATAATTAGAATGGTTGATTTCCATCTCTGAAGCTTCCCCAAAATTTTCAAAGATGAGTGTAACAACTATAGCCTCCTTGACTGTTAGGATCCCATGAAGAATGGCGTCATCAAAAAGCTATTGATGAGTAGTAGCAGGGCCATTACCATGTGGCTGCAGCCCATGGATTATTCCCTAGGCTTGAGCTACCTTTAAAATTTTACTGAGACTTTCCATCAGAATAAAAAATAGAAAGGGGGAGATTGGATCCCCTTGATGAATACCTCGGGAAGGATAAAAGGCCTTTGCTGGGTTCCATTGATCAACAGGGAAAAGCTTGGGGATCTCACCATTACCATAATCCATTCAATCCAGTGAGCAGCAAAACTAAAGGCTTCCATCACCGCCACCATGTATCCAAATTTACTTTATCATAAGACTTGGACAGGTCCAGCTGGATGATCATACCGGCTTTCCTCTAGCTCTAGATGGAGTGAACCATTTCGTGAGCCAAAATGATATTGTCAAGAATTTTCCACCCCTCCATAAACCCTGTTTTTTCTTCTGAAATATTTAAGGGGATAATGGGTTTGAGTCTATTAGCCATAACTTTGGAAATGTTTTTTTATAGGACATTGCACAAAGAAATAGGGTGAAACTTATCTAGCGTATTGACTTTGTCTCCCTTGGGAATAAGGGTTATGAGGGCAGAGTTTAAAGATTTCAAAATAGCAGAGGCCTGATGGGAGTCCCGAACCACTTCCCACACATCATTCTTCACTGTATCCCCACAAACATTGAAGAAGTTAGTTGTAAGCTCGTCTAAACCCAGGGAATTATAATTTGGCATTTCCATGACCACTTCTTCCACTTACTCAAGCGATATTGGCCTATTCAACGTCCTTTTTTGTTCCTTAGTAATCAGCTTAGGAATACGAGATAATAATTATCTGATATGAGTCATTCCATTCCCTATAGGCTCCATTGTGATAGAGGAAAAGTGATTGATCAGAGGTCCTCAATATCCACATGGGATTCCTTGACAATACCTTTTGTTTCTTTCAACTTTATAATACTATTAATGCGTCTATGAGAAATAGCTGATCTGTGAAAGAATTTGGTATTTTTTTCTCCTTCTTTGAGCCACTGAATCCTAGACTTCTGACACCATAGAGTTTCCTCTTGATTACATCTCTCCATCCATTTCTTTTTTAAGTCTTCCTCCCTATTTTTCTGCTCCTCTGTAAATGCTTCATCAAGAACATTTCTCTGAAGCTTGGCCATTTGATCCTCTAGAGATTTCTTTTCTTTGAAAATGTCTCCAAAGATTTCCTAGTTCCACATTTTAATCCTAGCTTTGATGTGTCTTAATTGGCCTTGGAGGCAGAACATCATTGATCCCCATCTAGGGAGGGGCTCATTCCACCACTTTTTTATGTTTCCTATGAAATCAAGGTGCTCCATCAAAAATTTCTCAGACCTGAAGTGTCTATTTTTTGTAGTTCCAAGGAGGCTAGCCTCTACGATAATACGCCAGTGGTCTCACGCATTACTAGGCATGATATTAGCTTCAATGTCTAGACCATCCATCAAGAGCCCCTCCGATATAAGGAATATATCTAGATGCGAAGCAATTTTCCTTTCTCGCCCATCTTATAATTCCACGTATAAACCCCATTACTTGTTTCTAAATTAATAAGTTTAGATTCCTCAATAAAGAGTCTAAAGGCTTCAACATCCCTATTGACTCTCCTAAGACCTCCTCTTTTTTCATCCAACGAGGTGATCATATTGAAGTACCCCCTAGGATCGATCTTTTGTGTAAGTAACTAGTATGAATTCTTCTAAGGTTTTGTAGGAGACTAATTTTCCCTTCCAAAGGTTGCGGCCCATATACAGTAGTGCATAAGAAAGTACCTTGTTCCCCTATCATTTTAACTTGCAGCGTAATCACCGATCTACTAGCATCTGTTGTGACTAAGTGCACCAAGCTAGGGTTCCAAAAGGTGGCAAGGCCTCTTGAGTTAATATCAGTTGAGACATCTACAATCTCCCATTTCCCTCCTATTCTCCTTTTAACCTACTTTAATTTTTCCAGACTACATTTCATCTCCGCAATGAGGATGATATCCGGGTGTTCCATTCTAATATTCTTTTTGAGTGTCCTTTGTATATTGAGGCTTTTAATATCTCTAGCAGTATAGGATATAATATTCATTAAAAACTCAATTTAAAGAGACAGAGAGAAGGCATCTAGGGTACTCCTTGGATGAGGAATTAAATTTTGAATCGAATGAGTACTCCTGCTCAAAATGTGAGTAAAAACTTTGGGAGATAAGTTGAAAATACAAGTTGAAAAGGCAATATTTCCTTTTTTCCCTCTAAAATTTGATGATTGAATCAAATCTTATTTTACTATTTCCACTATTGTTTTATAATCTCCTTAGGAGTCCTATTTTAGACCTCAAAATTCCCCTAATGGAAGTTGATCCGATCAATTTGTTCTTCAGGTTTTTCCAGGCCTACTTCCTTCCACTGCTCGACCATGCTTACCAAATCCATCCCTTCTCTTTTCAGGATCTCTCGTAATTCTAGGTCTTCCATGCATGCCTAACACACAGTCACCTCTCTGTCTCCTTCATGCTCATTACCGGTTCCCAAAGGCTCCATTACCTGGTCTTCCTTCACTTCGACCTTGTCCTTCGATTGAGATTGTTTTTGCTCACTTTGTTGTGGTTTTTGAGTTTCCTTAGCATGCTCCTGGTGATGGTTATCCATCAACACGTTAAAAGCATTCTGAGTGCCTATGATCTCCTTAGGCCTTCATTTTTTATTCTGACAGTTGGCCCTACTCCTAGGGTTAGGGCTCACACAACCTTCCTTATCCTTCGCATTACCCTCCTTAACCGGCTCTTCAACCTTATTCAGAGGAAATTCTCAAATAATATGTCCATGGGCATGGCATTTTCGACACTAGAGAGGAATCTTCTCATAACCTATAGGTTGCAAAATTTCCTCATCTCGATAGTCTCGCCACACCCAATCAGGTAGGGCTCCTGAAACATCCATTTCAATGCAGATATTTTCATATGAGGTATACCTTTTTTGCAACGTTGTCTCTGAGATCTTCATAAATTTTCGCAACTTATTGCCAATCCTCTCCAGGGCTTGAGGTCTCCAGTAATCCAGAGGTAAGGAGAAGAGACGAATCCATATGGGAACATGAGTAAAGGTCTCCTTTTCCTAAGCAAAGTCGGAAATCCATTGTTGCATGTATAGTCCTACTGAAGCATAGAAGTATCGACCCCCATAAAATACCCAATCTCTATCTTCCAGATTCGCAAACACCATTGTGAAGAAGCTGTTCATTCCTAGATGCAGTTGGATATCCCCTTTAGGATTCCACTATTGCTTCATCCAAATTACCAAGGCTTTATCTGTCGACCAAAAACCCATGAACTTATATATTAGTGCATATGTCAACCTTTCGTCCCTGTACAAATACTTTTCTAGTCTGTCAAAAATAACCCTAGGGTTTTATTTTTCCTTATGTTTACATGGCACGTTCCCCGAGCTAGCTATTTTGGTGCTCTCTCCCTCTGTCTGCGGTGAGGATTGGTCAGGGCTTTCCCTCCATTGGGTATGACCATGTCCTTCCATCTACTAATCACCTTCCTTGACCTTTTTTCCTTGGGAAACATCCTCTTTTGACTTGGTCCCCCGCGCTGGGCCCCTTCTGTCCATTTTCTCGGTAGATAGTGCTGTCCTCTTGTCTCTCACCTTTCATCTCTGAACCTATAATGATGACCCTATCATTGAGGCCCTTCCCTCTATCCATGATCATGCTATGGTAGGGTGGTGCCCTGAGGCCCCCACCTCGCCTCATCTTGCGGGCCAGAGTCTGCCCACGTCTGAGCAAAAAAGACCCACGGGCTGTCCAAGCTTCCAGATCCAAATGCCTCTGCACCCAAACTGCAACCCTACCATAGACTTCCAATTTCACCATTATTATTATTTTAATTAAAATGATGAAAAATATTAAAATGATTTTCTTTTAAAATTCAATTTACAAAAATTTAAAAATTTAAAAATAAAAAATTGAAAAAAAAATAGATAAATACATATGGTTTTCAAGTTGCTTTGTTTATCATTTATTGAAGAAATCTCTAGATTATCCACAATGTTATAAAACAAAGGCCGACGTTTCAAATCCCAATGGGGATCCATCTTCAATACAAGATGTGAATGAGGAATGAAAGAAGGACGAAGAGGTCAAGGTTTATATAGTGAAACAGGATAAGAGGACAGACCGACCAGAACTGACTAATTAATATTCTATTAATTTATTTAATAAATTTTATTTTAATAAGTAAATAATTTATTCTAATAAATTTTAATTAATTTAATAAATTTATTTTAATAAATTATAATAATTTTAAGAGTATATATAATATCATTTGTTCATTAATTTAAAAAAAATAATAATAAATTTATTTTAATAAATTTCAATAAAATTAAATAGTTAAAAATTATATTAATTGCTTAATTTTAAGTGATAAAACCTAAGAGTTACTAAAAATATGTTTTTAAATTCTATTTTTTTTTTATGAAATTATAATTATTACTAACCTAAAAATTATCTAATTAAATTAATAATATAAGAGCTAATTCTTAATCTTTATTTTAGTGAATAATTTTAAACTATAATCCCCTAGAATATGAGATAACCCTATATAGTAATAATACTAGAAAGGTTTATTTATAAAATTAATAATTATTAATTAATAAATAAAATTAATAATTAGTAAAAACAAATAATAGTTAACTTAATTAATATTTTTAGAATCTAAGATTATGTGATCAATCATATAAATTATAAAATCTCTTTCGGTAATAATCACATGCAGTGGAACATTGTCGACGCGTTTCAAACCAACTAGTTGATGAACCACACTGGTTGGTTCGAAACGCGTCAACAATGTTCCATTGCATGTGATTATTACCAAAAGAGATTTTATAATTTTATTAATATTAACCTTTATTTATTCAAACAAGTAAATAAATGTTAATAAAAATTAGTTATTATTTATAATTATTATATATTAATTCTTATATTCATTTTGTATTCAACTAATTATTATTATTATTATTTTTTAATAGAAACGGTTATGAGTTGATATATTAAAAATGGATCAAAATGGACTGTTGAGCAGTTTACATGGGGAGGGAACTAATGCCCATTTTCTCACTTCCATCAAGTGGACAACCATGGAGTATGTATGATATCTAGAAATACATAACCTTGCAATAGCCGAGGGAGGTAGTATTTGGTGAATACAAACAAACTGCTGCAGCAAAATACCAAAAAACATTTAAAGGGGAATCCAAGCTACGGAATCGGGTCCCAAGTTTCCTCTTTATCACTTAGCAGAGTTCCCAATGTGAGATGGACTGCTCTGTTAGCTTCATGATCAGCCTCCTTGTTGTTATCTAGAAGAACATGAAGAAAATTGATTTCTTGAAATTTATCCATTACCTTTTTAATTCTTGCAATGAATCTGTTGAGTTGGAGGTATTTAGGAACAAAATTTTTAATCAAGATCCGAATGATGCTTTGAGAATCACCAAAATCTATGACTTGCTCTATTCCTAATATTTTCAACTGTCTTAAGCCCTGTAGTAGTGCTAATTATTCTGCTTGAGTGTTGGTGTTGTGCCCCAGCCCCCACGCATACCTGTGCTGAACTGCTCCATCCAGATTTTTCATAACTCCTTGAGCTCCCGCTTTCTCGGGATTACCTTTGGCTGCCCCGTCGAAATGGAGACAGTGGCTTGTCCCTTTGCTCCAGTTGGGAAAATTCTCACTTGACATTATCATTTTCCATTCCTATGGGTTGTTTCCATTTATGCTTGCCAAGGGAAGATGAAGACCCAAATCTCTCCCCAAAACACACTATTGATCACCGGAGTTGGAAAACACTCAAATACTCATCTTTCCTTGAAAGTAGTCAATGAGCAGGCATTTTTCATTAAGGTAAACCATCTGGGGTTGATGGGAGCAGTCTTGGAAGATTCTGCTATTTCTTTTGAGCCGCAACTTCCAGCAAACCATTTTCGGCAGAGCCATCCATCCTGCCTCAATCCATCTTTTTTCTATTAGTTTTCCAGGATATATGGATCTCCAGTGTGCATACAAACACGAGATTTGACTCGGAATTCTGACTTTTTGATCTCGGAATCTTAACGCCTCTCTCCAAAGAGCTTTGGAGCAATTGCATTCAATCAAAATATGATTGACCGTTTCCTCCTCCTCTCGACAAAGGACGCAAATGGAAGGACCCTGGAAACCCCATTTCTTAGCATTATCATCAGTTAGGATGTTGTTGTGGACTGTCAGCCAAGTGAAAATGTTGATTTTTAGGATAGATTCATCCATCCATATACCTTTCCATTTGTCTGGATTAATGGGGACATGAGGAATCATGGTGTGTATTCTGTATCCGTGCGCAACAGTATACTTACTCGAGAGCATTCCCCAGCCTCTCCCGTCCTTCTGCAATTCATTGAGAGGGGCCTACCCCTTTAGCCAATCCACTAATTGCGTCCACAATTTCTCCAAATCACTTGGCAAATCAGGATTTTTCCAACCTCCCCACTTATTTTCCTCCCAATTCGAGATATCCCATAGCGTGGAGATATCTCTCTGAGCCATCCATCGCATGAGAGGGTCGATGTCAGGAATTTCAATCAGAGGGCGATCTGTCATGATTTCATTAGTCCAGAGGTTAATTAATTTTCCATTCCCAAGTATCCAATAACAATTCTATTGGATCAGGGGCAGAGCTTGTTTACACAGAGCAGAGATTTGGGATCCATTTCCCACCTCCATATTGAAATGATGACTTCTGAGTCTTGGATGGGCGAGTATTTTTTCAAAAAGGCTCTTTGGGCACAACCAGGTTTCTGAGAGACTTGTAAAGTAAAGGTTGCTCCCTATGAACAATGTTGCTGTGCAGTGGGTTCTTCTGTAGGTCACCTTCTGAAGAGCATTGCAAGTTTAACATCTAAGCTGTGGGCCCAATTTAGGGATTGTGCTTTATCCTTTCAAATAAATTTTCTTATAAGCACTTCCATTCCACCATTTTTACGAGAACTCCTTTTAGAGCTAACGTGGAGGGAGCCGGTGAATGGGAGACTGTTGAAATCAATTTATCAGAATGACTTCCTAGCTAAATTAAGCCAATAAGTATCTCGATAACAACAGCTTAGTTTGAATTATCATGAGAAGCCATCCATACTGGTAGCTTTTGGAACAACGAGAATCAGGGGTCCTTGAAAATAAGTACATGGACATGACCCAAGCGGTGGGTGATGTCGATAACTCTAAGCTTTTTGAATATTCCCGGCCATATAATTTACATTTTCTTGTATATAGATTTAACCTCATCTATTACAAAACTTATTACATTTCTGTTTCAACTTTCTTTTGACCATAGAAGACTCATGACATCGGTCATCCAGGAAGAGGGCATGGTTAATGTCCTTGACACCTCTAGAAATCCTGAGGCCCATGATGTCCAGCTCCTAGTGCTTTCTCTCCAATTGAAAACTTAAAACAGAATCTTGCAAAACAAACAACATACATGGAAAGAGGCGTTTATGAGACATGAAATTTCAAAAAACTTGGTAGCTTGACCATTTACAAGGGGGCGATCAGTTTATTATATAAACGGATCAAGCGATAAAGGAAGGACTAAAAAATATGGCAAGACTACGAATAAGTGCCATATTTTCGATCAAAAGCATTGCAAGATCCAATTTGACAACCATCCCGCACCTATACCAGCAGATGCCCAGATCTTTGACACTTCTTGCAGGATGATATTATGCCTATTTTCCTTCCTTGGACAAATCCTCCTTGATTTTCGAGGAATAGGCTTGGGAATTCTCACTTGCTATTCTCATGACTAGTGCCGATGATTAGTACCCATTGTTACAAAGGGAGATCGGATGGAATCTGCTGAAGGAGTTGGCACCTTTTTCTTCTGGGATGAGGGATAGGAAGGCTGAATTAGTACTACCCCCAATTTTCTGATAGTCTTGGGATTTTGAGATCATTCTCATCAGGTCTTATTTGATAATGTGCCAACAGTCTTGGAAAAATCTAGTTGTGAACCCATCTGGCCCCGGGGCTTTTTCCGGCTCCATAGTTCGCAAGGCTGCCTTTATCTCTTTGCTACTAACTTGGGCTATTAGACACTGATTTATTTTACTTGTTACCTCTTTGGGAATCATCTCCAGAAAATCTGGGTTGTGCCTCAAATTTGCTTCTTCACTATAGAGATTGTTGAAGTGGTTGTAGGCGGCTTCATTAATGCTTTGGTATATAGTGTGAGTTTGAGAGTCCTCTTGAATCTCCATGATCACATTATGGCTTCTTCTTTCTTGCACTTGCTGATCAAAGAAAGAAGCATTTTTGTCTCCTTCTTGCAGCCAAAGTGATGGCAGTGTGGGTGCAGGTGTTAAGGAGAGCTGCTTAAATTTTGTTACTATGTTTTCTAATTCAGGAGGAATTTGTTCCTGATCTTTATTTCCACTTTCAGTCATCAAAATTTATTAAATCTGCTTGATTAATTTAATAAAATGACTTACAAAAGCTAAAGTCCCCTTATCCATTCGAAAACATAATAATTCATTTTAAACAATGTTTAAGCATTTCAGAATGGTTTTTGGATTTCAAACACTTTAATAATGCTCTATTGAATAACCTGTCGGTCCATACCTTTTATTAAACTCTGCGCAACTTCCAACATGAACACCATCGGATCTCCGACGCTTATGATCGGATGGCTATCGCATTCCAATAGCCCTGACACTTTATGGCTCCAAAGTAATGCAAAATTGGTGGTATTTCCACCGTGACATGTCACCTTTTTACTCGATCGTGTTCAATTGAACAAAACCACTCGCATGCCCAAAAGAAGTGCGACCATAGTGGCTGGTTTTTCAAAAACTGCATGGTCTGCAAATTTTCATTTTAGATCACATTTGACCATTGATTTTCTGTTGGTTTACCGTTCTAACTTCATCTTCTCTGAAAATCTCCTTTATCGCTCTGTAACTCAATAAATATAGATGAATTATCGACTATCCAATCTCAAGAAAAGAAAACCAAAATTTCTTCAAGTTCTTCCAAATCCTTCACACAGAAGTTAATTACACTTAAATTCTACATAGAAAAACATAAATCCAATGGATTTCCGAAGAGATGAAACCCTCCGAGAATTTTCCAAGCATAGAACAGATAACTAAATTCTGCAAATTTTATTATCTTAGAGGCAAAACCTTCTCAACCAAATTTTCTATGGTCCAAATTTGATTTTCTCCTTCTTAGAGGTTACATTTAATAGGGTTTTACATAACAGTCGACCTCCTCTTGAGGATAAAATTATCCTAACTTAGATAAAATCCTAATTACATAATATCTTCCCTAAATATATCAACTAAAGGCTAAATATGTTGAATCTAGTCTAAAATGTTCAATCTTCCTAGATACTAGTTCAACCCTTATCTAGTAAAACTGTAAATTGACAGCTAAAGGTATCAACACCTTTGCTTGTAAACTTTTTTTTTTCTGTATTTTTGGAATAACTAATTAAGCCTTTTGTCTCTAAACCTCATGCTCCTGCATCAAACTCCTGAGGACAAAAAAAATCTTCATGGGCTCCTATCCATGAGCTCGTCCACAAAACTGCCCAATTTCTGCAGCATGGTTTCTGTCATCTAGGTAGCATCTTCAATTGGATGATTCTTCCACTTGATCAAATATTGAAAATATTCCTGTCCCCTAGTTTTCTTAAACACTTTCTTGTCTAAGATCCTCTCTGGCTGTAATGTCTTTGCTATGGGTAAATTTTTTACCCAGTCAATCTTTCCTCTGTCTTCTGGTGTGTCATCTGTGCTACTGTCTTGATATTTGTACAAATCAACAACATTGAATATTGGAGATATTCCAATATCAGATGGTAATTAAATTTCATAAACATTTGCAGAAACATTTCTCAATATCCTACATGGTCCTATCTTCTTGAATTTTAATTTGTTATACTCCCTCTTTGGAAATATTTCTTTCCTCAAGTGTGCTAAAACTAAATCACCAACTTCAAAATTAACTTCTCTTTTCCTCAAATCTACTCTTTTTTTGTACTTGATGCTGTTGTCTTGTAGCTACTGCTTTACCTGTTCATGTATTGCTTGAATTTTTGAATCAAACTCCTCTCCTTCAACACTTTTAATTTTTTCTTTTCCCAAGTTCCTCAATTCAGATACTCCTATTGGGTACATTCCATAAAATATATGGAATGGACTCTATCCTATACTTCTGTCAGGTGAATCATTATATGCATACTCTGCCTGTGGTAAAATATGATCTCGTTGTTTAGGATGTTCTCCTGCAAGACTTCTCAAAAGATTACCCAAACTCCTGTTCACTACTTTAGTCTTCCCATCAATCTGAGGGTGATAAGCTATGCTGAAACTTAGTTTAGTACCAAGCTTCTTCCATAATGTCCTCCAAAAACGACGAACAAATTTTATGTCTCTATCAAAAACAATACTTTTAGGTAACCCATGTAATCTGAAAATCTCCTTAAAAAACAAATTGGCAACATGAGTAGCATCACTGGTTTTATAACATGGAATAAAATGTGCCATTTTTGAAAATCTGTCAAATACAACATAAATTGCATCATTCCCTCTTTGTGTCTTAGGAAATCCTAAAACAAAATCCATACTTACCATATCCCAAGGTCTGTCTGGAATACGTAATGGAATGTACAAACCTGCATTTTCACTTTTCCCTTTTGCATATTGACAAATTTTTCAATTCTTCACATACTTTTCCACTTTAAATCTCATCTTTGGCCAAAAACAAAAAATGAGTTAGTTTCTCATAAGTCTTATCAACACCAAAATTTCCAGCAAGTCCACCACTATGTTTTTCCTTGATTAAATTTTCCCTCATAGAACAATTTGGTATGCACAACTGATTCCTTTTGAACAATAAAACCTCTTGCAAGAAATAATCCAACCATTGACTTTTTTCTATCAAAACAGGATTACAACATGCTTCAAACGCTTGTTTGAAATCCAAATCTGTCTTATAGATTTCTTTAAGAAAATCAAAACCTTACACTTGACTTTGACTTTCTTGAACAAGAATGCTTTTCCTACTCAAGGCATCTACTACCTTGTTTGCTTGACCACTTATATGCTTCAATACAAAGTTGAAACTTTGAATATATTCAACCCATTTTGCATGTTTTTGATTCAATTTAGGTTGTTGCATAATATGCTGTGAAGCATGATTATCTGAATATAGCACAAATTCTTTAGACATTAAATAATGTCTCCACTTCTTCAATGATTGTACAATTGCATAGAATTCCTTATCATAAGAAGAGTACTTCCTTCTTGTCTCATTCAGCTTCTAATTGAAATATGCTACAGGTATGTCTTCTTGACTTAATACAGCTCGAATAGCTTCCCCACTGGCATCACATTTCACTTGAAAAGGTTTATTAAAATCAGGCAAAACTAAGACAGGTTTCTCAGTTATCTTTTGCTTCAAGAAATGAAAATTCCTTCCAGCTTCAGTAGTCCACTTAAATGGTTGTTTGTCCTTGTTTATGGTTTCAATGATAGGTGCATTGATCTTACTAAAATTCCTTATGAATTTTCTATAAAAACTAGCAAGACCATGGAAACTTCTTACCTCAAAAACACTTTTAGGTGAAGGCCACTCCACAATTTCCTTTATCTTCTCTAGATCCATTTTTAATCCTTCAACAGAAACAACAAAACCTAGATATACCACTTCTTCTTTTATGAATGAACATTTCCTTAAATTTACCAGTAACTTCTCTTGATGTAACTTCCTTAAGACATAATTAAGATGTCTCAGGTGTTCTTCTTTTGTTTTGTTGTAAATTAATATATCATCCAGATCTACTATTGTAAATTTACCAATAAATTCCTTCAATACTTCATTCATAAGCCTCATAAATGTAATAGGTGCATTTGATAAACCAAAAGGCATTACCATCCATTCATACAATCCCTCATTTGTTTTAAAGGTTGTTTTCCACTCATCTCCTTCCCTTATCCTAATTTGATGATACCCACTTTTCAAATCTAGTTTTGAAAAATATCTTGCTCCACTCAAACAATCCATCAAATCTTCAATTCTAGGTAAAGGAAATCTATACCTGATTGTTATCTTGTTAATTTCTCTTGAATCAGTGCACATTCTCCAACCTCCATCTTTATTCGAACTTAATACTGTAGGTATTGCACAAGGACTGAAACATTCTCTGATCAAACCTTTTTCAACCAATTCCTGTACTTTCTTTCTGATTTCTTCATTCTCTATAGGAGTCATTCTATAAGTTGCTTTGTTTGGAAAATTTTATCCTGGAATCAAATCTATCTAATGGTTGATTCTTTTTACAAGTGGTAATTCATTAGGAAAATCATCCACAATAATATCACAATAGTTGTCCAACATTTCTTGAATTTCAGTTGGCAAATCATAAATTTTAGTAGAAGTAAATACTACTTTAGGTTTATAAACTAAAGCAAAATTTACCTCATCATCTTCAATCTGCTGCAAGTATTATTTTCCACTCAACAATAAAGTCTTTGGATTAGACTTTTTACAGGATGCATATTTTTCTTCCATACGTAAAATTTTTTTATTCATAACATCTTTGAAAAACTTGTAAGTGTTTGTCTTTCCATCATGTAATGTTGCTCTGTCATACTGCCAAGGTATATCCAGTAATATGTGACACACATCCATAGGCATCACATCACACATGATTTTATCTTTGTAACTGCCCATTTGAAATTCTATTTCACATTGTTCTTTTACTATCAGCTGTTGTCCTTTCTAAAGCCATGACACCTTGTAGGGTGTTGGATGTTCCTTTGTCTTCAATTTCAACTTCTCTATCACCTCTGTAGAGACCAAGTTATCTGCACTGCCACTATCAATTACCAATTAACATAATTTTCCTTGAACCTTGCACACACTTCTGAACAAAGTCTTTCTTTGTGTTGGTTCAGCAACTTCCTTTGTTTGTTTTAACAAAACTTTGTTAACCACCAAAGATTATCCTTTCTCTGGCACAATTTATTTCTCTGTTACAGGCAACTTTGCTGTTTCCTCTTCAGTTTGAGCAACAATTGCATTTCTCTGGTTTGTACCCACATTCTATGGACACTCATAGGCTCTATGTCCTAATCTGTTACATCTGTAACATCTGACTTATCTTCCTCTGTTTTTTGCCTCCTCTTCCTCTGCAAGGACTCCTTCTGCCACTTGTATCACCTTCTTTGGGTGCATACTAAAGTGAGCTAGTGCTAGTTCCATCTCTTGGTGCTGTAGATCTTCCTCTACCACCTTGAATTCCTCTTCCTCGGAAAGTACCTCTTCCTTTGGCAGATTGTTTCCTTATGAGTTTTTCTTCAGCTTTTAAGGCCATTTGGTAAGCCTCTTCTACTGTTTTAGGAGACAATATACTTATCTCATCTTGAATATCCATTCTGAGACCATTTATATACCTAGAAATATTCTCTGTTGTATCTTGAATCTATCCCGCTCTTATGCTTACTTTGTAAAATTCTTCTGTGTATTATTTTACTGTCATTAATCTCCGTCTAAGATTATGCATTTGTCTAAATAATGAAAGCTGATAATCACTAGGCAAAAACTTACCTCTCAACTTTGCTACCACTCTGTTCCAATTCTTGATTGGCTGCTTACCAAATGTCCTTCTTTCTTCTTGCACTCCATCCCACCAAAATGATGCATGTCCTTTTAACATTGTGACAACAAACTTAACTCTTTTTTTTTCACCCATCTCCTCATAATCAAAGCATTTATTCGTTTCATTGATCCACTCTATCAATTCTTCTGGATTCAATCCTCCTGCAAAACTTGATACTTCAAGTCTAGGCCTGGATGTTGATCCTAAAACTGATTTAAAGAATCTCATCTCAGGAGTAAGCTCAAAATTTCCTCCTTATTATTCTTCGGCTTTAGGTTCACTGACATCTTCAGGATCTCTCTGTTGTCCTCCTTCCATTGCTTCCAATCTAGCTTGAATCTACTGCATAGTCTCTAGTACTTCAGCATTTGCAACTGCTCTACCTCTTCTACCAACACCACCTCCTCTACCAAGTCTGACAGCCATGTTGGATTTCTTTTTCTGAATTTTGGAAGCTTGTTCAGTGTTTGGAAAATGCTCTAAACACTACTCTGATGGCTGCTTTAAATTCTGCTTTGATACCACAAATGATGGCAGTGTGGGTGCAGGTGTTAAGGAGAGCTGCTCAAATTTTGTTACTATGTTTTCTAATTCAGGAGGAATTTGTTCCTGATATTTATTTCCACTCTCAATCATTAAAACTTATTAAATCTAATTGATTAATTTTATAAAATGACTTACAGAAGCTAAAGTCCCCTTATCCATTCGAAAACATAATAATTCATTTTAAAAAATGTTTAAGCCTTTCAGAATGGTTTTTGGATTTCAAACACTTTAATAATGCTCTATTGAATAACTCGTTAGTCCATAAATTTTATTAAACTCCGTGCAACTTCCAACATGAACACCATCAGATCTTCGACGCTTATGATTAGATGATTATCGCATTCCAATAGCCCCGGCACTTTATGGCTCCAAAATAATGTGAAATCAGCGGTATTTCCACCGTGACGTGTCACCTTTTTACTTGATCGCATTCAATTGAACAAAACCACTCGCATGCCCAAAAGCAGTGTGACCACAGTGGCGGTTTTTCAAAAACTGCTTGGTTTGCAAATTTTCATTTTCGATCATGTTTGACCATGGATTGTCTGCTAGTTTACCATTCTAACTTCAGCTCCTTTGGAAATCTCCTTTCCCGCTCTGTAACTCAATAAATATAGATCAATTATCAACTATCTGATCTCAAGCAAAGAAAACGAGAATTTCTTCAAGTTCTTTCGAATCCTTCACACATAAGTTAATTACACTTAAATTCTACACAGAAAAATGTAAATCCAATGGATTTTCGAAGAGATGAAACCCTCCAGGAATTTGCCAAGCATACAACAGATAATTAAATTCTACAAATTTTATTATCTCAAAAGAAAAACCTTCTAAATGAAATTTTCTATGGTCCAAATTCGATTTTCTCCTTATTAGAGGTTACATTTTATATGGTTTTACATAATAGTCGGCCTCCTCTTGAGGATCAAATTCTCCTAACTTAGATAAAATCCTAATTACATAATATCTTCCCTAAATCTATCAACTGAAGGCTAAATATGCTGAATCTAATCTAAAACTGTTCAATCTTCCTAGATACTAGTTCAACCCCTATTTAGTAAAACTGTAAATGATAGCTAAAGGTACCAACACCTTTGCTTGTAAACTTTTTTTTTTTTGTATTTTGGGAACAGTTAATGAAGCCTTTTGTCTCTAAACCTCATGCTCCTGCATCACAAAGGCTATGAGACGTTTTCCTCCAATACTCCTCTTCTTGTAGGCAAGCTTTGTGAAACTTTAACTGCAATTCTTCTTCATGTTTTAGGAATTGTTTACAGATATGGATGGCTTCCATTCGTTGTTGATGCAGCTCTACAACAGCCTGAGTTGTCTTTCTTTCCTCTACTGGGCTAGGCTGTTTTCTAGCCCATCCTTTCAAGTCCTTTTTTACTCTTCTGAGTTTCTCTTCTGATACATAGAAGGGAGACCCAACAACTAGTTTTTTCTAGATTTCCTCCACTCTTGCAATAAAGTCATTGTTCTAGGTCTATAGCGGGCTAAATCGAAAAGGAATGGGAACAAAGTTTCTTTGGGATTTGTGCTCTAGTTTGATAGGCTTGTGGTCTGAGACACTCGAGGAGAGGATTTTAGATTTAGCACCTAAGCCTAAGAGAGGGTGGGAGCTTTGAATAAGAAATCTATCAAGTTTAGCTGCTATGTGGCCTGGACCTAACCTTCTATTGGTCTATGCATACTTACCTTTGCAGGGATTTATGTGGAGAAGATCCCATCTTGGATGATGTCATCCACCCACTCCCAAACTGGGTCTCTGACAATACATCCTCCTCTTTTTTCATCGAGTCTGAGAGTGATGTTGAGGTAGGCAACAAGTATGACGTTGTCCAGGATCTTTTCATCTAGAAGAGCTTGGATCAAATCCCAGAAATTCTTTTTTTCTCCTGCATGTATCAAAACATACACATTGAGTAAGCTAAAGATTTCCTTGGAGTCTTGGTGCTGGAACTTCATGAGCATCCAATGGGTTTTTTTCCTGCCCAATAGTTTATTGACCCTTACATCATTCCATAGGATTCCCAGACCTCCCGACGCTCCTCTCGATGATACTACCTACCTTCCACTGTTGTTCCAAAATTGATGACTACTCTGGAGGAAGGTGCTTTCCTCCAGTTTTGTCTCCTAGATGAGAAGGATGTCTGGGTTTTCGTGCCTTATAAGAATCTTCATGGCTTATTCTTTTGTTCTTCTACCCAACCCTCTACAGTTCTAGGAGACAATCTTCATTACATACTTTTGGAAAAGTTTAGGGTCCCTTTGGTGCCCTGTCTTTGATTTCTTGTCACTTTAGGGTTTTTTCCCAAAAAAAAATTCCAACGTCTACTGGCTGCCTTGCAGCTTGTCCTTATATGTTTCCTGTTCTTGTTTCTCACGGGAGGTCTTTCATCCCCTTGCTGACCTTAGAATCTATTTTGTGATTCATTTATTTCCTCTTCCTCCTCTATGCCTTCTAAGCTTTGATCCTCCTCCTCTGGTGAAGGCTCTTTATCTTCGGAGACATCTTCTGGAGGGGTTACTAGTATTGGGGATTTAGGATTGGTTTTTTCTGGTACATCTTCTTGCCTTGATTCCACCTCTTGAGTTTCTGCCAATCTGGGGTTTAGAGGCTCGAATTTGTTACCTTGTTCCTTGGTGTGGGATTGTGGTTGGTTCCCATTCCCTTGCTTCTGCTTTCCTGCTCCTTGCTGATTTGTGTTGGCTTTTGGATTTCTCTTGTATTTTTTTGCTTGTTGCCAACCTTCATCTTTTTCTCGAAATTGCGCTGTGTTCTTGGGGCAGTTCTTGGTGAAATGGCCGTACTCGTGGTAGCCTTGACATTTAAAAGGGAGTTGTTTGTAGTCAAGCTTTTGGATGTGTGTCCAGCCTCCTACATTTACTTTGATGGCTTCTAGTAGCCCTACTTCCAAGTCTACCTCCATGCAGATCCTTGCACAATAATACTGGTCGTTGTTATTGGCTCTATTGATGAACTTTCCCAAGGTATTACCGATAAATTTTAGAGATTCCCGACTCCAACAATGAACTTGTAAATTCGGCAACCTAACCCAAACGGGGAAAGTGTTGGAAACGTCCTCTGAGGGATTGAAATCCGACATCCAACAGTTCAGATATAGGACCTGAGTGCCCGTGAAGTAGGGGCCATTTCAGAAGATCAAGTCCTTGTCCTCCTTGGAGATGAACTCAAAGAGGAAGTAGAATCTTCCTAGAAAATACGAGGTGACACTATTCGAAATCAGAGGTCTCCATTTCTAGATCACTGAAGCTTCTGTTGTTTTTGGCGAGGGCCAAAAACCCGTGAATTGACCCACAGGAGCCCAATATTCGAGGGAAAGGGCTACCTTCATTGGTCCTTCTGGGGGAAGATTGACTGAGGGGATTTCTTCCAGGTGTTTGATGAACTTAGAGGGATCTACCCTCTTCTTCTTAGGCTGCGAGGGTAGGAGAGGCCTAAACGCATTGGCTTCTAGCATATTCTGTGGAGGGGGAGGCGGAGGAGGCTGGGAGGATCTCATCTCCTGCATGGTGCGTTATCAGGCTGTGAACCCCAATGAGCAGAGGCAATCGGTAGCAGCTCGCATGCAGTGTGATAAATTCGAACTTGTTCAACTAATTATTATCCATGAATTAATTATTATTTATTCAATTAATTATTAATTAATAAAATTAATAATTAATAAAAATAAATAATAGTTTACTTAATTAATATTAAAATTCATTTATTCAAACAAGTAAACAAATGTTAATAAAAATTAGTTATTATTTATAATTATTATATATTAATTCTAATAATCTTTATTTATTCAGTTAATTATTATTATTCATATCCTTTATTAGGAAAAAAATTTAGGATTCTTTTTTTTTTTCAATCCTAATTAATCTAATATTATATTAAAATATAATATGATCATTATTAAATACAATTTTAAAAAATTTACATGTGAATAATAATTATTAACTAATTAATTTTTGTTAATAGAAAATAAAAATTAATTGATAAGAATAATTATTAAAATTAAATAATTAAATCAGTTATTTTCAACGACCAAACCCTAATTTTTTTTTTTATTTTTTCTATTTTGGAGGAGAAGCAAACCTGCAATACTATGCATGGGTTGAAGATGAACTCTATGAGGAAATCTGTCGAATTAGAGGGCACCAACTATCACTGGTCTTGTATCCTCCATGCCTGTTAATTTTATGAGGATGTTTTATTATCTCAAGTGCTTCTATAAATTTTCTTCTTCGATAGTGTTCCTCCGTGGCAATTATTTTAGCATCCTCAAGATGCAAGTGATGTTTAGTTTTCGAGGAGTAATCAACAAGGGCGGAGGTGCGAGATCACTCATGTTTAATATCGACACCATGCTCTTTAACTTGTTTTTGAAGAGAGCGCCCGATTTCACCAATATAACTCTTCCTGCATGAACACTAAATCTTGTAAAAACCTTTAAGTTGCTCATGAATAATACAATCTTTAACTGACCACATTTTTTGTCTTATGGTTCCTGTTGCTGAAAATTGTGTGAAAATTTCATTCCTTCCCAAAACCTTGGTGATCTTATCTGTAACACCCTTAATGTATGGTAGAAGAACCCTACCACAAATTTCTTGAGGTCCCTCGTGCTTCTTGGATATGACTAAATATTTAGACATTTTTATGGCTTTTCTGATTTCTCTCTCTTTATATCCTATACCCATGAAAACAGATGTCAAGTGAGTGATTTCCTCCTTCAGGTGCTCCTCATAGGATATCCTTAGGGATCTTACAGCAAGAGCATTAAGCACACCAATCCTCTAAGCATGATGATGGTAAGACTAATCATGAAGGTAGCTATCAGTATTGGTTTTCTTCATAAACACTTGATACCCCAATGTTCCATCCTCCTTTCTGGTAACATGTACATCGAAGAAAGTAATTCTCATGTTTTTTTCAATCACCATAGTAAACTTAATCTTTGAGAAAATTAAGTTGAGGTGATTAAAGAATCTCTCGAGATTTTCCCTACCATGTGTCTACTTTATGTTGGTGTCATCTAGAAATATTTTCCACCATGCCGGACTTAAGGAAAAGAGCTAAGGGCTTTCTTCTCGAAGTGCTCCATAAATAAGTTAGTGACAATAAGTGAGAGTTCTCAAGTCTCTCCTTGGAAAATGAAGAAGGTGGATCATTAAAAAATCTCAGCAAGATTAGCTGCTTCTGGATCCGCAACCTCATTAATAGCATGCACTACTTCATCTAATGGAATTTTGGTAAAAAATGAAACTACATCAAAAATTACCAATATGTTTCTCTCCTCAACCCTTTCCTCCTTAATAAGTTTAATGAAATAATTAGACTCTTTAATGAAGGAATCAATGTTTCCAACGAGAGACTTGAGAATTTTGGCAATGTGTTTTTCCAATTCATAGGTGGGGGATCCAATGGTATTAACAATCAGTCTAAGGGGAACCCCCTCTTTATGAATCTTGGGTAACCCGTAAATTCTCGGAATGACCTCACAAGAAGGGGTTGATTTCGTTTTTAACTTGTCATCGAGATGAGAGTTTGAGATTGGCTTGTTGACTTCTCTTAAAACCATTAGCAAAGGGTTCGACTTCAGCTTCTCATAGCTGCTACAATCAAGATGCTCATTCATTTGTCTAATTTAATCAACCTTATCTAAAATGATTTTTTCTCCTCCCTTTTCCACCTTAAAGACAACAATTTCATCGTTATTGCGAAGGGCTCTAAGAGCACTCATCTCATCCTTGCTAAGGTTAATTTTAGGGGTTCTAGCTTTCCTTAGAATTGGGGAGCATTCTTGTTGAAGAGCTTCTTTATCATCCAAAGGTAAAATTTGAATGCCTTCCTCAATGCTACAAACATTATTCTCTTTTGGAATGCCTTTAGGAGAAACAACAAATCCTAAACCTTTGCTGATAATCCTAAGGGTTTCTTGACTTAAGTCCACCGAGGATAGGTTCACAACCTTCTTGTTAATGGTTATAATGGCATCGTCATTTAAGTGCTTCTTGATAAGACTCTTGTCCTGCACATTCCCAAGGCTGTTCCCTACCATGCTCGATAAATTCTTACTAAAATAATTAACAAGGCCATGGCCCACTTCATCCTTTCCTTTTCCTTTTGTGCGTGCATTATTGTGCCTCTTATCAAGCCTCTTATCATTACACCTATCTCAATTATATTCGTGGCTCAAATCAATATCCTTTTTTGAGCCTGCACTCAACCGAGGACCAAGACCATCACTACAATCATTGCCCCTACCCAGAAAAATGCGATGAAGAATGCTACCTATGGGGCTCGACAAAGGGATTCCGTTACAAAATTCACCAATCAAAATCTCTACAATGCTATTGGGTAATCCAACATCATCATCAAGGCTCGGGGAATCTATCTCAACAGGAGGATTAGGGTTAAAATAATAGCTATACAAGTCAGACCTATCCGACCCATTCTGTAACATAACTTGAGAGCTGAGGGACGCGTTATTGGCCCCTTCGTAAAGATATCTCAATGTATTCCCCGATCCTAAACCATCCAATGTTGATGACAGGTTCGAGAACGTAACTAGAATGTCTCTGTAATAACGCAATCTCAACGACAAAGACGATGTAAGAGGTAACCTCGCAGAGGTAGCACAATGTCTGAGTCTGAGCAGCTCATTAAGGCTGTAAGAAATCACAATCCCACCTAAGGGACAGACATCCACAATAACATAACTAATCATCACTTTAACCTCAGAAGACTCGTTAACCTACTAATCGATCGAACCAAATCCTACACTGCTTAAACCATTAAGAACCTCCATCATCGAAGACTTTCTAACATAGGAGTTTCTAGATATATGGTCAACATTTGTTGAAACCTTCTTCTCACTATTAGATGCTAAAACTAAACTGCTAGAGCAACCATTAGCACGCATCACACTTGAATACGAAGAGACGTTGATAAGAACCTCACAGTCAACATCATCTTTTGGTGAATACATACCTATTGACCACAAATTTCCACTGGGATTTTGGGCATTGCTAGAAAGTAGAAAATCTCTTCCCGATAACAGTGAATTCCTATGAGAGTTATGGCTAACCTGAGCACCGAATGCATCAGCAGGATGTGAAACCACAACTACATTTTTAACAGAGCCAACAATCCTAGTGAATATTTTGGATAACTGTAGATATTTAACTGAAAAATGGCACTCATCAGTACTAGACAACCAAATCTCATTGAGATCCATATTCTTGAATTTTACCAGCTTTCTAAAATGTTTGTCGCAAGCCAGTTGACCATCCTTCTGAGCTCTGAGAGCAGTTATTGCATAGATGGTTCTCCAAAGATTAGGATTAATTGAATTAGAAAGTTTCAAATGAAAATATAGAGAATAGCACCCAAGCTTATAAGTACATAAAAAAAAAAATTTAATTAATTAATTAAAAAAAAAAATTGAAATAAAAAATAAATATTAAAAAAAAAAAATTAAATTATAAAAAAAGGATAAATAAATTGGGCTCATGCCTTGATGGTTGTGGGGCTTGGACGTTGGGCAGGAGGTGAGCAGCACAACTCCTATAACAACCATTAGTCTTCGATGGAGTCCAAGTGCGACGGACATGACTTAGGTCACTCGCACTCGATTTGGTGGGCATGTGACGAACGAATGTCGACGAAGCAATGAAACAACTACGTGTAGTAAGAGGGGTACACGATGGATGTATAGCTAGGAAGTGACATTAGTACGGGAAGCATTCAACGTTCACTTATAGTGGGTGCATTTTGTATAGACCCACAAACATACTAATGTGTTGGTTAGCGGGCGGGGGCAACACGAATCAACCCGAGGCACCCAAACGAATTAAACATCAAAGGACTGACATAATAATGTCACTTGGTAACCGAAGGGTAGTGGGGGAGTATAATTATATGGACATGCCGATGTGATAAATGTTGGAGGTGGGTCGGTTCGTCGCAAGAGCCCCCACACATGTTCAATACATTCATCCATATATATATCTATGTGTGTGTGTGTGGTGGACATGGTTGAAGAAGGAAGCAAAGATTGATTGATCATTGAATCAAGGAGAAGAAGCATCTAAGCATCAAGCAAGAATTCAAGGCCCTGTTGATGCGAGCTTCTTCCATGAGTGAAGGAGAAAACAAAGTTTATGGGTTGAAGTGAGACATCTATTGTGTGCAGGGTCGATTCGGGTAAAACATAAGCCACAACCGCAACATATTACGCAGGTTGGGCGGGTCGTGTTAACCTCAGGTCAAGTCTAGGAGAAGTTCTAAACGTGTTCAGTCTGTGACTCAGGGCGCGTTCAAACGGATCGAGTTGGGTAGAAGAAACGTGCATAACAGTGCGACGGGTAGAATAGTGTGGACGGGTGAAACAATGCTACAATGCATGGAGAAAGAGTTGAGTCGGGTCTGACATGGCTCGACCCACATTCAGGGTGGCAGTTCAGGTCATCGTGACCCGAATGACCCTATGAACATGTTTTCATGCAGATTTGTGTAAACACAATTTTGCTAGTTTTTTTGGTTTCCTTACAAGTGTTTGAGCTAGGTTTGAGTATTGGTGGTTCTAGAAGCCATACCAAGAGCCAAATAGACTTGGAAGGAGCATAAATGGTTTATGGAGGCTTATTGTATGATTAATTGTAAATTATACATATTCTTATGAAACATAATATTGAGCAGAATTAATATTGGGAGTTTCCCCTCCCTTGAATGTTATGGGCTTCATGTGGATTTGATATTGAAATTTATACTATTTTATTTCCGCACAAGAACACTTTGACAAATTAAAGAAAAAGTTGTCGAGCAAGGCATAGTCTACTTGTTTAGTATTTAGAAAAAGAAAAACAAGATAGTGTCACACCTATCTATAAAGTGATTGGGAGACTACCACAGGTATAGGGTCATGACAGATGGTATAAGAACTAGCATTTTGGTTCTTTTGATTGTTAAAGCAAGCAAGGACAACAAACACATTGAAGTTGAAGCTCGATTTGGCAAGCGTGGATACTACTGCAGGTTTGCAGAAGGTATTTGATCTTGGTACTATGGAGTTGGGCATAAGTATGACCAATGTCAAGAACGAAGCTGAACTGATGAAAAAACCATGTTTTAAGGCTCATATTTGGCTTGAGAACATGATATGACATTGGAAAGATATTAAGGAACAATATCACATAACTCTTGTGCAAGTGTTTGAACACTTGGAAGACATTGGAGATGGGTTGACGGGGATGCGAAAATATTTAGAAGGCCTATAGGGAAAAACTGCTGAACTTGAAAGACTTGATATGGAGATACAACAGGGTTAAAAAGGCTTCAAGAAATCTTGGATGAAAGAGATCACTTGAAGGAAAAGAGCACCATGTTGTAGGCTAAATTCAAGGACATTGAAGATGAGATCAAGAGGGATTTTCTTGATCCTAAACCTACAGAATAAAATGCATGTATTGACACACTTGGAGGAGGAAATCAATCTATGGTTATTGGAGCACTTCAATTGGAAGTAGTCAATCTATATAAAATTGTGGCACTTAAGCAACATTCGAAGATGAAGAAGCTTGATGAACAAGTAGACCCAAGATCGGAATGTTCTATGGAGTCTCATGAGAATACATTTACTAAAAGAGCTATTAAACAGAAGCCAAGTTTAGACTATAGTTTGGAAAGGGATATATTGAATAGATTTGTAGGGCTAAGGCGCTAAACGAACAGAAGGACTGGTGAAAGTTCCTTGGACTTGAGATTTGTGTCCACAACCGTACATGGGATGAAATTATCAGCTTTGATAGACACAGGGGCTACTCATAGCTTCCTTAGTCGAAATGTAGCTCTATCTCTATGAAAGAGAAATATTGGTATAGAACAAGAGTTGAGTGCTTTCAAAGCAATCAATTTGGGTATGAAGGCTATGAATGGTGTTATGAAAAACACACAATTGAGTGTGGGCTCATGGTTTGGAAATATGGATTTGAGGGTCATTGATATGGATGATGATGCTATGGTATTGGGGTAAGACTTTATGGTTGCAACATAAGCCATACCAATGATGGACCAGGATATACTCTTAATTATTGAAGAAGAGAAAACTATGTTAGTTCCTATGACTAGGAAAAGTCTCTTGGGATATCAACCAAGGATGGCCTCATTGATCCCATATGAGAGAGACACTGATATGGACCATGGTAGCATGTAGCATTGGGAACTTGGATCTATGTCTCAAACAACGAAAGAAAAACACATGTTTGAATTTGTTGTAGGATATTGGAAAGGAAAGAGAGAAGAAGGGGAGATGGCTTCACTTCCGGAGCATGTAGCAGAGACTTCTACTCAAAATATTCTATGGGATGATGTTAAGAATGGCACTACTTCTAACATGGAACCAAAGAAGGATTATGGAGGGAGAGATCTTGCTGACATTGTGGACTTTTATAGATATGATATGGGAATATATGATTTTCAATTGAACAGAGACAACCTTGGGGAACTCGGATGGACTGAAGAAGAGGTTGATGTGGTGTATGAGTACGTTGAAACTGGGAATCAATCTGATAGATGGGTGGATGAAATTCAGGGAGGTAGTTTCCTGGACCTTGCTTTGAGATAAAATTTTGGAGAAAGGGGGTGTAGTACCTCGATGCATGGAGGAATACAACACCCTTAAAAAAAGGGCCTTGTGGAAAGGTCCCACATGCATGGATGGTGTATGCCTGATGGATGTGACTACTTCGGATAGCACATGGGATTACCATCATGACAACATATTGCAAATGGAATGAAGACCAAATTCATGGAATTGAATATGGCTCATTTATATCATGTCGCAGATGGAATGAAGATGAAATTCATGGACATAAAAATGAACGGATTATGCTGGGATGGATTCTTGACTGAGTTGATGCAATGAAAAGATGCTAGAGAAACAAATAACAAATGGCATAAGGATGTACATTCTTAGGAGGAGGACGTGAAGTTGGAGTGATCATCTAACTTGTTCAAATCATGAGGGCTAGAAATGCTATGGAGTTGTGTTGGATGTTACGAACATATGAGGTTTGACAGAAAGATGTGGTTATACATATCTATTTAGGTTGGAGTATCATGGCTAACAGATTCATTAGAGATCAAAACTATATGGAGAAGTGTTCCCTACACATGGAAAGACATGGAAATTGAATTTCATGCATTGGATGGTAGAGTTGGTGGCATAGAAATTGTTGGAGATGTTGGAGTCAACAACAATTTGTGATGAAAGTTGTGACAATATCGTGCATATGGATGCAACGATGGATTGTGCGACAACATTTTCTGACAAAAGTTGTGATGATATTGTGCATATGGATTGTGACTATAGATCATGTGATGATGGGATGATGTTTTCAAGGGACGATAACACTTTTGAGTGGTGGAGGATGTAAGGACCATGAGTCGTGGATGGAGTCCAAGTGTGGCGGGCACAACTTAATATGTCGACGCCCTACTTGGTGGGCATGTGACAAATGAGGGTTCACATAGCGACAAAAATACTACGTGTAGTAAGTCGGGCACGTGATGGACATATTGCAAGAAAGCAATGTTAGTACGGGCAACATGCGACATACACCTATAGTGGGCGCATTTTGTATGGACCCACAAATGCACCAACGTGTTAGTCAGCAGGCATGGGCCACATTAGTTGAGCGGAGGTACGCACGAACTAAATGTCAAATGATCAAAATAATAAGGTCGCTTGGTAACCAAAGAGTAGCAGCCGAGTTAATTATATGGAGAGGTCGACACTATGACATAATGCAGGGCAACATGATAAAGGTTGGAGGTGGGTCGGCTAATGGAAAGAGCCCCGACACACGTTCAATAAGTTCAGCCGTATATATATAGGTGGTGGACATGGTTGAAGAAGGAAGCAAAGTTTGATTCATCATCAAATCAAGGAGAAGAAGCATCTAAGCATCAAGTAAGCATTCAACGCCTTGTTGATGCGAGCTTCTTCCATGAGCAAAGGTGAAAACAGAAGTTAGGGACCAGAGCGAGACATGTATTGTGTGCAGGGTCGAGTCAGGTAAAATAACAGTCAAAGTTGCAACATATTACGTAGCTCAAGTGGGTCATGTTAAAGTCGGGTCTAGTTGTGCAGAAGTTCTGAACACGTTCAACGCGTGACTCAAGGCACATTCAAATGGGTCGATTCAGGCGAAGAAATGCGCGGAACAGTGTGACAGCCAGAACATTGCAGATGGGTGGAACAATGTTACATGACGTGCAGAAGGAGTTGAGTCAGGTCGGACACGATTTGACACGCATTCACGACGGTAAGTCAGGGCGTCATGATTAGAATGACCCTCCGAATGTGTTTTAGGGCAGATTCATGTAAACACAGTTTTGCTAGATTTTTGGGGTTCCTTAAAAGTGTTTGAGATAGGTTTGAGTATTGGTGGCTGTGGAAGCCATACCAAGAGGCAAAATTACATGACAAGAGCATAAATGGTTTATGCAGGCTTGTTGTATCATTAATTGTAAATTATACATATTCTTATGAAACATAATGTCAGGCTGACTAAATATTGGGAGTTTCCGCTAGCTCGAACGTTATGAGCTTCATGTGGATTTGATATTGATGTTTATACTATTTTATTTCTGCACATAACACTTTGAAAGATCAAATAAAAATGTGTTGAGTAAGGCGTTGTCTACTTGTGGAGTATTCAGAAAAAGAAAAACAAGGTAGTGTCGCACCGGTCTATATAGTGGTAGGGAGACTACCACAGGTATAGGGACATGATAGCTCCCCTCCCACCCGGGGGTCAAGCCCTACCACTACCAAGGGATGGGGAGGTGGACGGGTTCTATTTGTTGGACGAGCGAGGAGTGGGACCACTCTCTCACTGTTTGACCGATAGGCCCCACAGTTGGCAATGGGCAGGCCCGATTTTTTTTTAATTTAATAAATTCTTTTAATGTTTACATTTCTTTATTTATTTTTTTTATTTTTATTTTTTATTTTCAATTTTTAGAATTTTAGAATTGTTTTAATTTAGAAAAAAAATATTATTTTAGTTATTTAAAATATTTTTTTCTTCCAATTTTTTATTTTTTATTTTTAAATTAAAATTTTAAATATTTCAATTTTCCTTTATCTTTTTTATTTAAATTTTTAAATTTTATTTATTTCGATTATTTTAATTTGACTTTTATTTTTATTTTTATTTTTATTTTAATTATTTTTTAGTTTTTACTTTAACTATTTTGTTTTATCATTTTTTTAATGATGTTTTTTTTCTAAATTAAAAATATAAAATAAAAATAAATAAAAATAAAAGAAATCATTTTTGTTTTAAATTTTTTTTGGTTAAATTATGTCTTTTTTTCCTTTTTATTTATGTTTTGTTTTTTTTTTAATTATTTATTTTTACAAGCCAATTTTCTTTTCTTACATTTTTATTGGTGTTTTATTTTTTTTTCTTTTTATATTTTCTATATTTTTTTATTTTTTTAAATGGTTTTTAATTTATTTTTTATTTCTTCATTTTTTTTTCCAATTTCTGTTTTGCTTTTTTATAAGTTTAATTTATTTAAATGTTTTTTTTTAATTATTTCTTTTAGTGTGTTTTTTAATTGTTTTTATTGTGTTTCTTTTTTCTTTTAGTTTTTTTAATTTTTATTTTAATGTGTTTTTTTTTTTTTTTAAAGTTTATTTCAGCAATATTATTTATTTATTTATTTTTTTGCTAATTTCTTAAATTCTTTTCTTCAATTATGGTTATTTTGAAATGTTTTTTTTTTCTAATTTATTTTTTTATGTTTGTTTTTCCTTTTTTCATTTTGTAATTTTGATGTTATATAAGTTAATTATTTTCTCTTTTTAACATTTTTGTTTTTTGTTTTTATTTTTTCAATGTTTTCATATTTTCAATATGTTTAATTGGATATATATGTCAAGATAAAAAATATGTATAAGTAATTAGTCTAAGAGAACCATTTTTTTTATGGTGTGCTTCCTTAGCAGTTGATCAAAATGACAATTTTTTTTGCAATAATCTTTAATATGCTTATTAGTTTTGATTTACTAAATTGAAAAGAAATATTTTTTTAATATTATTTTTATTATTATTATTAATATATCAAAATGAAATATATATATTGACTTATAGTTTTTAAAAATCAATTTGCAAATTTCAAAATATTAAAATTATTTAAAAATAAAATATTTACAGAAATTTCCATGGCCGAAAATTGTTGGAATTTTAAGGATTTCCGTAGAGGTGATATTTTATCTTTAATGTCATCCTTGGATTTTTAAGGCTTTTCAGAGACATGATATTTTTTGTCTGATACCATGCCTATAAATTGTTGGAATTTTATGACTTTTGATATTTATCTTTAATGTGATGTTTATCCTTGAAATTTTAAGGTTTTTAAGAGTCATGATTTTTTTACCTTTAACGCCATTATTGAAAGATGTTGACAATTTACCCCCCAAAAAAAAACACGTTATTCCAACATCAACACTTTTCGTTTTCAAGGTGTTTCTCTACACAAAAAAATGGCGACGTTATTCCAGCATCGACAATTTTCGTTTTCAGGGTGTTTTTGCACACAAAAACTTGGCGACGTTATTCTAGCATCAACATTTCTTATTTTTAGGGTGTTTTCGCAAACAAAAAATTGGTGACGTCACTCCAACATCAACACTTTTCGTTTTCAAGGTGCTTTTTAGACAAAAAAATTGGCTTTTACTTCCATTTTTAAAAAATTGTTGAACATTTACCCTGAAAAAAGAAAGGCTATTCCAGAATAACACTTTTCATTTTCAGGTTGTTTTTTTGTGATTTTTTTATTTTTTTGGGTTAGAGTTCTCGTTTTGAGGTAATAGTTTTTGTTTGATTGATAAATTTTTTATTAGTCCTCGTTGATTGTTACTACATTTATAGTATTTTGAAATTCATAGTTTTAGGTGTTATATCTCTCTAATATATTTGTGGGATCCAAAAATAGTAATTGGAAAAATATCTTCGGACACAAACTAAGGAGGCTCACCCATGCCCCCTTATTTGTAAAACTTAGGTACTAGAGGGTGTTATCTCTATGTGTTATTCTTGATGTATCATAGAAACAAGAAAATTGATCAACTAATATAGAGTTGGATTTTATTATACTAAGGGGATTTTCCATATACCTAAATATATGTGAAAATGATTGCATATACAAGTTCTATCTGAAGTGACATTACTCAAAGGAGTAATAATATCGATTAAACGGGTTTCAAATAAATTGATTGCACTTATATTTCCTATATGTGTTATTCTCCAATGATATTTCTATCCACTAAATGATAAATAGCTATGTTATTAAAGACATCAAACATATCTCTAGAGGGAAAATTATTCTACTAAAATTTAGCAGAATATTGGATCAAGAAAGAGATTTGGTACCACTTGTAGTGTTCTTTAACCCTTGAAAACCAAAACGAAACTAAGTATATGAAGGATATGATTACCAAGTAACCAAAAAAAGAAAAAGTAAGATGGAATTTGAAAATACTATTTTTTTGTACTCTTGAATTCATTTCTATTTGCTTGAGTTTATATGGGAAATTATTCGATTAAGTGGATTTCTAGGTCAAGGCACCCATGGGAAGTAGTTTGTCTCTAATTTTTTATTTTTCTACTCACATTTTAGGGGTTGAACAGTGTTTGGAGAAATATTTATGGCCTTAGTTCTCAGTGTTGAATTCATGTTGCACTATCAAATGAGCGGGCATTGTGTTGGTAGTCATTGTTGCCAACAAAGTCACCCATGGGCCGAATAAGAAGCCTAGGAAGTTGCAATCACATATTATATAGATACTCTTTGAGTAATCAAGGGGATATTCAAAGACTTGAGAGTCAGGTTACATAGGAGTGACATACATACTCATATTTTGAGTTGTTGGAGGAGTCTTTGATTGGATTTCAGACCCTAACCACTACATGTGAAGAAGGAGCTAGCACTTTCATTCCATAACCCTCCATTGGGAGGTCAAGATCCTATTGGGAACAATGTTAAGAGAAAAGCACGAGGACTAGAATGACATCGATTTTTTTCTTAGTGATATTCAACGAAATTAGTGGAAATTGTAGGAATTCCTTGACAAAATAAAGACTCGCTTAACCCACATGGAATGTCATATACAATGTGAGTTTAAACCTAGAATTCCCTTGGTTCATGTATAAAGGATCCAAAGCCTGTGACATCATGCCAATTCTATGAAATGTTCTGGTTACCTCTTAGTAGTTTTCTTTTGGTTTTATGTTATCAATGTTGTTATTCGTTTTCAATAAATAGTTTGAATTTTCACACACCAACCAATAAATTTGGTTTTCCATATAAAAAAGTGAAACTAATCCATTTTGGACAATGAAATATGTAACCTATATATATATAATTATTATCAAATTTAAATATCCTATTTCAAATATCAAATTTATAATATTAGTAAACCTTCAAATTATTGTCGTGGTAACCAAAAACTATTTTAACATTACATTTTTTTCCACGAACTTATTAAATTTAAGTTGCATTACATTTCTTCCCGTGACTCTCTTAACTTTAGCTAATTAAATTCTCAACATTGTGCAAGTTTCAAAGATTTTGTATTTCAAATTATAATGATTTCGTAACCTGTATGCATTCAACAAATTAAATATAAAAATAGTTTTATTGTAATGTTTTTTATAAGGTTAAGGATTATTATTATTTTTATTATTTTTATTATTATTTTGTAAGCTTGGTAGTACCTCTCTATTAAATCATTTATAATGCAGGTTACAAAATTTATGTTCAATGGCCTCAACCTGTCTAAAAGAAACCATGTATGTTGGCCACTGAACAACATTATAAGCCATACAAAACATAAACAGTTTAAATATATCCATCAGGTATATTTATAAGCCATCAGGTTTATTACCCATCTAAACTTGAAACTACTAAAGTAAATTCTATACAACCAGATCATTAGAAAAAAATAACAACAAAATTAAGATGTCTTCCGGATCAAACGATTCTACCAGAGCAGGGTCTTTGGCGCTTGACCCTTAAATTTTGATTTGGGGTATAACTTGAAGTTGGCATTCAATTCAGCCAAGGTGGATTTTCTAGTGGTGCATATGTAGCTTTATAGACTAAACTTCTCATTGAATATATTTGAGGCTCGACTCAGCTTGCAGATGATCTTCAACATTTTCTATTTCCATTATGGCTTTCGGCATAAAAAATTTCATTAACCAATATAAATGGATTGAAGACGTAAACAGAGTGAGGTTTCCATAGGTGTTCCCAGTGTCACGGACCAAGAGTGCCCAAACCTCAACTGGAGGCTCTTCTGTTGCTGCTTTTGCATTTAATTCAACCTCCGATGATGAAATAACATTTTTCACTTGTGTCGGGTTCCCAACACTATATACATGTAAGAGACTTTGCATGTTCTCCTCACTAGTTTTCCTTCCTATTTTTCATTTTGGCTTGCTGGTCAAAGCCTTTTACGCCTTACAGTTTTTGGTAGTCTGATTTTTGTCGTGGCCACACCCTCGCTTCCCCGTACTAGCCTCTGCCTTCACCATTCTTCCTATTATCAGTTCACCCAACAACTGTGGAGCCTCACGTACCCATGCAGTAGCAGAAACCAACACTACAAGAGTTGGATGGGCTTGCAGTTTAGGCGAACCAGAAAAGCTAGTGCATACAAATTGACAATTAAGTTTTTGCATACATTTAAAAAAAAAAATTCAGGCACCTCTTTCCTGTGAGGGACACAATTGGCCCCGTATTCTCTACTCTTCATATCTGAATCATAAAATTTCTCGATATCACTGGGATCTTCCTTTGGAGCTGCAGGAAAAGCATATGGAGCTAACACCCAGAATTGACTAACATGGTTCCTTGCGAAACCAGGACTCTCTATCCTACCCCAAGCCCACTGAAAAAACAGACGCCAAATATTAAACAGTTCACATACTGTATATTTAGACATAATTTTAATGAAAAACCCTGACTTCCCAGACATTCCCATCTTGGCGAGAAAATTTCCAGAAAAACTAAAATTAAGATGTCAAATGGTAACAATAATAGACTAATCATCAACCCACTTATCTAATACAGCAAAGCCACCAAACCCTGTGAATCGTTCATCATGTTATAAAACGAAACCACCAATTCATAAACTAGAACGGCTAAAATCTATTGACTTTAAAAAAAATTAAAGATGGTGTGTATTAACTAAATGTTGTTTTTATATTAAATTTGACAATTAGAAGGATATCAATACCAATTAATTTAATTTTCAACATATTAGAATAGTATTATTAATTTACATAGAACGCTATATTTTTTAAATAATATTTTTTATTTCTATTTATTTGTCTTCATCTTATATATTAAATTTTTTATTCATATTATACACACTTAAATTATATAAATTTATATATTTATGAATAGTTTTAATTATAATAGAAGTGTATTATTTTAATAAAATATAATATATATATATATATATATATATATATATATATATATTAAAATTTTAATTATGAAATTTTAAAATCGTTTAAGACCAATATAAATTTTAATTTTAATATATATTTTAAAATTTAAATTAAATTAAATTAAATATTTATAAAATTATTTTTCAAATATAAAAACTGATATAAAATTAACAATATATTCAACGATTATTAAAATCAAGGAAACTTGAACTGCAAAATATACATTGAAAAAGGTTATTTAAATTTCGAAAAGTTATTTATTTGTCATGGTTAGTCTATTACATGAAAATTACCATGGGTGGTCTAGTACTGTACTTCACTTTACATAAGGGGTAATCAATTTTAGGATAATCTATAATGATTTTAGCTTGTCTCGTATATTTATCTTTATTTATAAATAATAAATGTTGTTTTTTATTTGAATATTATTATTGAAGATATTAGATGAATATTATTATTAAAGATATTAGTTTGTGTTTGGAAATTATTTGGTTTTGGTAGGGAATTTACTTAAAATGAATTCATCTTTTTATTGAGATGAAATTACTATGTTTATCGTGTAGTGTAATGAAATTAGTCATTGTTAATATAGTTGAGCCTAGAGGTTTATTATACAATTTATTATGAAATATGTGACTATGTTTATCATCAATTTGGAGTTGATACTTATTCTTCTTTAAATAAAAATAAAATATTCTTTAAACAAAAAAGTAATGTCAGCTATAACCAATATAAAGGCACATTAAAATGATATTTTTATTATTAAAATATTTTAAAATATACGTAAATATTAATTCATATTAAAATATTTATGCCATAAGGCGGTCTTATTTGAAAACAATTCCCCTAGTTGCCACTGTGTCTTTTTGTGCACTATCGTTAGACGATTGAAATGTTTTAGTCCATTAGATCCACTTCCTCCATTCAAGCTTTTCTAACTACCTAACTAGCTCACTAAAACCTATCAATATCTCTTCCACAAACATGGTCTCTCATGTACCTCTCTCAATACGTGCCCAAATATTGCTACATTGTACGTCTATTCAGGTAGATTAATATTCGTATCATTCTGCTAATTAATCCCAAGGGAGCTCTACAATCCAGTCGTCCATGTATTTTATTTTTACATGTTTACCTGGCTTTTGATGAAGATATGTAGGAGAATTTAGGCTAGAGACTTAGGCTACTCTTTACTGATTTTAGTTTTTATTCCCTGAAAAATGATAGTGATCCCCGTGGGCTAGGCTTTGGATTTGAAAGGATGCAAAATAATGAAAAATATGTCAATTAAAGGCGACATTGTTGAAGAAACCCCGATTTATTTATTTTTTTGTTGTAGATGGAAGAAATTGAAGAATGCAGTGGTTTTGTGAATCAAATTCTAAGCCGGGAAGAAGAAATAGAGAATTCTTCTCACAGTTACTCTAGGGTTCCACTTTAGGGGAGAGTCCCTTTCGATTAGGAAGCGAAGCTGGGGAAGCCTAAGACCAACAATAGGAATGGAATTAGGATGAATCAGATCACAAGGTCCCACTCTTCATTTCGCTGCCAATTCTTCAAGCAAGAAACAACGACAATTCCTGTGAATCTTCAAATGGAAGTAGAAAAGTGGGGTTTTTTTCAGAAGATCGAGGAGTTCCTGCAGGGAAATCCCCTATCCAAATCGGCAAAGCTGCGACAAAGACGGGGTTCAACGCTAGGGGATTTAATTAGAGATCCGGAGTAAGGCAGTAAATATCAGATGTGTAGGGCTAGCACTGGAGTTGAGAGCAGGCAGCTAGATTCACGACGCTCAAATTGGGATATTTATGGAGATACAAAGAAGCATGGCAGTCTCATCACATTTCGGTATAGTGTAAGTGAGAAATAAATCTCAATGCTGGATTGAGTCTGATTTAATTTAATGTTGAATAGTCTATTCAAAAATGAAAAGATTTGTAATGGATTTTGTATATGTGTTTCTTATTGTAAGAATATAAGCCATATATCCATTTTACAGGTTTTGTTGTCTAATTTGGGTAAGGTTATATATTGTGAATTGTTTCGGGTACAATATTTTTATTTAAAAAAAAATAGTTCTTTCTCTAGCTTTTTGGTTTAAATTCAATTTTATTTCAATTAAAATAATCTCTCTTAGAACAGTTCTTAGAACATTTTTCAGGTGTACATAGTTTAAATTCACACTTGGATAATTTTTTATCTCAGTGAGATTCATTATTTTTTCTTTTACGAGCTACAAAGGCTATTTAGAACCATTATCTGATACCAAGAAGATTTTGGGGGGAAAATACAAGTTTCAAAACACGCCATTCATCGCATACTATTAGGTTGGAATTGACTAGTTGCATCACTTACTTGACTTGAATACATGGTTGGTCATGTCACTATCTTGATGACAGTATTTATCAATAATTGGCAGTGCTTTGAAATTGATAAATGATTTATTGCTCTTAGATGTAAGATGATTTTTTTTTTATGTTTTGATGAGTGAGAGATGATCAAGGGGCTTCGGAAACTAGGCATACATATAACTCTATGGATGATCAACATATTTTCAAATTCCTTCTTGAAATAATTCAAGATCGAAAATTAGAACTAGAGAATCCTTCTTGCTGCAGAATGATTTTCTTGGACCTGTACAAACATAACGCGAGGTTTATGTGAAGAATTTTTTAAATTCAAGCTGTAATTTCTGAAAAAAGAGATGTGCATTGGGGCTCGCTGATAGATAAATCTGTGGTGGTCATTGTTGATGGCAGAACCTCTGTGATATTTAGTGTCATTAACTCTAGTGGACTGATTTTTGTGATTAGATTTTCTTTTAGTTCAGATTTGTGATTAGAGGTTTGGGTTTATATCGTCAAGATTTATTTTCCACCTGGTTTTATATTTTTGGAATTCAATACTGAGATTTGATGGGTGGGATTCTCCAACTAAATCGTATATTTGTTCTGACCATATTCATAAACAATTGGAATGGATTTCCTTTTCAAATCACTAAAAAAATTATATGGATTTGTTGCAAGAGTTATGTAGTTTGAAATTTTCAATGTTTAATGGATTTTTAAAATATTGAGGCTATTTGTATAATAAAAAAATGTAATTTAAATAATTAAAAATTACAATTTTTTTGAAAATTATATCTCTAAATTCATTACAAAACAATTACGCTAGAAGGCGTTCCTCTTTGAAAATAATTCCCCCAGCTGCCATTGTGTCCCTGTCTGCAGCATTGGATAAAATGTTAGATGATAGAAATTTGATCCATTGCCTCCTTCATTTAATCTCTACTAACTACCTAACTAACTCACTAAGCCCTAGTAATGTCTCTAGCTCTCCAATCTAGCCGTTTTTGGAGTTTTTCTTTACATGCTTCCCTTGGTTTTGATGGAGATATGTAGGGGGAATTAGCATAGAGATGTAGGCTATGCTTCACTTATTTGAATTTTTTTTCCCAGACAAATGATGGTGATCCTCGTGGGCCACGTTTTCTCTATTTTTTTCCATGCTCCTTCTGATTGGAGCCATAGAGGATTGGAATTTAAGAGGGTCGGTTTGTAGTCTTTTGTTTTCTCAATATGAATAATGATAGGTTTATGATTTGACATAGTTGTTGGAATAATTTTTTATTTGAGCTAGATTCATTCTTTTGTCTTGTACAAGCAAATAAGGCTACCCAGACCCATTATCTGATACCAAGAAGTTGTTGGGGGGAAAATAGATGTTTCAAAACATGTCGTTCATTGCATACAGTTACGTTGGAATTGACTGGTTGCATCACTTACTTGACTTGAATACATAGTTGGTCATGTCAATAGCTTGATGATGGTATTTGTCATTAATTGACAGTGCTTTGAAATTGAGAAATGATTTATTGCTCTTAGATGTAATATGATCATTTTTATGTTTGATGAATGAGATTTGATCATAGGATTCTCCAACTAGGTGGACAGATAACCTTATGGATAATGAATAGGCTTTCAAATGTATTCTTTAAATCATTCCAGATCAAAAATTATAACTAGAGAATAATTTTTGCTGCAAAATTATTTTCTTGGACCTCTAGAAACATAACACAAGGTTTATGAGAAACATTTTTCAAATTCAAGCAGTAATTTCTGAAAAAAAACATGTCCATTGGGGTTCACTGACAGATATCTCTATGGGGTTATAGGCAAAGGTAGTCATTATTGATTGTACAACCTCTTTCATATTTAATATTGCTAACTCTATTACACTGATTTTTTCCATTAGATTTATTTTTGGATTAGGGTTGTGATTAGAGGATCGGGTTTATATCGTCATGATTTATTTTGCACTTGGTTTTAGATATTTTTCATTCTTTACTCAGATTGGGTGGGTGGGCTTCTCCAACTAAATCGTAAATTTGTTCGGACCATATTCATAAAAATTTAGAATGGATTTCTTTTCCAAATCATTGATATAGTTCAATCATGCATTTTTCGTATCATATTGAAAAAATAGATTCAAGGAATATTTATATTTTTTTTCCTTTATTAGTGGCTATCGAAATGCCTTTTTTTCATGACTTAAGATGTTGAAGGAAGTTAGGGATTTGAAGTGTTTGATCAAGTATTTTGAATTTAACTCGAGAAAAGGGTTGAGAAATTTTTATTTGGTTCATGTTTTGCAAGATTTTTATTGCATTAAAAAAATATGGGAAGAAATTCATGCAGTTAGAAAGGTTGTGGGATACAGAGAATGTCCACACCCTTCCTATGTTGAGGAAATAAAGGAACTTTATGTTTTCATAGGTGTTGAAACCCCTAGACTCTTAAGTATTCCTTTTATATTGTCAAAGCAAAGGAGAAACTTGAGTTTCTCAAAGTTATAGTTGGAGTTAAATGAGGTCCTCTTTTAGGAGAGATTCTTATTGGTGAGGTATATGCCTAGTTTCGAGTCTTGTTAATTATTGCCATCTATGGTATCTATTTTTATGTCAAATTTTGTCTCTTAATGTGAGTTCATAGAAGGTCTATAGTTCTACTTTATAGTGTGGTCTCTTTCGCACAAGTTCTTCCTACCTTCGGATGTTAGGAAGGTAGCTAATTGATGGGAACACATATAAACTGATACACTATTTATTCACATCTCCCTACATTCTTAGATTTAGTATAATAACATAATACTTTGAGACTTAGGACATACAATGTCTCAAATATATTGTTCTCAGACCACATTTAGGTGATTGATCGAGTATCGTAGACATTGCCAACTTTGATCATAAATCAACATGAATCTTATTGCTTATTTCATTTAAGAGAAATGGAAAAAAGTGTTTCCAGATAAGAGGAGGTTGGCAGTCAAAATTTTTTGTAGAACGTAAAATGAAAGGTATGAAAAAGAAAAAGTGTCATCAAATTTTCATTTGACAAGAAGAGGGGATTTGAAGTTCCGAGCCTGTTTGGGCCAAACTAATAAATTTATAATGTTTTTTTATTTCTTTTATTTTTAAGTTGAGAATATTTGATATGGTTGGATGTGTAGCTACATGATTTCAAACTTGGAACTTTAACAAGAACATTGTTACCCCTTCATATTCTTCTGAGAAACCTCAATAGAGGTGGCAGTATACCATTTCACTCAATCATCGGCTTCCTCGTTAGGGTCGTCCTGACTCCCTCAAGGAGATTGGTCACCCTTATAAGAAGATTTCTTCTTTGACATCATTGAATTCTCATCATTATTTTTCTTCTTCTTTGAAACTTTGTTGTTTTTATTTTGTTCTTCATCTAAATATCCCCCCCTATTTAATGCATTCATTTTCAGCACTCCTCAGTGACTTGTTATATTTTCCTCACTTCTTTTGTTCTAGAGCATTTTTCAAAATAAAAGTAGTCAGCTTATCCCTCATATGTACATCAATAATGTCCCAAAATGCAACAAATCATAGGGATGTCATTTTTGTCTTTCATATTAGAATCAATGTCTCTGAATTTCCACATCCATATCATTAGACATATATTTTTATAAAAAATTATAGTGAAGGCCACGTTCCTTCTATCTATGTAATGCCACCAGCTTCTTCCACTTGTGCCTTATTTCAGATTTTGTACCTAAGCATATTTTTCAAAGTAGAAATGAAAACCACTATCATCCTTTGGGTTTTGTAAAGGCATAGAGGATTTATTTTTGAATACTACCCTAGTCGTTGTCTTTGTTTTAGATGGGTACAATTTTTGCATCGTTGCATATTTTTCTCTACAATATGAATTGTGTACACATTCAATAAGGATTGAAAATTTTCTTAAAAATTTATTAAACATATCATTCCTTGATATGAGGATTATACAACAAGTTGTAAACTACTTCACATGCCTATGCAAAATCCATCTTGTGCACAACTTGGGAAGCATATCACAAATTTTCAAGGCCCCATCCTAAGTGGGATATTGTAGGTATTGCATGAGAAGAATCATAGATTCAACAACAAAATCTACTGCAAAAAATATATTTGGAATACACAGAATATACAAATTCATAGGCGAAAGCATTGCTCCCATATATTTCAAGGGTTGCACAACAACCTTAATTAATCAGCAAAAAAGGGATGCATATCTACATAAAAATAGCTCATCATCGGATGTCTTGTGCGTCCTTGAGAGTACTCCAAGCTAGAAATTGTCAAAAAAATATACTCATTTGTACTCCAAGCTAGAAATTGTCAAAAAATCATCAAATGAACCACACTGGCTGGTTCGAAACACGTCGACCAAATCTATTTTGATGTGATTTTCACCAAAATATCTCAATCACAATTTATGGATCACAGAATCAAAATTCCTAACATAGGATAATTTTGTTGAGATTCATGGAGAATTGATTTCCCTTGATTTGTTCATTTACTAAATGATAGAGTTGGTTCTGTATTACAGATTTGAAGTTGAAATGGAGCGTTCCATGTGGACCAAATAGTGTAATCACTTTTCCTCATGTTCTATGGATTAACCCATGGTACTGGTGGTCACGGTCGATTCTCCCTTTAGGGTTTTCTGGCATGATTCACTGTTTTACTTGGTCACTTTGGCTAGGTCGATGATTTCTTGCAAGGGATCCCAAATAGTTGCATCTAAGTTATTCCTCTTCAAATCAAAATAAGGTTTGTCATTCTATTCCCATATTCCAAAGTTGTTGGTTCTATTTAGTATGGTGGGAAGTTATTTTCTTCCATTTCTACTTGTTCCAAGAAAAAATAATCCTCTGATTGGTTGGGGACTTTATTTACTGGGTTCCATGTTAATTTGGGCTCTTATTATAAATTCCTTCCAATTCCCAATTTTCCTGGTGTTCACCCCTTGGTTGGGTATATTCAAGGTACTTCTTGTCATGAAATTTCCTATTTATACCAATGGCGGAGTAAGAGCACTGTCTCTAGAGGCACATCATGATATGAATGCTCTATTTGCATGGCAAGCTCTTGGAAGAGTAATGTCAACATTGTCAAAATATGATTAGCCACATTTTCAGATCACCAAAATTTATTGATGGAAATCATTCTAAACATCACCATGAAATGCACTCTCATCTCATAAAACACTTTGGAGTCCCTGCATTTATTTTTATACAGGATACTAATATTCTTTTGCGTTTTCTTGACTCCTCGCAAGAGGTAAGTAGGATGAATTAGAAGGGTTAGATTGTTGATGGATTTCTAACTTCGTTAAAGATATACAATGTCAATTTTTGAGTGAACTATGTTTAGTGTTATATCTCAAACTTGTGACATTCTAAATGGGACATATATCCAGTTCTTGTTAGCATCTTTTATATGGTTTCCTCATTATAAATTCATGTATTTTTGTGCATTGTTGACAAATGGGAACTGTGATTCTTACATGTTGACATAATTTACTACTTTGTACTATTTTTCGAGAAATACCTGAGTTGAACACTTAGGTATTTAGTATATGAAGCAAGCCTATTGATTCATATTATCAAATGTTCAATTTTACATAGAAACATGTTCATATTGTCATTGTAGTTCTCTTACATGTACAAAGAGTTAATTACTTAGTCATGGTGCACACTACTCCTAAATTATACGTGACTTCCCAGAATCACACGAATCCTAAATTACATGATAGTTATTGTAGATACACAATCTGAAAATTAAATATCCGTGAGAATTTAAGGGCAAAAAAGGAATTAAAACTAAATAGAGTATTCTAAGATAATAGTTGGAAAACCAAATGCTCGCTCGAGTCTGATGTAACAAACAACAAAAACTAATGGATGGGAAGGAAAAATGAAATTTATTCAGAGTTGCCTCTTCCAAAATGGATCAGTTCCCTTGTGACTTCTAGTAAAAAATCCTAGAGGAAGATTCACCATGAAAGAGAAACATCTAGGTGGATCTGGAAGTTTAGAATGCATATTTACGTTAAAGAAACTAATGGTGAACTTAAATTTGAACGTAATTCAATTTTTTGACTAAGCTTAGGAAGAAATATGATATCGCTAGAAAATATCCTAATGATGTCTGTCTACACTGTGCAACCAAGTTGAATAGAGGTATTTTTTGTGAATAATCAATTTCCACAATGATTTTCCATCTCATATCAATCACCAAAGGGTTTTCACCCGCAATTTCCTATTTTAATACTTGTAACAATTTTTTAATATACGTGAACAAATTATGTTGGGTTACATATATGTGTATTGATCATAATTTGGTGATAGAAGAGGGTTAATACCTTGGAACTGCCTCTTCCATTCATATTCCCAGCATTTCTGGGGTATCTACGTACTAATCACTCTTATAATCAATATCTTTGAAACGTCCATGACATGGTTCCATAAAAGTACATTTCTCCTTTCAATCCTTTGCGATGGCTCCTTCTCTAAAACATATTCGATTTCCCTTTCATTCATTCACGATGGCTCCTTCTTTGCATCATCTTCTTTCTTCTACACTACTCTTTCCTCTACTACTTGCTTACGACGTTTCTTTGCAACATGTGGTGCAGTTGCTAGTTTATTCATAACTAATACTGGATATTTTATTATATACAACATTAAAATATTTTCTTTTAACATTTTTTTTTCCCATATATCCATATATATGAAGTTTTAACATTGGCGGTTTTTGGTTTCTAGGTTTTGACAACCCATAGTATTTGAAATGTTATATAACACTATATGTAGAAAAAAATGTTAAAATAAAATATTTTAATGTTGTATATAATAAAATATCTAATCTAGGTTATGAGTAAAATATTTTAATTTGAATTAATATTGAAGTATACTTACAAATATATTAAAGAAAAAACGGTTTTAATGTGCGAATTATTTTACACCCCAGTATGAGGGGATGTGTAAGTTTGCGTACTTAAATATGGATGTATACATAGATCTATTCTCGTAAAATGGTTTAACGAATAAGTTACATGTAAAATATTTTATATATTAAAAAATATATATATATATTATATAAAATTATTAAAAAAATAAATTTTATTTAATAAACGTTTAAAGTGATGTTTGTATTTTCTAATTTAATTGTTTTTTTAAATATACATATTTTATATATATCGAACAATTTTTTCATTTAAATTACCAATTTGAGTTGAAGGAATGATAATCACACTACAATTAAAAAAAAACAAAACAAAAAGGCAAAAAAAAACCTATCACAACACCAAATTCAAGAAAGAGAAAGACAATGTCCCAGTGCACCACTTACACTTGCTTCACAAGATTTTTTATTCATATTTAAATATATGACGCATTATCTTTTTTATTTTTTTTTATTTTATTGTATAAAGCATTATTGACTTCCGATGCCTATTAGTTGTAAATTTGTGTTCATAAGTATTTGTCTACATCCATATTTGTAGCCAACGCCCCGAGACATAGATTAAGCACCAGTCATGGCCTTGTATACCTCCTCGGATCCACCAACTGATGGCCAAAAGCCTCTAACAGCCATCTACCAACCATATCCATCAAAATAGTCATTGCACCGTGGGCAGGTAACAATAATACCGCTAAGATTTCCACTAATGTAGAATTGGTTTCTTCGAATTCGACATCAGTACAGGACTCGCACAAGCTCTCACGAAGCAGAAACCGCAGGAAGAACCACCATCCACGAGCGGATTGTTGTCGATGCTGAAAACCGCCATTGATATGCCTGGCAAATTTGAAAGCTTCTCCGGTTTTCCTAAATAATATTTCCTTACTAGCAAAAACCGTGCTTGAACATTTGATGGAGGCAAAAAGAGCATGGGCTCCTCGTTTTGTGTGCATGTTTATTGAGCTTAATGGACTTTACTATATGTTATATGTGTTTACTTTTGAAGATTTTGGTCATGAAGTGTTTTTTCGTTATTTTATCATTAAAACTTATTCATCTTATTAAAAACTTGCTTTAATATTTTTCTCAATTTTTTTTCAAAATTTGTGTTCTTCCAAAACTTGTAAAACCTTCATTATGACACAAAAACTTGATTCCTTATGATATATGATATATTTCACTTAAGATGTTTTTATTTGCAACAAAATTTATATTGTGCTTCAAATTCCTTTGGTTGTGACATATGGTATTATTGGAAACTTTCTTTCATTATGACAAAAGGAAATCTCCATTATAATTTTTAATGTGAATATTTTTTGAATTGTTTAAAGATTTTGAATTTCAAAATAGATCATTAAGGAAACCATTTATTAAGCATACGAAACAACCTTCTCACTCTTAGTTGTTTCAAGAATTGAATGGTTAACATAGTTCACTTGTTAAATGGAAAACTTTACTATCCTTGTTTAACCAAGGAAACTATGATATCATTTTTAATCTTGATATTGGTCTCCCCATAGACATTTTGTTCCTTTGGAAGACTAACAATATTAACATCTGTTATTGTTGATGTGATTGAATTTGAATGTTCACATATGGAAACCAAGAATGCTAGAAAGAAAAATGGTTCATCCAAATTGAACTTAGATAGAAAGAGAAATGAGCCCCATAACTAGAGATGTAGCCACTTACAAGATTTCATAAAAAAGTATACTATTTAGGTAGTATTTCCTATTGTGTCCTAGCATGAAGTATGGATCACCTATTTTCAAGATAAGGAACAATGCTAAGTGTAATACTTCTTTTCGGATAGTTAATTAGAAAGTTAGGAAATGAAAAAACAAAGGAATTCAAAAAGTTGTATCTTCTAATGGGAATTGAAGGAACAATCACAACTCCTAGAAAATAATTACAATTAAACATATATATATTCCCAAGAGTACATAGCTGAATGGTCTCTTGTGTTTTGTAATTTTTGAGAACTATTTTGAGAATTAGAAGGAAAACAAACCCTCAGGATCATCTTGGAGGAAGAGTAATTTCTGTTGTGTGATATGTTTGTTGTGGACTATTCCTTATATTTGTATTGTTGTGTCTAATGTTGTAAGGCTATATGATTCATGCATAGAATATTCATGATGATGATGATGATGATGATGATGGTTAAAGTCCATTGAGACCAGAATTTGGTCTATCAGACCTATAATTTTCTTAGTTCTTAATTGTCTGGCTTCTCGTCTTTCTTGGGGAGATTGGTGTTGTAGCTTTCTTTTTCTTCTCTATGGTTTTCCAACTTCCTTTATCTTGCACTTCCTTCACCTCTTATGATTCTTGGGACACTGGTGTCATATATTTAGGATCTGGGAGATCTGCTTTGCTGCAAAACGAAGATTTATTTTTGCACGGTATTCGAATCCTTATAATTGTTGATGCTTGAGGGGCTGTCGAGTTCCTTTTTTTGTTGTTGGGCGGGGCTTTCACCCTGCTTATCTTGAGGGTTGTTTCTTTCTTGCCTAATTTCTTTTGATTTAGAGTTTTTCGGAGAGTATTCTTCCTTGATGATGATGTAATGTTCCTTTTGTGCTCCTTCCCACCATGTAGATCTATCGTGATTCTTTCTAGCAAAATTTTTGTGGTGACCTGTGAAAAAAAACTCACTTTTATTGCTGGTGACCTAACCCACCTAAAAATAGTGAAAATGGGACAAATTCTAGAAACCTGCAATGTCTAGCAATGGTATTTAGATCTACACATAAAAATGTTAACAAAAATCCCTGGAATACATGAAAAATGAGAAAAAATACGAGACACAACAATAATGAAACTCAATAAAAATAAAAGTTATTATTATTATTATTAGAAATGGAAAATACACCAGAGAATCATAATGCATAGACATGGGTCATTACTATCCTCCTTTATGTGTTCAGTTCTCCCTTATTTCGTAATGGGTTGTTTCTCTCTCTCTTTTTCACATGCAAGTGGGCAAATGGATATTAAGTAGAACTTGGATTCAACATTATAAGTTCGGCAATGATAAGTCGTCACGATCCAATGGTGAAGGAAAAATCTCTCTATTTATAATAAAATTCTAAATCAAGCTAAATTTTGTCAAATAATAAAATGCCTGGTTGATTAGCTCAAAATCCAACCCTTTTAAGTATTTTATTATTTTTGGGAGAGGAAAAATTATAGAAATGGTAAATAATCTTTATTTAGTTAAAAAAAAAAAAAAAATGACTAATTAAATTAATAAAACAAATAAGTGAAATTTGTATAAGTGAAAATGATTTGTTAATAATTTCTACGTGATATGGTCGAAATAAGTTAGAAAAAAGAATTAAATAATGATTTAATAATTATTTCATGGGAGAAAGTGTAGTGATTAATGGATAGTAAATCAATAATGATCTATTTATTTATTACTATAAAATTAGTAAACATGGGTGAAAATAAAATTATTTATTTTCACATAAATAGGTAAAAATATGAAAATAACATGAAATTAATTAAATACTTTTGTGGGTTATTTTCATGTAGGTAAGTTAAATGTTAATAATTTAGGAAAAAATGGTTCACTATATTATTTCTTATGGTAAAAGTTGGTTTTAATGTGTAAAACCCATACTACATGGTGCATTTCAATCATCTTAGTCGAAAATGACTAGGTGATCACTTTTTGGGTGATGTTAGATTTCACCCAAATATATAAGTGTTAGGAGGAGATAATATGACTGAAATAAATTGTATTTTACTTTCACTAGACACTCAAGGGGGAGTCAATTGATAGAGATAGAACCATTGTAACAGTGAGAAGAACCATGTGTGGAGACGATACATTCTTGTCAAAGAAAAGTATCGATATAGTGTGTACATGATCTCAATGAGGGAGTGGAGACATATAGCCATACCCACCGAGGAAACTCATTACAAGTAATAATGGTATGCCAAAAAATGTGGGTCTGAGAGAAATAATACATAATACAGAATGTGTTGGCATCCACGAATAATGTCTAAGGGGTACAATGGTATCAAGAAAATAATCGATCTAATAGGATAGTGGAAGAGGATGGGAAAATAAAACAAAAGAGAGCAGGAATAACACTACATGCAACGATGAAAAGTCAATATAACTATGATCTACTATTATTATAAATCAAGAAAATCGATCCTATAAAAATAGAATGAATCCTAGCCTAAAAGATAGTTACAAATCAAACAAATCCTAGTCTATGTTTTGCTGGTCATCCAAACAATTTCTTACTAATTAGAGGATATGGCAATAGGTAGAGTGTTCAATGAAAGGTAATAAAAAGGTGGTTTCTTCCCACAACCACCACCTATAGGTTGTTTTATCCAAAATAAATGAAACTATGTTTAACTCTATCCAAAGGGGGTGAGTGAATCTGAACTTTAGGTTGCCAGTCGCAGACCCAAATTCTCGACCAAGAGGTAGTAGCTTCACGGGTGCCACTAGCATCCTTGACCAAGACATACCACTTATAATGAGTTTCTTCTTAGCATCAAATTTTTACCATTAGATTAGGGAGGATTTCAAGTACCCTAGTAGGAAAACCGTTGTGTTTCATATGTAGAGTGATTGGTGGGAGTTATTGGGATGACTACCCCACTAACCCTAACAAAACTATAATATTATTTTTCCTCTTGCCTGAGTGGGCTCAAATATATGTTGGTTAGATTAAGCGGTTAATTGTGTGGTCTTCTATTGGCATCTTGAACCAAGATCACGTTCACTTTAGGAATGAAGTGTGTGTAAATCTGGATGATGATATTGGTTCGCATAAAATATAAATATGTGTCATGGAAAAGTAAAATGTTGAATTGAAAATTTAACTGAAATAAAATAGAAAGTAAACACACTTGAACAACACTCTTCTTTTCGTTCACGGAGGCTTAAAAACACAAAAATGGAAAAAAGAGGGCAACACAATAGAGAGCAATAGATCTAGAACTAAAAGGGGTTAGGATATATCATCAAGATGCTTACATTGTGCAGAAAAATCAACAAAGAAAATAAGATTTTCAAGCTTAAATGAAAGAAAATAAACCAAATTATGATGATGCAGCTAAGAATAAATTTGAATACTAATGAAACAATGGTCCTATATAAGGCACAATTGGAGTTTCAAAGTCTATTTAACAATGGTAAATATTAAGGTTTAACTTGTTAAAATAACAATGGTATGAAACTCTAGACACTAGACTACCAAATCATAAAATCCCTCTTTATTTGGTGGAGGTGTACTTGAAACCCTAGAAGGTATTTCTCCTTCCTCTTAAAAGTGGGCACACCAAAGAGATTGAGGCCTAATGTTTACTGAGAGAAGGAGTACCAAAACCCCCTAACATAGAACTAGAAAAGGCTAAAAAACTACATGAAAAATTATGACAGTGCACCTAATATATGCACTCTTTATTCTAGCTAAGTCGATACACAAGCTCTATTTAAAGCTCAGCCCATGTACATATGTCAAATTGGGTATACGTGCTTTCCATTTGGAAAATCCATGTACACATATGTTATGTTGAACAACAAGTTTCATACCTATATGCAATATGGTACATGTGTGTTTGTCACTCTCGTAACCTGTGTACACATGACACCTTCTCAAAAGCTAGTCGCATACTAGTGTGAACAAAGGAAATTGAAATTCATGCTTCTCATACTACAAAAAAGTGACTAGTGATCCTAAAGTTTAAACCAATATAGTCGTCATTTATTGATGATAGAAAACAAGTACGGTTTCCATTTGTTAGGGGTGAAATTCTAAGCAAGTGTGAAAATCGCCTCACTTTTACTATTAGAGAACAAAGAAACGAACCAATACAGAAGATTTGGATGAATTCAAAAAAGCATATAATCTATAGGAATGGTTTTTAGATATGCACATAAATTTTTTATCAAAAGTCCTTGTAGTACATGGAAACTAAGAAAATATGACACATAACAGTAATGGAACTCAGTGAAAATAATTTTTATTATTATCAATCTAAATGGGAAATACCCCAAAGAGAAAAAAACATAGACATGGGTCGATACCATCCTCCTCTATGTGTTGCATTCTCCCTTACTTCACAAATGGATATTGAGTAGAAATTAGATTTGAGATCATAAGATCGACGATGACAAATGGTCATGAGATAATTGTGAAGGAAAAACATCTCTATTTATAATAAAATTCTAGATGAGACTAGATCTAGTCAAATAATCAAATAATTTGTTGACTAGGTCAGATCCAACCCTTATGAATATTTTATTATTTTAGGGAGATGAAAATATTAGAGAAATGATGAATAATATTTATTAAATACCTTAAAAAATAATGATAATTGAGGTAAATAAGTAAAATGAGTGAAATAATTAATAAATAAAAATGATTTATTAATTCTTTCTAGGTGATATGTTCAAAATAAATTAGAAAAAATTATTAAATAATTATTTCTTGGGAGAAAAGTGTAATGTTTAAGGGATATTAAATAAATAATGCTTTTTTTATTGTTCCACTAGAAATGGTAAAAGTGTGGGAAAATAAAATTAGGTAGGTATATGAAAATAACATTACATTTATTTATATTATTTTATGAAATTTTTTCATGTATGTAAATTAAATGAAAATAATTTAGGAAAAATGTTTCACTAAATTATTTCTTATGGTGCAAGTGAGCTTTAATGTGTAAAACTCATACTACATAGTGTATTTTGATCTTCGTAGTAAAAAATGGCTAGGTGAAAACTTTTTGGGTGATAGGAGTAAGTTTATGGTAGGAATTTTAATTATTTTTATGATATTGATGTTCTAAATTGGTAAATAAAATGTTATGAATGATTTTTTTTTTTACTAATTTGTTCATGTGTACCATTGATTGTTGATAATTTTATGATTCTCTTTAATTGCTAAGTTATTTGAAAGTGAAAATAGAAGTTTATGATTTGATTTCTATTTTCTTAATGAGTCTATTCCTAACTTGGATAGGTTATGATGGTTTTCTTTCAAAAAATAGATTAGTATCATACTACACACTCCTCTATACATAGGATGTGAGGTTAGAATCTAGATGGAACTCATATTCCAAGTGATGTGAGGTATGATTGGGATTTTATACCAAGAACTATGCCTTTCCTTTAAAGGACAATTTTTGTATATTAACACTTTCCCAAAAATTCATACAAGCTTGTTGATAAATTCTACCAAAGAAATATTAATGATGTAAAAAAAGAAAAAAATGGTGTGTAAAGTTATGCACTTACCATTGAATGCACAAAGCTTCATTTTTCTCGAAAGGTCAATTTATCCATCGAACAAGTTCTATAAGTATTTTTTTGAGTCACTCTCCATACTATAGAAGTCTCATACTTCACATGATGAGCTTGGTTAGAATCAAAATAGAAATCATGTTCTACCTAGGTGTCTAATAAAACCAATATATTCTAGTATATTGATATTAATCTCTCTTTACACGATAAGTATCACCTAAGAAGCATTTATGAAATGTAACATAGTGTAACACCATAAAAGATAAAGATTGTAACCATAATCAGATTTACACTACAAACATGTCCCTTAATTTATCATGGCTCAACTTATGATACAAACATAATTATATTCATTACAACACAACTTAAAGTTAATAGAAAGTAAGCACCATCCACATTAAAAAAAAAAAAAAGACATAAAAAATATTTTAATATACGTCATTAATTAGCTTATATCCAAAACATATACATAAACCTAATAATAACTATTTACCACAATGTAGACTTAACAACCTAATTTATCAAGCATAGCACATATTATAGTTTTTAGATCAACCCTCAAATTTTATGCCTAAAAAAACTACAAGTTCATCAACTTGCAAAACTATTAACTTGCTTCAGAGCCTTTACATTTTATAATCATCATTCTTAACCAAGATACAGATTCAGAAAACTTTCAACTATTCACCAACCAATCAATGTTCTTTAATCTCTATCATCTATTCCCTTCTAACTCACACAAATCACATTAAATTCTCTAACTCTTATTCTTTTATCCTAAATAAATGCATTTCTCAAAATTTAGCATCTTCTTTTCGAAATACCGTTTCTCTTTTCCATCTCCAACTTGACGTTAATTTCTTCAATTCGAAATACCTTTTCTTTATTCCATGTGCAACTTGACGTTAAATTCTTCAGAAAATATCTTGTCATGCCACAACCTGGATGACGTAACACCGTAATATTTTTTGATCTAAATGAAAGGAGCTACAACCTTCTCCAATTATTAAAAAAAATTACAAACTTGCCATAACCTATACAACCATGCATTTTGCTTCAAGATGTGTATTGGCCATACGGTGTATACTTTCCCAACAACTACAAGTCTAAACTTTATTATTATAAATTAGTATTCTAATTATTATTTTATGGAACATCAACTACAACGCTTCTCTTATCAACAAATAAGAAATAGTTAAACGTTGAACGTAGATGAAGTTATTCAAATTAAATATGAATTTATGAAAAAATTGAACTAAACATAGATGTAATACTTGCATAGGTTTTCTAAAGATGCTAAAATGATATTTCAGAAGTAAAATGAATGACATAACGATATATTGATTTTCAAAAATTAAAATCAAATGCTCGAACTGATGTAATTGATGGCCCTGTGATAATATTAAGTAAACCTAGATTTCTAGATACACCACAATATTATTTTTAGCATAATGGCGATATCATGCATGAGGTATGTATAATGTAAAGATATTTAATTTATTTAAAATCAACAGAGTATATTTTTTTATTTTTTTAGAGAGAGAAAGTATTTATGAATGTAGAGTGGTTTAATTACTTATTATTAGGGTGTATATACAATCAAATGGAAGTGCACATTGAAATTATTTATATTAATTAATGAGAGAGACTTTTAGAAAATTTTAAACAAATAATTGCAAATGATAAGTTAATAATAATCAAACCAAAATAAAACAAACTACTATACAATTATTATACAATGATTTTATGAGGCAAATCTTTTTGGAAAGAAGAGAAATATAAAAAAAAATATTTACCCTCTAAAACATTTTCAATGTATTATTGAGAATACCTTATATAGTCTCTATACTATAGACAAGCATATTCAACAACATAAAGGATCCTAAGAAATTTTAGTAATGTTATGATAAGTTAAAATCCTTGCTCACATTCCTCTCACCTAAGCACCTAAGAAATTTTAGTAATGTTATAATAACTTAAAATCCTTGCTCACGTTCCTCTCACTTAAGCACTTAATCAATAGGCATCATGGAACCATAAACCATTTATGGTTTTCCAACTCCATGTTGGAAACTAAAAATGATTAATTGGCCCACTTTTTCTACTTAACATTAATTTAGTATCATTGTTTAGCATTTATTTCCTACCATTGGTAAATATTATTACCTATTGTGCTTAACATTTATTCCCTACTAATGCTTGGAATGTGTTGTGATCATTACTTTTCTACACATCTACAAGGTCTATGTCATTCATGTTTCAACATTCTCCACCGTTTCATATCCTAGGTTTCTAGAAAATAAGAGAGAATGCATCAAACTAAGAGTAAATTACTAGGGGAATTAAGGCACATAGACTCACATCACCATTTAAATTTACCTGTACTCAGAAATTTTCTTGGCGAATCCACAACACTATTCAAAGTGTCTACTTTATTCAGTATCACCTTTTCATCCTCTACCATTTCTTAAATGAAAAGGTAATGGATATGAATATTTTTGTCTTTGCATGTGTTAAGAAGGATTTTCACGATTGTGAAAAAAGGTGAATTGCCTAGACCTAGCGGTATGGTCTAGAACAAGAGAGGACAAAAATCATAGATTTTTCCATAGAGGAATTGAAGAATGGGAAAGAAGCCTACCTGGAATCCATCATAAGATTTTATTTCCTCCTTTCCTGTAAGCTCCAACTGTAGCTCCAAATTCTATAATTAGAACCTACACACACGACTAAAACAAGAAAAGGATCCACAACATCTACGTAGCTCATATTTCAATTACTTCATTTAATGAATCAACAAGGAATTGAAATACATGAGTGCGATCATAACACAACAAATATAGGAAAACATGATACTCTCTACATTAATAGAAATATGAGAGATTTAACAATCATAAATAGGCGTTGACTTTGTGGATGTCTCCCCAAGTTGATTGGTCTATCCTTGTCACAAAGCACACTTCATTGTCAACCCTAATGAATGAAAATTATGAATCCTTCAGATTTAAGGCAACAATATAAGGGCATGATCAATATCCAAAAGTAAATCTTGATGTTATGGATGGCAGTAAATTTATAGGAGAATCATGGTAGTTTAGGATTTATCATTATGGGCTTGAGATCCACATATGATATGAGGATGAGCTCAAGGTATAAGAGGTGAAGTATCCAAGGTAATATCAGATAGGATTCGAGCTTCTTATCCCTGGTAAATAGTTAAAACAACCCATGGAAGCTTCTGGAAGAGGAAACTTCATAAATATTTTTAATTTTCCTGAATTTCTAAAATCGGTGCATCTGCAAAAGGAAGAAGCTAGTGTTGGTCAGCGCTGGTGACGAAGGGAGCAATGAGCACTAAACTCAGGTGGCTATAGGAACAGAGTGCAATGGGGCTAAAAACATTGATTTTTAGTATTTAATCCCAAAAACTCCTACCTTTTGGAAAGGTCTTGCGTAGCGATTTTTGAAGAGATGTTGACAAAATTCTCACAAATGTTGATTCACCTAGTTTACAGGCCTATTGAAAAAATGTGACAAAATGTCATATAACATATTTCCCCTAAAGTACAAAGTTAGAAATGGCAGCTCATGACTAAAGTTCTTTACCTTTTGACAAGTCCGGATCAAGAACAAATGGTCAATATCATCTGTAACAATACATTTTAATCATGATACCTTTGTTGAGGGAGGCATACCTATGGTCAACACACAAGCTAAAATTATATGTACAATGATCAAGAAGTCTCATCTACTGATTACAAAATCTGGACTGATGATTGGATGATTGTTTGTATGATCATAGTCATCATACTTTGTAATATTATATTAATACTCAAATCATAGCTTGGGTAGATGGAACTAGATGTGGGGTCCTCTATCTCATTCACTTGATTTCTCAATGTACGATACTAACCATGTGAATAAATGAGTTGAAGGCGAACATGGTTGACAACATCTGATTACTAGCTAGTGATGTAAGTGGTTAAGAGATGCGAGATAAACCACTGATGATTTTAATGGCTCTCAAGGTACTATAGTATAATATTTGTGGTATGAATAGATGAGTTGAAGTCGAACACCACACAAAATATTCTGGTCTAACACCAATGGTGAAGACCTATTCCCGAGAGCGAGAAAACGTATCATTGATTGATGCAAGCCCCAAGGTAACAAATGTAGTTTCAAATTAAACTTCTGAGATAATGAGCTGACATACACATGAAGTGAAATGTCGTAGGGGTTCCTTGATGTATCCCCCATCAATGACTTCAAATGGGTATGAATATTTGAGACATAATGATGTTGATGTGGAATTGGTTCAGTAACGGAAGACATGAAAGTAGGATTAGGAGTATTGCAGTAGGTATCAACTTAAGTACTCCTCTTGAAAATATCGATGAGACTTTATAGAGTGGGATACATTGACCCAAAACCAAATATTGAATATTTTGATATGGAGTGATGAAAAAATAAGACAAACATATTTCCCAGCCCAACAATCACATAGAATAATTGAAATAGTGTCATGTTAAAGTGTGACTCACTACCAATAATAGGTGTATTATCCCATTCTCCAAATTTCCCCAACTATTTGTCATTGGTACCTCTTTATTTTTGAAAAACTTGAGGAGGATAACATAGGCTTCATCCATAAGTTCATCCTTCAGATGAATATGTTTGAGTGTTTTTAATGAACCCTAAGAAGAAGTGATTTGGTCTCAGCATGTTCGATGATTCCATCATTGTTTGATGTTTTTATGAGTCTAGCAAAGGTGTAGCTCAACTTATTCTTCATGTTTTGGAGTTTGAAAAAGCGGTGAAAAATAAAACTCCAAAGGTTTAGTTTCATAAATAGTCCCCTGAGTATGAAAAGGAATAAAACAATAATCAACAGAACCTCTTAGCCATGTTTGACTAAGGTATTCCTTTTTTCGTAAGTAGCTATCTTAATATGGAAACCCGCTAAACTTGTACTAAGTATACGCCTTTTCATTTACTTTAACAAGTTTGAAAATACAAGTGCTCGAAAATCTTTTCATGTTTAGGGAGTTTGGAAGGAGTTAAAAGAGGACTCCCCCTAGAGTAATTAGTCATATAATGGGTAGAAATTAGTTTTTGTCATGATGGTATTGCTCAAAACACTTATAATTTGGGAGGATGGAAAATAAGACCACTCATCGCAGTGGTTCCTCAGGAAAGGGTGAAACAACCAAGTTAAAGTGTATGATCTTCCAATCATATGGTGAGGGTGGATTAGAAAAAAAAAAGATTTATCTAGCATAAACATGCTCATAAAAAATGGAAATCACACGTGATAAAATGGGAATGGTTTCGTTTTTAGACAAGCTTGAAACATGGGAAACTATGTTTCAAATTGGTTTCATTTTTACACTGGCTTGAAACAGTGAAAAAATATGCTTGAAATAAGTTTTCATGCCCTTAGTCATAATAATGAAATTCTTCATGCCCCCAATAATAAAAACACAATTCTAGGTGCATGTCCGCCAAGCTTCATTTCATTCACCTAAGTAGAGTATTGGTTGTTAATAGGCAGATGGAATGAAGTTTCATTTATGAGATCAAGTGAAATACTCGACTGCGAATTTACAAGATCTAAAAAGAGACTCAAATTGAAGGGGAATATGTTTCATTTTTTAATGAGCTTGATAGAGTAAAATAATTATTCTCATGACACCTTGTTTTAATTTCTAATGATAATGACACAAGAAAAGGAAATCTGCTCGAGGACATTGTTTCATTTTTTAATGAGCTTAAAACTAGAAAAGGAACTCTTCTCCGGGAAACTTGTTTCACTTTTTAAGGAGATGGACACAAGAAAAATAAATCTACTATGGGAACCTTAATCATGACCTCTACAAGGTGATGGCTTCCAATAATTTCTCATCAGATGGAAAATAATTCTTTGGAAGTTATCGATGTCAAGTGATCGAAAATAAACATTAAGCTCCAATACCTCCAATAAATGTCTCACCATATCTCTTACTAGATCTAGGTGAAAATAACTTCAGAAAATAATGAGAGGCTCCTATTTAACAATAGGTAAGGGCATGGGATAGGTTTCCACATAATTAACTTATCGCTGGGGAGATACAACTTGCATATTCAAAATTCTTAGGGAAGTAGGATTATTGGAATTCAAATGAAGACCAACAAACGAAAGTGGATTGATAAACACAATCCTTCCATCATGTGAGAAACACATCACTCGAAATAGTATGGACATAAAAATGTTCATATAATAAACATTGTCTCGCTCCAAGAGCAAATTAAATTCCAAGGGGCCCATGAAAACCTTAAAATCAATAAATACACTTTTTCTTCCCAAGGCAATAGGAAACTAAGGAAGCGTCCCCATGGGTTGATTGGTTATTCGGTTAAAAGAAAACATATTCTAAGTGGAATATAGAAGTAAAAGCATACCCAAATATTTCCAAGGAGTTGAGGATAAAATTCTAACATAATCTCCCTCATTTATAACAGTGTGATGGATTTTTTTATCATAAGCCTTCATGATGATGTTAAAAGGCATGTAAGAAGGGATATGAGGTTTTTTCAGTTGACTCCAATCAAAGGAAATTGTATTTTTTCTTGGATGGCATTTTTTAGGAACAAGAGAAATCCCCCCCTTGTTCAGTATAATCAAAATAAATAAGAATAAACTGAGTGGTATGATCCTCACTCTCTATGGGAAATGTATGATCAAGTGAAGGTGGAATTGATTCAACCATTTTCTTGGCCAATTGTCAGTCAGGAACATAATTATGGGATTCACATTCATATAGATTTGGATTGAATTGAGATGGATTTTAATCAATCACTTCGTACACTATTGGAGGATTGGGAGAAATCATTTGATAACAAACCAAAAAATGAGGATGAGAAGATGTAAGGTTGTCCAATACTTTTGAGGCTTCATCCATATAAGGACGAAGGTGAATAGGATGATTACCTTCACATAACTTACAAGGAAACTTAACTTTACCCTTTTTCCTATGGATCTTACTATCACTAGTTGATGGTTTGTTACCAACATGATCTCCAGAGGTTGATGACCAATGTTGATGTGGTCCTATGAACCACACTTCTAATATTTATGGAATGCCAAAAAAAATAGATAATAAGGCAGTCACCCTTACATAACATGCAAGGGAATTTAACTTTACGGGGCTAATTGGAAGGTTTCTCCATAATAGTTGCATTGATAGCAATGTTTGCTTGGTTCCCCCCTACTTATTTTGCTTATTCTTCTTCACCCTTTTATTCTTCTTCTTAGCTTCCTGGTTACTAGAATCAATAATTTCACCAGGTTAGGAGGAAGAGAGGGATGAAGAAAAAACAAGTGAAGAAGGAAGAGGGTCAACTTTAGGATGAACTTGGGGTTGATGTTATTCAGGTGGGGGAGAACCTTTTTGAGGATTAGTTTGGAAATTTGGAGCCATAGGGGTCAAAAAATTAAAAATAGAAAAAAAACGGTAAATATAGGAAGGGAAAACGTTCCCATATGAGGAGCACCAATATTTCCAAAAGAAGGAAAAATGCCAGGTGTTGACCGGATAAATCGTTCTTGCGGACAAGACCAATCTCCCTAGTACTAAAAGTATCTAGCAACAAACAGCCAAATAAACTAATCTTTCTCTAAGCATATATGATCTATGAAAAGCTCTATTGAGGTGTTAAGGACTTACCATTTGTCCAGTGTTTGTTTGAAGTCGTTGTTGTCCCTCGCGCGCTTGAAGGAGTTTTCCTCGTAAACCTGCAGTCAAAAACAAGCAAAATATTACATAGCACCTATATAGAAATCATCATAAACCATGCTTATCATAGTGATCAAGGAATCTATGAAATAAACCATTGATTGAAAGCTTATTGAGAAAAATGAGTATATTTGTATTAATTTCAAAAGAAGAAAATCCTTACAACCTGAGCCTTGATGTTGCACAGGACCTTCCGGGGTTCGAAGCAAGAATCTCCTTTACTTTGATAGGTTCTGCACTCCTTCAACAAAGACTAATAGAGGTATGTAATATTTCCTCACAAAAGTCTTAATCAACTGAGTCTGAATTTCAACAGCACTTAACTTCAAATATTCTAAAGCTTGAACTCCCTTGAGGCTACCCAATGCCTCTTTTTATAGTTGAAAAGAGGAGGCTTCTTGTTCCAACTATGAAGGGATAGAATCCTCCTTCAAAGGGATAAGCTCCTCACATCAATGGTTTAGCTCTAGAAGGTAAGGGATACATGCATCTTATCAAAGCATACCCATCCCCAAAAATTCTCATCTAGAATCTTCTAGAATTGACCTCAAATCAATTTTTTAATTTTACTTTCTCGCGTTTTTTATCTTACAGGGGTTCCGCACCTATAACACAGATAAAGTACGTTCAGGTACGTAATATAGATGAACATTAGGTGCGGGACCACATGTAATAATGAGAGAAAGTGCGACACCAAAGTTTCGGATATTTTTAGGAACTTTTCTTTGATTTTCAAGGCTTGTCATGAGGAACTGATATGTTAAACTTGCAAAGGGAGAAGTATGAGTAATAATGAGCTCATACACATAGCAGAATGTCAGGATGACAATTTTTAGTGTAACAGATTGCCCCCTAAAGTGCAAATTCTGGAATAGATGAAACTGAAGTCTGTCATATATGAAGAATGCAGTACTTTATCATTTCAAGGATCATCCTGTGGACACCCCAGTCGGAACCTGTAAAAACATTCAATGCAAAATATATATATGTAACCATATTATTGCTGAGGTAGGCATTCCCATACTCAGATCAAAACTAACTAGAAACTGATTCAAATTGTTCTGATACAGGAATTATTTTGAGTACATCACAGTATAGACATGTGTAGACACAGTATGGGCGTAGCCATATATTCATAAATAGTCCACTGTACAAATGATAACAAAATTCCTTGCAACCTGTATGGTAGAAACTAGATCCAGGGTCTTGATTTCCGCATCTCGAACTAGTACGATTCTATCCATGTGAATGAATGTGTCGAAGTCGAACATGGTAGAAACCACTTGATTACCAGTCAACGATGTAAACTGTTAACAAGTGTGAGAGTAACCACCAGTAATGTTAATGGCTCTCAAAGTACTCAGTACAATCCAGGAAATGTGAATGAATAAGCTGAAGTTGAACATGTCACGGAATCATTCGATCGAAGGTCAATGATGCAACCTGTCGTCGAAGGTGAGAAACCTGCCATTAAGGCATGCAGATTCCAAGGTACTGATGATTTCTGGATCAACTTCCTAGATAATGAGTTGTCGTCGATAGAAAGTAATCTGTCATAGGCAAGCCCATAACGCGAAATCATAGATCAAGTTTTGAAAATGTATATTGGCAAGGACTGACTCAGGGATAGTCAAAATGGATGACAGATATTTTGTAGATGAATGGTTTATTTGAATTGTCCTCTTGAACACATAACGACACTGCAGATGGCTTGGTGACAATTGACCTAAAGCTAATACCTAGAAACCGGATGAAAATTTTCAATGAGGTTTGATTAACTGTTTAGGAAAAGGATTTCCCAACCCAGGTGAATGAAAGTGTCGTGTTCAAGAGTGGTTAAATGGATTTTCTAAAAATCAAAATACAACAAACAAGTCCATTTTTCTCTCTTTTCCCCCACCATTTCTGGCAAGTACCTCTTTATTTTTGACAAGCTTGAGGAGGATAACATTTGCTTGTTTAGAAGCTCATCCTTCGGATCAGTCCAACTTATTTTAAGATTGGAACCCTAAGGAGTGGTTCATTCCTGTTTTGAAATTGAACATGTCCTTTACTGTTAAATTTTAACGAGTCCAGTATAGGAGAAACTCGGTGTTTTTCAATTTTAGGGAGTCAGAAGAAAAAAATTAAGGAAACTCCATGGGTGTACTTTTTCATAATTTTAGTCTCTCGAACCCGAAAAAGGATAAAATAATGCGGGAGAGAACTCTATTGACCATAATTAGTCAATGTATACCTTTTTCGTAAATAGTCCATTTCAGTCCGTAAAAGGGGTAAACTTATACTGAAGGGACGATCATTCATTTACTTTAACGAGTTTGAATAATCAAGTACTTGGAAATATTTTCATATTTAGAGAGTCTAAAAAGGGCTTAAAATAGAACTCCAATGTTTCGCTTTTTCGTAAAATTTTGAAAGAGTCCAAAAAAGTGATAAAAGTATGCTCTTTGTTGAAAAATGATCAATTCTCCTGAAAATCCAATTTCTGCACAAAAACTTGAAATATTACACATACATGTTTAAAATAAGTAAAAATGCTTTCAAAATACCCTTTTTAAAGTGAAAAATAAATAAATTAAAAATTCATCTATTCGAAAAAACTTATAAAAAGGACTTTTTCAACTTCATTTTTACCGTTCAAGTTCAGAGTGAAAAGTAGAAGCTTTTGGGTAAAAATGTTCCTGTGAAGATTCCGAAAGATCCGTCTGACGAAATCGAGAACCATCAGTCCCAGGTATTCCATGACCTCTTAATCTTGCTTTTCATCCATTTACAATTCTTTTTAGGCTTTAGATTTTATTTTTAAGGCATAAATATGTTTAAGAAATCGTTTGCAGGGGTCCGCAGGCTCGAAACACGGGACCTGCGGACCCCAACCTTTTTCTATGAAGAAAAAAGTCGTGGGCCCGCACTTTTTCCACACAACGCGCGCGTTCCTACACACTGTGTACGAAGGAAAAGTGCAGTCCCTGCGCATTTTAAATTTCAAAATCAATTTTCTCATTTTCCACCCAAAATTTTTTAGATTAGATTGTTCTAACTTATCTTTTTATGAATTGTAGGATTAGCAAGATGTTGATTTGGAGAGAACGTGAGCATGAGGATGTGGATGACACTGCGATGCTCCATTTTCCCATAATGCAGGCTTTAAAAACATGCGGTTTGTATAAATTCTGGGCCATTCAAGGCATGAGGGTACAGGTAGAGCTCCTGATATGGCTGGTAAACAGGTGGAATGTACAGGACCAGTGTTTCATTATTGGTGGCCACTGGCTCGAAATTGAGCTGGAGGATATTTATTTTCTAACTGGTTTGTCCAACAGGGGCAAACAAATTTCCTTGTTTGGGACTAGGCCAAGTGGCCAAACTATCGCCAGTCTTCGACAAGAGTTCTGTAATGATGAGGTAGACCCTAAGGACAAACGGATTGATATAAAAACTATCATCCGTCCCGAGTTGAAAGTGATTGCGTTTACTGCTACCAGACTGTGTGGGAGTGCCGCACTGCATGTGGTTACTGGTTCCCAGATGCGTATTGCTGTGGACTGTTTTCAAGGCACCATTTTCAACTAGTGCGAAGCTGTGTTGGCCAATGTAAAAGGCCAACTGACTAGAGCGAAAAATGGCAAACTAAATAACTTTAGATATGGATCCATTGTGGTCACTTTTTGTCTAGAGAGGGTACCCATGCTAGCTCCGCAAAATGTTCCTGTTGATGCTGGTCGACTTCGAGAACCTAGGATGGTTCGTTGGGTTGCATTGATGGCCCATCACGGTATTGAGCGTGCTGAGATTGTTTGATTTCCTCCTTCATATTTTCGTTGGCTGGACCGCCAACTCTTTGTCATCGAGGAATTTCCATAAACCAGGATAGATTTCCGTGGTGACCGGGAGATGACTCTCCCAGCAGGGGAACAGTGGGATGAATCAGGTAAAATCATTTTCAACGAATTCCAAGTTCTAAATTTTTATTTTTAATCGTCTTGTCAATTAATAACCAAAAAGTTTTTATGAATGCAGATGTGGGTCCACGGCGACCATCACATCTCCAGCCCTATGACAGAAGACAACCAGTTGCAGTCGCACTAGCCCTAGTAGGCCAATCAGTGGAAATTTTGTCTGATTTAGAGCATCATCTAGAGTGCCTGACTCTAGATATTCTAGAGACGGACGTAGATGAGATCCCACTCAGATTGCAGAGATACGTGATTGGTGTTCCAAGACCTTTTAGGAGGCTCCTATCTAGGGTGGCTCGGAAAGTGGTTTCTTATCGTGATCATCATCAGTGATGGGATGATCGTGTTGTAGACTCATATTTTTGACTTTTTTTGTTATCATTTTTCCGATCATAAGGTGTTTCCAACCTATGATCGAAGACGATGTATATTTTTTGAAAACAGTTTATCCTATGATATATCACTACTTACCGGCTATCTGTGTACATATTATGGATGTTGTTTGTTTTATTGTTTTGATTATTGCAAATGTCGATTTATCATACTAGAAGCAACTACGTCTGCTAATGTATTTAAATGTCTTGGAATATGTTGATATTCAATGTAATCAAATTCATGTTCCAAGAGACGAACTCTTAAAAATAACCGTAATAACACTAGATTTTTAATGGCATAAACTCTGTTTAATTGTAATACAACAAGTTCAGAATCCAACCTAACAATCAAACTCCGAATTCCAAATGATATGGATTCAGATAATAAATCAATCACTGCACTATACTCGGAAATGTTATTCGTTGTTTGACCAAGGTTTACCCCATGCATGGATACTAACTCGTGAAAAGGTGAATAGATAACCCAAGCCACAGAAGAAATATTCTGTGTACTACGACAAGCACCATCAACAAAACCAATGTAGGTTTGAAGAGACGTCGACATCTGCAATATCAAGAGTAAAACTCAGATAAGCAGGAATAGTGATAAAAACACAATTCTAAACTAAGCACGCTTTTCTAATCTAAAATACACCAGCAGTAAAGAAATCTAATCTAATTAAAAACCTCCATACCAAGTTAAGCATAGTATCGCTTCAAATAAAGTCCATTTCTGGGTTTATCTAAAGGGACACCATCAAAATATATCAGCTCATAGGCCCCTTTTGCTAGCTTTCGCTTGACAATGAAAGGGCCATGCCACATAGGCACGAATTTCCCAGCTCCTAGCTTATCGTTGGCTTGATCATAAACTAAGACTAGGTCTCCTTTTGAAAAATTTCGAGGGGTAACATTTCTATCATACTAGGCTTTTATTTGTTTAGCATGAGCCTTGTTTGCTATTACAGCATTTCGTCGATTCTCATCCAGTTGAGCCAAATACAAGAAATGTTTTTCCCCTTCAGACGTAGTTGGGAGTAATTCTACAGCTAATTTCAGTGACGGAATTTCGCATTCAATCGGTAACACAGCTTCCAAACCGTAAACAAGTTGAAAATGAGTGAAACCAGTTGATGTTTTTACTAAGGTTCGATATGCCCAAAGTGATGAAAATAACATGGAATGCCAATTCTTTTTGTGAATACCAATAATTCTTCTAATCATGGTGACTAAAACTTTATTTATGGCTTCAACCAGACCATTGGCTTGCAGATAATATGGAGTGGAACTATTGTGGCGCAGGCCAAGTTGATCTGTCAGTTCAGTCATCATAAAATTCCTAAAATTACTTCCATGATCTGTAATAATGGCTTGAGGAACACCGAACCGAGCAATAATGTGATTAAATACGAAAGTTGAAGCAGTCTTGCCATTAGCCGAAAATGTAGGCATCGCCTCGGCCCACTTAGTAAAATAATCTACTGCTAAGATAATATATGCATGCCCCCCGGCTGAGTGAGGGTTACATGTAATAAATTCGATACCCCATTTCACGAAAGGACCAATGGCAATTATGGGATGAAGAGGAGTGGGTGGCGCATGCGTTTTACGATAAAAAAGTTGACAATTATGGCATTTCCAGACGACATAAATACAATCTTTGAATAACGATGGCCAGAAATAACCAGCACGCAATATATTTTGGGTTGTGGCATACCCAGACATATGACCACCACATGCGCTAGAATGGCAGTCATTTAAAACCTTTTCAACTTCTTCATGAACAAGACAACATCGAAAAACCGAATCCGCCCCACGACGATAGAGTGTATCACCAATAATACTATACTGTTGTGATTGGAAGGGTATTTTCTGTTGCTAATATCATGAGATTTCAGGCCAAAAATATTGGGTTTGGAGATAAACAATAATATCTCCATACCATGGATCGAGAGTACTGATAAGAAACAGAGAGTAGTACACAATGTGTTATTCTGCCATAGTTTACACATCAATTACGCAAATACCAAAGATTTATTGGCCTTGGATTTCTCAAATTCCAAGTCAAATTCGTGCAGGATGACTATCCATTTGGAATACTTGCCCCCTAGCAATTGTTTGGTCAAAATATACATCATAGGGTTGCAATCAGAAATTACAGTGGTTTTGCGTAACAAGATGTAGTGTCTAAATCTTTGGATAGCTTGTACAGCTGCCAATGCCAATTTCTCCACATGTGTATATTTAATCTCGGTCGGATGCATATTCCGACTAAGATAGTAAATTACATGTTCAGTGTGAGGTTCATCTTCCTGAACTAGCACCATCCCAATGGTGGAATGAGAAGCAACGAGGTACAAAATTTAATCCTGGTTGTAGTTGGGAGGATGCAATAATGGTGCATGGGTCAACGCGTGTTTAAGTGCATCGAAAGATCGATCAGGGATCTTGTCCCAAAAGAATGGAATGTTCTGTTTCAGCAACCGGGTAAAACCATTTATAAGCTCGGCATAGTTAGGAATGAAATGACGTAAAAAATTTGCTTTTCCCTGCAAACTTTGGAGTTGGCGTAAAGTTGAAGGAGGAGGTAATTTAACAATAGCTTCGACCTTCGACGGATCGAAGAGAATGCCTGATTTCGAAACAACAAATCCCAGTTAACGACCTGATTCTACACAGAAAACACATTTGTGTGGATTCAGCCTAATTTTATAATGCCAAAACCTCATAAAGATAGCTCGTAAGTGTGTGAGATGGTCGGCCCTGCGTGATGAATGAGCAGGTAAATCATCGAGATATGGCTACACAATGTGCTTAATGTCATGAAACGTGTAAAACATTGCCCTTTGAAAAGTTGCTCCAGCATTCTTCAAACCAAAGGGTAACTTGCGATAAGCAAACATCCCCCATGGACAAATAAAAGTTGTTTTTGGCTGATCAGCAGGGAGTATGTTTATTTGATTATACTCGGAAAATCCATCCATAAAGGAAAACATTTCACTACCGGCACAATCATCGATTATTTGATCGATATAGGGAGTTGGATAATTGTCTTTGGGGCAAGCTTGATTAATATCCCTATAATCGATACATACTCGTATGGTTCCTTGTTTTTTAGCCACAGGAACAATATTTGATACCCAATCCGTTAAGGGAATTGGATATATGAAACCTACACGAAGTGATTTTTCAATTTCTGCTTTGATAGCAGTAGCATTTCTAAGATGTATTTGACGTAAACGTTGGCGAACAGGTTTAGCATCTGGGTAAGTCTTGATTTCATGTACGACAATTGACGGATCTATTCCTGGCATTTATTCATAGGACTAGGCAAACACATCACATAATTATTGAAATAGGGCTTTATAAGCTTTAATTTCATCTTCAGTACAACAAGCACATATATGAATGTTTTCAATTATTCCTGGTTTTACTGAAATGTCAATTGGAACTGTTCGAGAAATATTTTCCAAATTTAACTCAGAATCATGATTTTGCAATGGATTCTGGGGTTCTTTGACATATTCAGCTGTAAAAATTGAAGCGAAATCATCTTCAAAATGATCTAGTTCAGGTAAAAATGAAGATTGGTGATGCAGATCTTCCCATGGTAAATCATCAACAGACAAAAAATTCACGGATATGCTCATCAGTATGAACAAGATCAGGAAATGTCGTTGTGGCTGAACTGGATATAGAAAGTGATTCCTCATGGATCCCATTCATTGGATCAATTCCGGTTGAAGAGGTGTCAGAAAATGACTGTACAGCCTGATATGCAATTTCAAAAGGACTCAAAGGAATCATGCCATCAATTGAATCTAACTCAGAGTCGGAAGGTATGATCCAAGGATCATCAAACATAACAGTGTCTGACAAAATCATGTGAATAGTTGCAATAACAGGTGATACATTAGGAGGAGGAAAGTAAAAAGTTCCTAGTAAACTAGAATCTCTAACCAATCCTACTCCAACATCCTTATAAGGGATAGCCGCTTTACCAACGTGCTGGATTGTTTCTGTAGAGGTTGGGCCAGAAGAGAAATAAGTTAACTGATCTATTATAACGATCTTTCCTTGATATGAAAATTTTATGAGTCGAAAGACTGAAGAAACAACAACAGTCATAGCATAAGACCAACTGCGACCCAGAAGAAGGTTGTAATCTAGAGGAGCATCAACCACTTCCACATCTAGATTTACGGTTTTACCTTCGACCCCTATGGGTAAATCCTACAAAATACCAAAAGGGTGGAAACCTCGACCATCAAAAGCCTTAAGAATCGTCGGAGATTGGTTGAGTGTAGGAGAACCAAGCGATTTCCAACATTGAATCGACATAATACACGTTGAAGCTCCCTCATCAATAACAGTCCGATAGATCGGTCTGTTTTTTACTAACACTCGTATCTAGAAAGCCATTTGATGAGGTATACGAGGTGTACTACTTTCTAAATCAAAGATTATAAGATTAGAATCCTGAACATCTATAGCTCCTATAGCAGACGAAAGAAATTTGCGTTGTGCTGGGCATGATTGCAGCACTTCCAAAGCCTACATTGCTGAAGGGGAAATAGCTAAGTCTTCAACAATGTTGTAATTCTGAGCAGCTCTTGCATGTGGATTAAAAGCTGATTTATGAGGAACACCTTTAGCAGGCGGTTTGATTATTAAGTCTAGATTTTGTTTCTCAATCTGTAGCGGACCAGAAATAGGAGGAGGTGTAGTTGATGTATTTCCATTAGAATATTCTACTTCTTTACCATCAATGGGATTCTTAGTACCATAATCTTGCGATCGTGTCGCAATCCTTACATGAGACATCATTAAAATAGGTTCTTCTGAAGTAGTTGAAGTAGAACCAATCATCTTACTATCTTGAGTCGGAAAAGGATCCTTCAAGACAACAGGTTGTTGTGAACCTTTAACAATTTTCGCAACCTCTCCTCGATATGGGCATTCTTTTGTAAAATGATCCTCATCACAAATGTAACAGGGATAGCGAGGTTTGCGTTTTTCGTCACTAGATTCAGTTTTATCCGTTTTCTCTTTTGAATTCTTTTTGTTTTTATTCTTCCCTTTATTTTTACCACCGGATTTAGATTTAGGCGTAGATGTCTCTACGACATGAATGTCGGCAGAAATTTCAGGGGAAGTCTCTCCTTTCATGGAATCTGGTAAAGTTATAATAGGAGAAGAATTCTTTGAAGATTTCTTCTTACTTTTAGTAGTGACTGTACCAATCATACCATCAGCGGCATGAGACCCTGAAGGAGCAGCATCTATTTGATCTTGTTTTGGAAGATTGGGGATTTTTTCATGTAAATTACCTGATTGCATATAAATGAGGTCAAGGTACTGAGCTTGAGAAATTACTTTCTCTTCAGTAACAACACCAGCCTTAGCTACATCTTCAGTGATTTTGGTTAATAATGATTTAACAAACCATTCTGCCAAAATTTGATCCGGAATGTAAACTTTCACCAAACTCCTTCTACGTCGCCATTCATGAATGTGATCAGAAATATACGTGGACGTGGATTGTTTTAGTGAAGTTAATAATTCCGTGCCATTGTCATATTGGAAAGGCAACTGAAAATGAGTCAAGAAGGTAGTTGCTAACTGACTGAAATTATGAAACGAGCTTCGTGGTAACTCGATGTACCATTTGGCTGCAAGAGCAATAAGAGTTATTTGAAAAAGATGTAAGCGAATCGAATCATCAATCATTGAATTCGACACACACCAGAGGTGATAAGTCATGATGTGATTTGATGGATCCTCTCCTAACTTACCTTCAAATTTTGGTATACCACTGGGCAACTTATGTGGCATTGGTGGCCAGTTCAGATAATAGAAAATCGGATCATTCGTAAGGCACGTTAAATCAGGTAAATCCAAAGTTGCAATAAATGGTAACTGACGGTTAGGGTCACGAAAATAATGAGTAGCCAAAGCAGTTCCAGGAAGTGGATACCTAGGATAACTGGGAATCGGATTTGCATTAGGAATTGTGTAACCTCCTAGAAAACCAGGATTAATTGGACCAAACTGGGGTTGTTGAGGCTGCTGATAAGTGTAGCTAGGGTACGGTTGATACTGATAATTTGGATTTTGTGAACCGAGATCGAATTGAGGATATCCCCGGTACGGTTGATACGTGAATTGTGGTTGACTTGTGACAACTATACTTGTACCGGTTTGTCCTGCAGGTATCTAAACCGAAGTCTGAACTGAAGGTCCTGACTGGGGTACAGAGACTTGAGGGATTTGCACGGATACAGGGATAGCCGAACTCGGGGTTACAGATACTCTAGAAACAGGTGTTACAGGTTGGACAGTTGTTGCAGCGGTTGCAGCAGTTTGAGGCGGTGTTTGAGGTGAACTAGGCCCAGCCTGCTGAACAGAACTAGGTGCAGGAGTTTGAATAGTTGGCTGGACAGGTTGCTGGGTTGGACCAGAAACCAAAAGTTGTCCAGGTTGATAAGGAAACTGCACATTAGGCTGCAAAGGTTGTTGATATTGGGACGGATCCCACACCATATTCATTCCGCGGTATTGTCCCACAAAAGGTTGAACGTAAGGACTATAACCTGGTTGAACGTAGGGTTGATAAGTAAGAGGTAAATTTCCGGCTCCTTGAACAGATGACTGACCAGAAGGCTGTTGGTAACCTTGAATTGGGTACTGACCTTGAGGTTGATAACCCTGAGGCGCGTACAGAAGCTGGGGTTGATAAGGACCCTGAGGAGCATATTGATCTTGGGGTTGACCCTGGGGTATGTACTGTCCTGAAGGTTGATATCCTTGAGGTATATACTATCCTTGGGGTTGTCCCCCAAAATAATATGATTCCACAGTTTGTCCTGGGAAAAAGATACCTTGAGGTTGCCCCCCAGGTGGTAACTGACTTCCTGAAGGTTGCCCTGCAGGTGGTAACTGACTGCCTTGAGGTTTCCCCCCCGGTGGTAACTGACTTCCCTGATATTTCCCTCCAGGCGGTAACTGACTGCCTTGAGGTTGCGGATTTAGAATATTACCAGACATCATAAAGATTTTCTCTGCGTTCGACGTTTCATTTTTAATTCCACTTAAACTAGATGATAACATGCTTTCAATCAGTTGAGGAGTTTCCCCCGAGAAAGTACCAGATAGAGCCTGATATCCCGAAGGAACAGAAGGACCACCATGTAAAAATGCTTCCGATGTCTGGGAAAACATGGATGACTCTCCTGCCATAATGGATGACGGATAGTAACCTCTGGGTGTTGGATGAAATGGAACTCGAGGTGGAGAAAAAGCAAGACCCGGATTCTCCAAAAAATTTGTTAAGGATAGATACCAAGCACTAGTTCAAATAGGGTTGTAGAAAATAGATTCACGTTCCCTAAGATTTAAAGACTGAGGGGATTCTGGAAGAAATAACTCTTCGTCTGGATTAGTAAGTTCTTCAATAGAAATTAGTCCAGATGGAAGATCGTCAGTGACAATATTTCTTACCCTAGGTGAACTAGGATCACTAGAAGTTGGTGAAATAAATCCTGAGGATGTTTCTAAAACAGAAGGTTCAGTTTCAGGTTCAGAGATTTCAGGTTCGTCAACTAGTTCACTGGAAGGAGAAATATTACCAGTAACTTCAGAAACTGAAATCGGTTCTTGAATGTATTCTATTGTTGGTGTTTGATAATCAAGATGAACTACTATGGATGAAGTTCCAACTTTTGTTGACTTAATCCTACCGCTACTAGATGATACCAGAGCGCGAAGCCCTTCAAGCTGACTTGGTGTATATTCAGGGGGTTTCCCTTGTAGTCTCTGGGATTGTCTTGGCAATTCTGCCACGATTGAATATTTAACTAAACACACGCAAACAAAGAAAATTTCAATGAAGACACCTAAAGTCTCTAAAGAAACAAATAGCTGAATCACACGCTTAAAAAATCTAAGAGTTCAAACCACACACAAACAGTAAGTTCCCGTACTAAAAACACTAGTTGGTGATGAAATCCAACTTAGTAGAAATTTAATATAGAAAGGGTGGTTGGAACAGTTACCCTGACAACCTGCTTAATGAAACTGACTGGCACAAGTTTCCTCACAAAACCATCTCGTGTGAAGAGAACCCCCCAGAGAGTCCAAGTGAGTCTAGTCGATGTCTGCTCCAGGTACAGTGAGATCTTTCCTTCACTGTCACCTTAGGAGATAATCTTAAGTTTCTAGACACTAAGGTTACCAACAGTAACAAATATAATTGGGGGAACAGTATACGATCCGATCCCATGTGCAAGGGCAGAGTAACAAATCTCAATCCCCTTGAAGGCTCCTCGACATGGTTAATCTGAGGTTTACCGACAAGTGACCCAGGCTCCTCGACAATGGTTAATCCAAGGTTTACCGTTTGTAATGCACGCAAAATCTTCTATCTTCCCCAATGAAACAAAATTGATTGTCTCAAAGGTTCAGACATGACCTCGTGATTGACTTCTTTAAGAGAAGCTTCCCAGATTATACAAATTACAATTGGATTTATTTCCTACCGCAAGATTTCTCTACTTGTTTGTTTTTACTACCTTGGAGAGTTAATTATTCCCTACTCCAAGATACTAGCCTAAGCTATGTTGGTGATAAGAGCCCTAGAAAATAAAAAGATTGCTAAATGAATTTTAATTAAGCGTTACTTTTAAGAGTTGTTTCTTAAGTCAATGGGTGCGAAAATGAAACTCTGATGGTGTGAAGACTCGATTTCCAAAAAACACTAAAAATACACCTAAAAATGATAATCAAATCGTTTTCTTTCAATGAAATTCTAATTAAGGAAGAGTTGTAGAAAGCAATTCTTTTAATGAACAATTCCTTCTTTAAACATAAAGAAAAATTGAAAGAAAATATTTTTGTCTTTTCAGCAATAACTCCAAATGAAACAAACTATCAAAGCTCATAAGAAAATCCTTTCACTTTCAAAACTTAAAGCTACAAAACAAGTTTCCTTCAAAAGAGATCTACAAAACTTTATAAAAAACACTCAAAACTATCAAACTAATTCTGAGATCTACAAATTTTAACAATCTAATCGAATAAAAGCTTTAAGAGATTTTTGAAGAATGTTTTACTTAGTTATTCAAAAAACTAAGGATCTATTCATTCAGAATAACGAACAGATCAAAAACACTCAATTATGTTTTTTATAAAAAATGAAATTCAAAAACCAATAACAAAGTTTTTTTCGAAGATTTGCAAAGAAACAGGTAACTCTATTTCTCAATAAAGGATGATTTCACAATCAGGTCAGATTCAGCAAAAGACAAAAGACCAATGTAATCTTAGGCACTTCAAACAGTCAATGCTTCGAATCACTACAAATACCAAGTGAAAAAAAATCCAAAACGCAAAACTTCTAGAAAATCATCAAAACAACAATACTGTTAAAATTCATTCACAGAAAGATTTTGACAGAAACAATCATCAATCTAGGCAGAAATCAAAAATTCTAAATCAAAATAAAAATAAAAAATCTAAAGTTTTTCAAAATTTTAGCAGGGTCCGCAGTTTATCAGAAGTAACAGGTGCGGTACCGCACTGTTTACTTAAGAAAAGATGCGAAACTGACCGCACTGTGCAAAGAAGTCAAAGTGCGGTCCCTAGAAAAATTAGGGAAAAACACAAAAGATCTCAAAATTTTCAAAAACAGAGAAAATCTAAGCCACCCAGGAAGATGTCTATCAATCAAAAACTAGGAAGAACGTTTCCCCAAATCAAAATAAAAAGAGAACCAAAAACAACAAGTGTTCCCCAGTGGAGTCGCCAATTTGTTGACTGGATAAATCGTTCTTGCAGACAAGACCAATCTCCCTAGTACTAAAAGTATCTAGCAACAAACAGCCAAATAAACTAATCTTTCTCTAAGCATATATGATCTATGAAAAGCTCTATTGAGGTGTTAAGGACTTACCATTTGTCCAGTGCTTGTTTGAAGTCGTTGTTGTCCCTCGCGCACTTGAAGGAGTTTTCCTCGTAAACCTGCAGTCACAAACAAGAAAAATATTACATAGCACCTGTATAGAAATCATCATAAACCATGCTTATCATAGTGATCAAGGAATCTATGAAATAAACCATTGATTGAAAGCTTATTGAGAAAAATGAGTATATTTGTATTAATTTCAAAAGAATAAAATCCTTACAGCCTGAGCCTTGATGTTGCACAGGACCTTCCAGGGTTCGAAGCAGGAATCTCCTTTACTTTGATAGGCTCTGCACTCCTTCAACAAAGGCTAATAGAGGTATGTAATCTTTCCTCACAAAATTCTTAATCAACTGAGTCTGAATTTCAACAGCACTTAACTTCAAATATTCTAAAGCTTGATCTCCCTTGAGGCTACCCAATGCCTCTTTTTATAGTGGAAAAGAGGAGGCTTCTTGTTCCAACTATGAAGGGATAGAATCTTCCTTCAAAGGGATAAGCTCCTCACATCAAGGGTTTAGATCCATAAGGTAAAGGATACATGCATCTTATCAAAGCATACCCATCCCCAAAAATTCTCATCTAGAATCTTCTAGAATTGACCTCAAATCAACTTTTTAATTTTACTTTCTCATGTTTTTGATCTTACAGGGGTTCCGCACCTGTAACACAGATAAAGTGCGTTCAGGTACACAATATAGATGAACATTAGGTGCAGGACCGCAGGCAATAAAGAGAGAAAGTGCGACACCAAAGTTTAGGAGATTTTTAGGAACTTTTCTCCGATTTTCAAGGCTTGTCATGAGGAACTGATATGTTAGACTTGCAAATGGAGAATTATGAGTCATAATGAGCTCATACACATAGCAGAATGTTAGGATGACAATTTTTAGTGTAACACCAGGACTCTCGCCAGAGGGGCTTCCTTAATTGGTATACTAAGAAACAGTTTCTATTAGTGCCAACCTAATATCCTCTAAGGAGTTATTCCATGGTGAGGATGTTGTTCTGCAGTTAATTAATTGATTTTAGAAATTAAAAAAAAAAAATAGAACAAAGGGGTAACCAGGCAAAAAAGGATTACGAAGTGAATGTGAACTACAATATACTACCTTTGTGAACCAAAAATTTACGTACGAACAAAAAATATCCCTGAATACAACGCTTAGTGTATCACAATGGACAAGACAACTGACTCGGTTAGCTATGGTGGGATATCAACCTCGTGGGGTCTTCCAAAATGTAACCGAAGGTATGTGTAATCGTAGTCCGTAATAGTGGTGTCTAATAACAAATCATTCAATGAGAGTGTTCCCATATACTTATCATGCCTGGAGTGACATCTGATATACACGAAGATATGTGGAGAATGATCCTATACGCTTATGTGCATTGAATGGGATATTTCCCATGGAATGTAACACTTAAAAATAATGACAAATCCTATGTTTAAAGACGCACAGACACATCTCTAGCCTAGACCTCTATGTGTGTCATTAAGTTTCCAATTCTCCTTAGGTGAACTTTCAAAGTTTATCTTGAATTATGTTTTGATTTCAAGGCTCAAAACTCATTGTCCCATGAACACACCTATGATGAAACTAATATGACAAAAAAAAAAACTTTTCAATTTACTTTTAACAATGAAATGAATAACTAATTATGGGAATAAAAAATCAATAAGAAATGCAACAAACAAGTGATGCTTCAATCAATCTCCTCAACTTCAATATTCCAATCCATTAGGTCCCTATATTACTAATGTAGTCCCTTATTGTTGTTAGTGCATCCCCCTTATTATTATTGTTGTACCCCTGTAACCCCAATATTGTTATTATTGTGACCTTAGATTATTATTGTGAGGTCGGCTAGGATTATATTGTGACCCCTTGGACTCCTATATATAGAAGGAGGTTTGGTCATTTCTATCAGCCAATAATTGTTCATTTATGTAATGTAAAGGAGTTGGCCCCCTCGAAGTGTCTTATTTCGAAGGTTTTGATCTCTCTTTCCTTATATTTTTTGAGTTGGTTTCATAACATTTGGTATCATAGCTTTTGATTCTAGGGTTTCGTTGTTTAAAACAGGTCACCGTGGAATTTTCACTATAATTTTTTTTCTACGAAGATTCAGAAGTTGAAAGTTTTATCACACAAAGATGAAATTATGAGGAACTCCGTGTCAAAAATTTCAAATCTTGGTTCATAATATTTGCGGAGATATGATTTGTGGAGGTTAGGGTTTTTTTAGGCTCCTAAAATTCATCAAAAACATGTCATTGTGGAATTTTTCCTATAACTTTTTTCTCCAAAGGTTCAAAATCTGAAATTTTTATCACACAAATATAATATCCTCAGAAACATCGTTTAAAAATTTCAGATCTTGGTTCACAATAATTTCAGAGATATGATCTATGGAATTTAGGGTTTTTGCAGCCTCCCGAGTTTAATCTACAAGAGACGACCTGGGAAAAATTATCATAACTCTCTCTCTGAGCATCGGATTTGAATTCTCTAAAAAGAGGTCGCAAGTAAACAGATTGTATCTTCCCGTGTATCAATTTCAGAGCCAAAGGAGGAAACAATGATACGTAGCATGCCATACAATTTCGCTCTACTAAACCAATCCATAATTAGGTCATTGTGGGAGATTGGGAATAACTTTTCCTTGAAGAAATAGAATCAGGTCAGACCTATGGTATTCGAAATAAGATTCATAGGGAAACTTTAAGACTGAATTTCAGATATTGAAGATCCTAATCGCAGAGATAATTCAGTTTCAATATCAAGCTCATCAAAAGTAAGAAAAAAGGTGTGTATTTTTTTCTGAATTGCATAAGTCTTGTTTGAAGAAACAATTTGAATTGATTCCAAGGGAATATTTTAGAATAAATATGAATATTGGGTTCTAAAATTCCCCTAAAAAGAATTCAACACCCATTAAGCCTTCATAAGGCTCTACTATGAATCATGAAGACGAAGAAATTCCACATGACATTTCAAAATTACAAGAGCAAGTTCACCAAATTTTGCTCTCGCAAAGAGCAAAAAAAATGAAATGGAAGTTTTGAAGAAAGGCATGGAAGCTAAGATGGATGGTTTGAAGAAATGCATGGAAACTAAGATGGATGGTTTGAAGAATGGCATTGATGAAATTGAAGCTTGCATGGAATACATCGAAGCTAAGATCGATGAAAAAATGGAAAACATGAAGGATGATCTAAAATTAGACATGGAAGGTTTGACAAAGTTGATACACAAAATGTTTCCTCATGGTGAAAAGATAGTAGAGAAAAGTCATGATGAGAATGAAATAAATGTTAATCGTGATTTCATAAACAATAATGTTGGATGGAAGACCCACCATATTCCAAAGATCGAGATGACAAATTTTGATGGCAAGGATCCCATAACATGGACACTCTAGATGGAGCAATATTTTGATCTCAATAACGTGCAAAACACACAAAAGGTACGCATTGCAACTTTATATTTATAACAAAATACATTTTTATGGTATCGATGGATTTTCTCTTGTAAAAGAATTGTCACTTGGTCAATTTTTACAGAGGAAATGATGGCACATTATGAGGATACAAAAGGGAAAAACCTTTTTTAGCCAATTGATGAATCTAAAAAAAAAAGGGTTAAGTGGTGGAGCACATTGAGTACTTACAAAAATTGAATATGAGGGTAACTGATATTCCAGAGGAACAAGGATTGATGACTTCATAGGGACTTTAAAGGATAAAATCCAACATGAGGTTCGCGTTTGGGAAAGGCATTCAGGTTGAAAAGAGAAATTGAATGTAAAATTATGGCGAAAATGAAGCCTACCACTCACATATATAAAGACGGAAGTGTTTATACTACTAGACTTCCACAAACTACAAGGTTGACAACACAAAAATTGGAAGAAAAAAGAGAAAAATGGATTTTCTATAGTTCTGATAGAAAATACACTAAAGGTCATAAGTGTGTTGAGAATAAATTATTTTACATAGATTGTAAAGAGGAGGAAGAAAATGAACAATAAACTTCAAAATAAGAGGATATACACCAGGAACCAACCCTAGGAGAAGAAGAAATGAGTCCGACCATATCGTGTAATGCATTGGCAGGAATTACCACTCCTCAAACTCTCAAGATAGATGAAAATATCAACAACAAAAAGGTAATAGTGTTGATTGATTCATGTGGTACTCATAATTTTATTCATCATAAGGTAGCCAAGGAATTGAATTGTTTCCTATACCCAACACTAGAATGTCAAGTGATGGTTGCAAATGGAGGAACTATAAATAGCTCTGGTAAATGCCATAATATCAAGGTAACCATGGGGGAATATGTATTGAATATTCCAATGCTTTCCATTCCAATGGGAGGTGTTGATGTTGTACTATGAGTACAATGGTTAAAATATTTGGGGAAGTAGCTTTTAATTTTCAAGAACTTTTCTTGAAATTTTTTTTCAGACGGAAAGGAAGTAAAATTACGGGGTATCACAAGGAATCCGAGAAAGATAATAATCTCTAATGTCATGAAAAAGCTTCCAAAGAAAGAACAATGAGGCGTAATTGCACAATTATTCTCCCTAGAAGTTCCAACATCAAAATCATCTATTTCTCTAAATCTCCATAATGTCTTGGACAATCATTCCAAGGTGTTTGAAACTCCCGAAGGACTCCCACCTATTTGTGATCATGATCATGCTATTCATTTCATTCTAGGAAGTGTTCCTCCAAACATCAGGCCTTATAGATATCCTTATGTTCAAAAGAGAAAAATTTAATGTATGATTGCATAAATGTTAGGGGGTGGTATAATTCAACCTAGTCAAAGAAATTTCTTTGCTCCAGAAGTATTGGTGAAAAATAAGGATGGATCATGGTGCATGTGTCTAGATTATACGGAGCTCAATAGGCTCACTATTAAAGATAAATTTCCCATTCCTTTGATTGATGAATTATTGGATGAATTACATGGATCAATTTATTTTACCAAGTTGGATCTTCGTTCAGGATATACTCAAATTAGAATAAAGAGTGAAGATATTCCCAAAAAAACATTTCGAACACATGAGGGTCATTACGAATTTTTGGTCATGCCTTTTGGCCTTACCAATGCACCTTCTACATTTCAAGGGTTGATGAATTTAATTTTCAAACCCTTCCTTAAACATTTTGTGCTAGTATTGTTTGATGATATACTAATCTACAACACATCTTAGAAGGATCATGTTCAACATGTTGACATGGTTCTCAAGCTATTGGAGGAGAAACAATTATATGCAGAAACATCCAAATGTTTCTTTGGAGTACACGAGGTGGAATATTTAGGTCATATTGTATCTCATGAGGGTGTTAAAGTAGAACCTAAAAAAATTAAAGCCATTAAGGAATGGAATGTCCCCACAAACATAAAGTAGTTGCGAGGATTTCTTGGGTTAACAAGGTATTATCGCAGGTTTGTTAAGAATTATGGGAGGATAGCAGCACCTCTAACTTTATTATTGAAGAAAGATGCATTTTCATGGACTCCTAAAGCAACTAAGGCCTTTGAACATATTAAAGAGGAAATGTTCCTAGCACCGGTCTTAGAAACGCTAGACTTCACAAAAGCCTTTATTGTGGAATGTGATGCCTCAAGAAATTGAATTGGTGTTGTTTTAATGCAAGAAGGAAGACCCGTTTCTTTCGAAAGTCGTTCAATCAAAGGAAAGTATTTATAGAAATCTATCGATGAGAAGGAAATGTTAGCAATACTACATGCACTAAAGAAATGGCGACCTTACCTAATGGGAAGACACTTCAAGGTAAAAATTGATCATGATAGTCTTAAGCACTTTTTGCAACAAAGACTATCTTCAGAAGAGCATAAAAAATGGGTCACAAAGATGTTGGGTTATGACTTTGAAATCATCTACAAAAAAGGGAAGCTAAATGTTGTTGCAGATGTTCTCTCAAGAAATAATGAAGAGGTGGTAGCATTGCTTTGTGCCATTTCTATTATCCCACTAGATTGGATAACCGAAGCAAGGGATGAATGTAAGAAGGATGAAGAAGTGTGGACACTCATAAAAAAAGTTGCAGCAGGATCCTAGTACATCTGATACATTTAGTTGGAAAATCGATTCCTTATGGTACAAAGATCGCTTATACCCAACTAAAACAAAATATTCTGTTGAAATTGCACACTTCTCCTTTAGGAGGAAACTCTGAAATTTTATTAAGTTACCATGGGGTGAAGAAAGAATTTTTTTTGGGATGGCCTTAAATATGATATTCAAAATTTTGTGGCAGAATGTTTGGTTTTCCAGCAAAATAAATTTGAGACAATAAAGACCGCAGGTCTTATACACCCTTCATTCATTCCAAGTCAACGTTGGGAGGAGATTTCAATTGATTTTATCACAAGTTTACCCAAGCCCGAAGGAAAGAGTGTCATCATGGTGGTAGTTGATAGACTTACCTAGTATGCACAATTTTTTGCATTAGCTCATCCATTTAAAGAAAGTACAATTTCTATTACATTTATGGAAAAAATTAAAAAGCTACGTGGATACCCAAAGATTATTGTAAGTGGCAGAGATTCCATTTTTACTGGAAATTTTTGGACAGAATTATTTCATTGTTTGGGTACTCAACTAGCTCATAGCTCACCTTATCATCCTCAATATGATGGTCAAACTAAGATAGTGAATAAATGTTTGAAAGGATATTTTCATTGTTTTGTATCTGATAAACAAACAAAATGGCTCAAGCGGTTACCTCTCGCTGAATGGTGGTATAACACTTCCTTCCACACTACAAAAAAAATGACACCATTTATGGCACTTTATAGATATCATGCATCGTCCATCACATCATATTTAAGAGAAATTATAGGGTTCAAGTAGTGGAATATCACATCTAGCATGAACAAGAAGTTATCCAACTCTTAAAGGATATCCAAATTTGGCATAAAATCAAATGAAACAATAGGCAGATCAACATCGGAGTGAGAGAAATTTTGATGTAGGATACTGGGTATTTTAACAACTACAACCATACAAACAAATGTCCATCAATAATGCTAAGAAGGATAATAAATTATCGCCAAAGTACTATGGTCATTACAAGGTGTTGTAAAATATTGGTACTATGGCATACAAATTGGAGCTTCCTACTTCTTCGCAATTGCATCCCATTTTCCATGTTACATGCTTAAAGAAGGTTATAAGTGAAAAAATTCTAGTTCAAAAAATATTTACAGAACTTGATGAGGAACGAAAAATCATATTGGAACCTGAAGCAATCACAGAAACGAGAACTCGACAGCTATGAAATTGATCAATTTCAGAGTATCTCATCAAGTGGAAGAACTTACCCACTGAATATTCTACATGGGAGGATGAGAATTTTATACAGAAGGACCTAGAGCTACTCAAGCATTAAGGAAAACACTTCTTTGAAGAAGAGGGGCATGTTAGGTACCAATATTACTAGTGTAGTCCCTTATTGTTGTTAGTGTAGCCCCCTTATTTTTATTTTTGTACCCGTGTAACCCCAATATTGTTATTATTGTGCCCTTACATTATTATTGTTAGGTCGACTGGTATTATATTTTGACCCCTTGGACTACTATATATAGAAGGATATTTTGTCATTTTTATCATCCAAAAATTGATCATATATGTAATATAAAGGAGGTTTCCCCCTCGAAGTGGCTTATTTATAAGGTGTTGATCTCTCTTTTCTTCTATTTTTGGAGCTGGTTTCATAACACAATCAAAATAAAATCCCTATCTGCAATGCAAATAATTTTTTATTTTCTCTTAATGTTTTAAATGTAATGAAAATTATGATGAAAAAATATTATTGATAAAATAAATCACACATAATATTATTTTAATATAAGTTTTTTTAATTTCGATCAACAATCAACTTCAATGCTTAAAAATTACCTAATTGATATGAAAAAGGAAAAATAAAAAAAATTCTTAACAAAGGTAAATAAAGCCAAATGCAAACATCCAAATGTATTTTAAAAGGTACTGAAAAACTCAGAAAAATCAAAGAAACATTTTGGACCAAAGAAGATCAAAGAGAAAGGAAAGGAATTAATTTCTTTTCATCCTAGTGGATCAGTGCAGGTGTAGAATAGGAGCCAGTACACTGCATTGTAGATGAAAAACAAAAGAAAAGAAATTGTAATGTTGATAAATAGGATCAACCCAGGTGCATAGAAAGAGAAGGTGTGTTGTAGTGTATATATAGTAGACCAATCTAGGTACATAATAAGAGATATTGCATTGCAGTGCAAGTACAGAGAAGGCTTGGGTTCTCTGGGGCACTATGTTTCAAAATAGAGAGATGAAATGGCGCAGTTTCAGTCAAAAAATGACACAAGAAACCAAGACAAGCGCAAAAGAATTTTTTCTTATGATCAATCAATGTCCGAGTGAGTCAATTAAATTTGGTTTATGAGGTGTAAGGGTGCTAAGGTCAAGGAAACCACTAAGGGAAGAATCCTTCCCCTGTGGAGTTTCCAATTTGTTATGCAAAATTTTCATAATTGTAGACAAAGGTGAACTCCCTGGACTTAGTGTTTTGGTTTAGAACAATCGAGGAAAAAAATAATACAGTTTCCTTAGAGGAATTGAAGAATGGGAAATAAGCCTACCTAGAATCCATCATAATGTTGTATTTCCTCCTTTTTTGTGAGCTCCAATCATGGCTCCAAAAGTTATAATTAGAACCTACACAAATTACTAAAACAAGCAAAGGATCCACAACATCAATGTTTAATAATTCAATCACTCCATTCAAAGAATAAACAAGGCATTGAGATACATGACTGCAATAATAAACTGATAAATATAGGAAAATAGGATATGACTTGAATTAAAATAAATAGGAGAGAATTTACAACCATAAATAATCACTCACGTTGTACATGTATCCCCAATTTGAATTGTCCTTCATTGTCACGAAGCACACATTAATGTAAACCCTAATGCCTGAAAATGATGACTTCTTCAGATTCATGATAGAATCATAAGGGAATGATTGGTCTCCAAAATCGAACCCTAATGCTATGGATGGAACTAAATTTATAGGAAAATCATGGTACTTTAGGATTTACCATTATTGCATTAAGATCCATATGTGATGGGAGGATGAGCTCAAGGGGGAAGAAGTGAAGTCTCCAAGGTATGATTAGATAAGATTCGATCTTCTTATCCATGGAAAATAGTTTAAAAAACCCTTGGAAGCCTATGGAAGAGGAAGCTTCAGAAATATTTTTAATTTTCTCGAATTTATAGAATCAACGTACTTGCAGAAGAGAAAAACTAGTGTTGGTCAGTTTTGGTGCAAAAGGGAGAAACCAACATTAAACATAGGTGGCTAAAGGGGCAGGGTGTGCTCAGGCTAAAAACATTAATTTTTAGCAGTTAATCCCAGAAACTTAGACTTTTTGGAAAGGTCATGCTTAGGTATTTTTGAATGGATGATGAAAACATGTTCATGGATGTTGATTGATTAAGTTTGTAGGCCTATTGACCAAATTTGAAAAAATGGCCTATAAAATCATGGAATGTAGTGTTCCTTAACCCTCTAAAATTGAAGCACAACCAAGTATATAGAGAATATAATCTCAAAATAAATAAAAGAACAAAACAAGAAGATGAAATTAGTAAATGTACCCTTCTACATTGATAATGCAATGGAAATATATTTTTTTTCCTTTTATGGTTAACTTTACAAATAGAAAAGCTCCAAATACACAACACAAAACACACATTCCATATCCTCCCATCTCTTCGAATAACTTTTCCATAGCTAAAAACCTATATACTTTTGGTCCTGTCACTAATGGATATCAACTATTTAACTAACTTTATAATTAGATCTTTTTACTTTAAATAACTATCCATTATTTTCCAATGGTACTTATTCAAAGAGGATAGTCACATACAATAATTAACTAACTCCTACATAGACTAAAGTAGGGAGGTTACGGTAGAAATTAGTTCCCTTCCCCTTTCAAAGAGACATTGTCCTTAAGGATGAATATGAGGAAATGGTTGAAATGTCATGGTTAGTTCCCATGTGGTATTTTTAGGAATTATGTATCTCCAAGGTATCAATACTTCGCCAATCATTCACTAGTGAAAAAAATCTCTAGTATTGGAAACTATTTCTAGTTGGCCAAATGGAGCCCTCTTCATCAATATTTGGAAAACCAATTTTCTCCTTCCACCTCAACCCCACAACCTTCTTTAGATAATAATACTAAAATATTCGATGAATATTGTAGTTGGATGGAAGAGCCATTTTTAGGCTATTTTTATGATGCATTGGATGATATCTTCGGGTCCCTGTAACTTGCTTGGTTAGAGTGATGTTTTCTTAAATAGACTTGTAGGCGAAGAAAACCCTGATCCCATGTACAAGGTGATTATAGTTTTCTTATTTCTCTATTATATTTTGAGTCATAACCACATTTTCCTTTAGGATGCAGAAAGTGGCTACTCTAATGTGGAGTGTGTGATCGACTCCCTAAACATTGCAATTTCTAGGTAAATATTTATTAAATGGAAATTCTTATTGGCCATCAACATTATATTAGAATATTTTGGTAGATCCATGATAACATGTATTATAGCTCCATTCCACAAGGGGAAGTCAATGTGCCCATCGATGTGATTGTTTTGAGAGAAGAACTTGTTACCAATTTAGTTCGATAATTTTTTCATGAGTGATATAAAATGTTTATTTTATCTTTGATACCCAATATTTTAAACAAATCCTACCAGAATTTACTAACTAATATAGGGTCCCACTTAGAGGTGATGGGAGCGTCCATGCCATGTACTTTAAAAATTTGATCAAGGAAGACATGGAAAATGGAAGAGGGTTAAATGGATGTTCTAAGGTACAAAAATTGTCACATTTCCCATCATGGTTGACTACTACCATGATCACAGATCTTTATCACAAGAAATGAATGAAATTCCACTAAGATTATTTCTTTCAAGGTAAAATTATATACTAGAACAATGCATATTTTATAACAAAATATTTCTCCCTTCATTTTAGGAGTATTAAGATCTTCATGAAGCATGTGGATTTATAAGAATTCTTAATGGGCCTTCTCAAATCAACCTTAAATGGGTAAAGATAAGATGAATATATGTTCATCCTCCTCAAATTTCTAGTATAAGGCCTGAACTACCATATTTTATTTACCATTTCCATAGATAATGTCATAGTTTTACCTTAGTTTATTGGTCACCAAATAATGTTTCTCTACTGAGGGTAACCTTTTTTAAATAATAATTTAGGCTATGATGGTAAATCGTGATCTGGAAATGTTTCCTAATGAAATATGGGTGCTAACTGTCTACTTTGTGCAACATGACTATGATTTCTTTCTCTATACATACTTACCCAAATTACGATCACATAGCTACATAGCAGTGAATTTGAAAGGGAACCATTCTTACATCCATAACACTCCAAGACATATACACTATACATTAAACTCAAGGAAAAGAGACACTAAAATATACCACAGTTAATAATAGAGTAATGCACATTGAATCCTTTCAAAGCTAAGATGGTATATTTACTGGTCTCATTCGGAGAAAAGGAATTATTTTTAGTAATGAGGTGAACCATATTTTTCTACAAATTTATTATAGTATCCCATATTTCCTCAAAATCCATGTTATCTCTTCATGGTTTTGGGATCGGGCTAATCTTGCATATCTCCACTTTCTTGGAATTAAATCATACTCCCCACTAACATACAATGTGACCCAATTATTCAAAATTTCAAGACCCAAAAGTAAATTTGGATAATTTTATGAATAAATAGTGATCATGTAGGAGTTGAAATTATCTATCAATTTTCTCTATGTTGTGTTTCGAAGTTTTTCTGTATATTAGAATATTTTCAATGAATAATAACATAAATTGTATAGAATGGGTGAAATATCTTGTTCATTAGGCTTTTAAAGGTTTATAAAACATTGCAAACGCTAAAAACATCACTAAAAACTGATAATTACCTTCATATTTATGGAAAAAAATCTAAGGTTTGCCTATATTGTTCATCCTAATCTACTAGTAGTTAGAATGAAAGTCACACTTAATGAAAGAATTGGATTCATGTTCATCCAAGGTGTGATCAATAAATAGGATAAGAAATTTATCCTTGATGGTTTCAAAGACCAAAATTAAATACAGAAGTGCCAAGTATGCTTTTCATTTAATACCATGACCACTTATGATGAGTACAAGATACTATCGGGACATATCACTCTTGCCTCTAGTAATTCTGAAATGATCTTCTTAATTTCATTTTCTATGCAAAAGTGTGACTGTACGGATGCAAATTGGGTGGTTAACTACTTAGAATGAGAAAAATGCTATGGTCATGCTTCCCAAATGAACGTGGTACAAATTCTAGTGTTTCAAATTTTTAATAATGGTTAGAGAGAAAAAACCATAAATTAGGGTGAATATATTGTGATGTAGTGCTAACTACTTGTATAAAATTGAATTGTGCGATAACAGTCGAATGGAATTTTTTCAACAAATTATCCATACATTGAGAGGAGATATTTTGAAATGAACTAGTTGTAATCCCCTTGAGAGTGATTTTATATCCATCCTCTATGAATCTCATGTATAATTATTTGAAACCCATGGTGAATTAACTCAAAATATGTAAGAATTATACCCCAAAAAGTATATCTTAAATTCCCATTTTAATAGCAAACATGTGATATTTGATATGATATTCACCAATATGTCATCCCATTTTCAAAGCATCTCCCACATTTCATCAATGACATAAATTTTACACACAATGATCTTTAGGTGATGGTCAAAAAACATCATGAATATTTGGCACAACAAGGTTACTTGATGGCTTCCTTACGACACCCCAAAAGAGATTGGAAATTTTTTATAAAATTGTGTGTTCATACACTTGTGAAAATTTCCTTCATTCACACCTATATGAGTTAAATGGAATTTCCTTCAAAATACCCACAAGTATTTGCATACATGTGAATATGAATAATTATGTGCAGTTAAGGATCCAATCCTAGCTCAATTACATATAGGATATTATAAAAAAGAAATTCAGTCTCATTTTGAGTGTCTTTTTCTTCCAAAGTCACTATCAAACCTTAGGATCATCATTTCAAAAGAGGAGGATTCACATTGGAGGTACTGCTTGAAAGAGATTATTTTTCCTATAAATAAGAGCCATGGGGTAAGATTCCAAGAAGGAGAATTTTTTCAAGCTTATGATGTAGGAATGAGATTGTATACCATTTATCTTGTGTTCATATCAACAATAACCCTCATGTTTTTTTTAACTCTTATGTTGGAGGTTCAAATACGTTTCTTCTTCCACTCAATTTTGTTCGAGAAAGACCTTTAAGAAGAAAATGGATCCACTAAATCAAATTGTTGGCGAAAACTTGCATCCAATTATTCTCTACAGGTAAAACTCATCATGTTCAAATCCCATCCATTGGATAATAAATTCAAGGCAAAATTTTCACTGGCATAGAGAGATAATTATTTTCCATTTGTGTAACCCACCCCAAGGGATCTAACCCATCAAATGTATTTATGTTTACCTTTAGAAAATAGTGCATGAATTATGAAATTGAAAGTGTGGGCAGCGATTATTGAAAAACATGTAAGTAAATTACACTTTAGGTGTTAAAAACTCCTCAGTTGTATCAATGTTTCGATACGATACATGGATATTCAAGTGGTCACCTAATATTTTCAAAACTTCTCCTTGTTTTTCCATTCTTGTATTAAAAATGTGAACTTTGCAATTAATGTCAACCATGTTATCTTCTAGATGTTCACATTGATTGGGTTAGGTGTATTTTTAGTTATAAGCTACTAGGGCCTATTTTTGGTTCTCTTAACTGGCCATGTTTTTTGTGAAAACCATGGGACCACCAAAGATTTAATGGGATCATTATTCTCCACTTCTCTCATTGTAATTAGTAGGTTCAATTAATTTTTTATATATACCCAAAATAATTTTATTGTTGGGTCCACCCAAAGGGTTACTTAAGAGGTATACCCATAGAATATCATGATTTATTATTATTATTATTATTATTATTATTTAAGTTTATTTTTTTATGAGTACAACTCCTATGGGATTTCAAATTCCTAGTGTTAGGTGTTATATCTCTCTAGCATATTTGAGGGGTCAAACAATAGTATTCGAAAAAATATCGTAGGACACTAACTAAGGAGGCTCAACCATGCTCTTATCTCTAAAACATAGGTACTAGAGGGTGATCTATCTATGTGCTATTCTTGGTGTCTCATAGAAACAAGAAAATTGATAAACTAATATAGAGTTGTATTTTATTATACCATGGGGATTTTCCATATACCTAAATATATGTGAAAATTATTCCATAAATAAGTTCTATATGACATGACACTACACCAAAGAGTTTAATATCGATTAAAATGGTTTCCAACAACATCATTGCACTTATATTTCCTACATATATTATTCTCAACCGATATTTCTATACACTAAATGATAGATCACTATGTTATTTAAAGACATCAAACATGTCTCTAGCCTCAAAAATATTCTACTAAAAATGGAGGCATGTTGCCTCAGGAAAGATATTTGGTGCCAATTGTAGTATTCCTCAACCCTTGAAAACCAAAATACAAATAGGTATATGAATGATATGATTACAAAATAACCAGAAATAAGAAAAAGTAAGATGGAAATTCAAAATATATCCTTGTATAATGATAATGTGAAAAATAAAGTAATCTTCAATTACATTTTAATATGGGGAAACCTTTCATCAAGGAAATCTCCAAATACACAACAAAAGACAAACATTTCATAGTTCCCTATCCCTCTAAATAGTTTTTCCATATAGAAACAATAACTAGTTGTGGTATCATCATTAATGGGTAACAACTATCTAGTGGGTCTTATAAAATGGACCTTTTGATCTTAATAACTATCCATTATTATCTAATGGGCCTTAATTAAAGAAAATTCACACATAAAATAATTAGATAGCTCTTAGCTACCCTAAAGTAATGGGTTAGGATAAACTACGACATGAAAGGTGGCAAAATATATATATATATATATATATATATATATATATATATAGGCACGCACACACACACACACATATATATATGTACATACATATATATGTATATATATGTGTGTGTGTGTGTGTGTGTGTGTGCGTCTCTATATATATATATATATATATATATATATATATATATATATATATATATATATATATGATTAAAACATATTTCAAATTCATCATATTTTTTTATATGACATCCTACTTTTAAATATAGAATGCCAGCTTTTCTTATGGAGGTCATTGAACAAGTTCTAACTCTGATCGAGGGGGCACCAACCACCCGACCTACTTGCAAAGGAAATTAAGAGGGGGTGGCATGGATCCCCCCACCCCCCCCTCATTCTTGGAGCGTGTTGAGAATTGCATGTTTGCAATGGCTAGCCAAATTTTGGTTCATTATTCTGTGGTTTCTTTGCATAGAGGTTTTCTATTATACCCTGGATTTGTGTTTTCCTTGACAAGGGTGGGATTTTACTCCCCCTCTCGATTTTTGGTTACTCTAGGTTGTTCTCATAGTTGGTCCAATAATTGAATGGTTAAGGGGAACTTTCCTAGTTTAAATTGGTATGTTGGAGCTCTTGTTATGACAAATGTTGGGTGTTGGAGATGAAATTTAATTGAACTCCTTCAAGACATAATTTTTAAATCTAGGGCCATGTAAGCTTCAAGGCATAGCATAGGAACTTCCTAAGACTTCCAGGTTTAAATTCTGTAAATCCTACTTCTAATCAACAAACTAAGTTATGCAGAATCAACAAGAAATAAATAAAAAATAAAACCTTTCCGAAAAATGATAGCAAGCCACTCTTGGTATTGGATTTACTCAAGAAAAATACTCCCTAGAAAATTTGATAGAAAAATAACGCACACCTTGTAATAAAATTTAAAAATATTTTAAAGAATAAAGTATTTTCCTGTAGTCGAATTCTAGTGCTTATAAAACCAAAAAGAATGATATTCCATTGTGTCTTTAAATGTGTTTCCTATATCATAAAGATATCATTCCTGTACTAGAACAATTGCATTCCTATACTGAAATGAGTTCATTTTTGCACCAAAATACTCTGTTCATATAATGGAACACTTTGTTCCTGTACTTGAACTTTTTGTCCTTGTACTGGAACACTATGTTCCTGCACTTAGAACACTATGTTCTTGCACTAGAACAGGCTTACATTCGACAACCCTTCACTCGTACATTGATGTGTTATAGCTAGTAAACTGGAAAAAACCAAACATGGAAGAAAACCTCAAATTGAACTTTAATGAAAAAAATCCCAATCCAATGCAAACTTTCAATGAAAATATAAACTAAAAACATTTAAGGAAACTTTCACAATGGCATAAATGACTAACTCTTGCATTGTAAGTAAAAATATGTCATTTAAAAGATTAAAGATAAAACATTTCCAAATATCTTTCACATTACAATAAATATACTCTACATAAAGGATGAATTTAATTTCATGAAGTCTTTAAACTCATAAAATACCATTAAAGATTCATGTGCTTAATGATATCTAATTTACAATCATTTGAGGATATCATTATATTTTAAATTTATACACAGGTAAACCATGACACAACCATAATTTGTATGTCTACCATGACACACTTTTCGATGAAAGGAAATAAATATTCCAAATAAAAATAAATCATTAAACCTGCAACCCTATCTAACCTTTTAGAAATTATTCAAGAAGCATTCTCAGAAAATAAAAGAAATAGTGTCATGCTTCAGGAAAGAATGAAATACTGAAAGTGGAAATGAAAATCCACTCAACACACACAAGGACTCCTTGGAGTTTAGTTCACACATATAAGAAAGACATCCACAATGGTTTCTCCAAACCTGAAAGATCAATATTAAATAAATCACTATCTTCACACAAGTATAATTGTATATAAGAACACCATGAAATATGGGTAGAACAAGCTGGGTTGGTTGGTCCCTATCCAACCAGCTCATTTCCCTTTATGAAAACTCTAAACTCAAACATGTGAAGAAAGCATTAGAAATAATAACATGAACCAGAAATAAGTGAAACCACCATTAGCTCCTTTTTTATTCAAATTCTTCTACAAATATACATGATAAAACCAGAGATCCAACCCCATAGGTTCAAATCTATATAAAATAAAAATAGCAGGGTACTAAAATATCTTCACAATATCGCTAAGAAATCCTATGTTAGAAGCCATAATTTATACATAAGTACTTTGCTCTTGGCCACAATGAAATACTTAATAGAAAAATGCATCGAGCGATGACCGACCTCCATCTTTGGCATATCCATAATGGTTCAAGCTAGATACAGGAAATGGAACAAACCCTCAGTGGTAGGTGTGCACCATCCCTTAAAAACCATGATATTTTTGGAGTCAATCTGTAGTGAATCAGTTGGTTGTCCATCTGGTACAAGAACGACGAACGATATAAGAACATCAGATCCTGCACCAACCAACTCCAACTTTTATTAATGAAACTTACTCATAACACCTTAAGGAAATATGAAAATAGATAAGCTACAAGGAAATACAAGCCTATTCAACCTCTTTAATGATTAATAATCCTATATGATCCACATCCAAGAAAATAAGAAAAAGGAATCAAGAATTATGTGTAAAGGGTTTAATTTAACTGTAAAACAGGGGTTTGGCTAGCATGAGTTAGGGTAAAGGGATGGTTAAAAGAAGATAATTGTGGCGACAAACATCCCCACAACCTCATTGCATTGTGTGTCCTCAAAAAAACACCAACCTCTGCAAAAAAAATAATTATTATAAGCCTTCCTTTACTTTAGAATTTGGATATTGGTTCTTGATCCTTCTGCTTTCACGTTCTTGACATGTGATTTCCTCACGCACTTGAACACTTTATTTAGTCGGATTTTAAAATGAGATGGATGGAATTTACATTTATCCACGTATATTTTCCATTCAGGCACTGCCTTCACAAATTCTTAATTCCTATTTTTTAATGCAATATTCTAGTCCATTATACATCGATTTAAAACTTCAACCTCATATATCTACTGCTTCAACTCTTGAATTTCAGTTTAGACACCAGAGATAGAATCTCTCTCTTCTTCTTATTCATGCACTATTGCTTTTCGTCCACTGATTCATAAAGAGTATCATTATTTTCTATTTCCTTTTCCATCTCATGCATTTCAATACTTAGAGGAATAACATCCTCATGCTTTTCTACTGTGTACTATTTTATCACTTTTTTACGATTCACCTTTTTCTTCTTAACTTTCTTCATGAAGGATGACAAAGGAATATCATCCTCTTATTCAACATAACCTGCACTAAAAATCAAAGCACTCATAACTGCCACATCTGCTAACATTGAAATAGTGTTCAACATTGTTAAATTATATGGAGAAATTTCGAGAGGAGGGTTTTATGAAGAGACACTCTTATCAGAATCCCTAATTATCTCCACTATAGTAATCGTCATAACTGGCTCTCTTCCCAAAGAATAATGTTTTAATTTCAATGAACCTTTTGTAATCCAATGATAATGTCTTGAATTTTTTATTTTACTCTACTCCTCTTCTTAGGTTTATCCTTCTTGGATTGGGGTTCACCTATCTTCAATTTTCCACCCTTTCCACCTTTTAAAAGTTTCATCTTCTCCTCTTGTTGCTGGATGACCTTCCACTTGAAGATATTTTTACCCCCTTTATGTGGTTGACTCTTACCATGAGATCATTTTACAGTTTTTTTACCCTGAAATTCTTCCCTAAATGCTTCCGTAAATGCTTCCCACATAGTATGTCTATTCCCTAACACATATTTAATCAGAATCTTATTTAAACCATAATGGCACAATTTAAACTCTATTTGGTATTTTCAACTCTTTTGCACACTCTTAGACATTTGTTCTAAACTATTTAGCAAAAAATGAGCAAAATTAATCAACTTACCTAATTCAAAATGCAACATAAGTTGAGTGTGATAGAGGAAAGTCGATGAGTACCTCCCTTCGCAGGTAAGGAATGTTTGGGGAATGCATAGAAAATTTTTCCATTTATCAACCATTGTATTCTTCTTCACTCTAACTTTCCAATCCATGACATAGTCTTCTTCAATTATAAAACAATTCCATACACACTTTTCCACTTTACCCTTCTTTAACCACTTATCTCCTATAGCTGATAGCTTCGTGGCTTGAGAAATAAAGTTCCTTGTCATTTTAAACTGTAGAGAGTGCATAATTTCTATCCTTACATCAAAAGTTTGTGCAAATTCCTGAGCCACGGTCGAGTCATAACCATCAAAATTGAGTAACAATGGAAGAAACCCAGCTTCTTGTAATAGAGGCATGCTACCGTCATACGCCATTGTCCCTTCCAACTCTTTCACATACCATGGTTCAATTCATACTGGTGCCATGATTCTGAAGGCTTGTCACTACTCCCACTCTCCTGCAAAATCCTGAAAAAACCATTCTCAACATATATTTTATGAATTTTGAGGGTGTGTTTAGGATCTATTCACTTACCAAATTTGAATTGCATGCACATGTGCCTTAATTCATAGTCCACAACGTCTTTTCCACTTTCACCAATTATTAAAATGACTCCTACTCTATCAGTGTAAAAAATACATTAGAAAGGCCTCGGATTTGGCATGATTTCCAGGGTAACCTAGGTAATTATGGCTAAAGGTGGCAGTTGCAACAGTTAATATTTCAATAAAGTAATGCATTGTTCACACATGGTAATGGCCAAATCATTAATATTTGACAATGTACAGATTTAATCAACAGGTAAGGAAATGACCTTTTACACACGTTTCTGACCCTCATCATGACTTTAATTGGAGATGGTAGTGTTTTGTTAAAATGAGGTTAGTTAGGCCTATAATATTCCTTCATTTTAAACATTGATTCCTATTACATAATGATAATAATTTCATTTAAATCATAAATACAACGGTCATGGCTTTCATAAATAGAGATCATATTTCTAAATAAAATAAGAATTCAATCTAATGAAGCTCATCATTATCACAGAATTATTGTACTGCGATATGGTTTCTGCACTTGAACCCAAATTCCTATATTGGAAAATTAGTATTCTTGCACCAGAATGTTGTGGTTTTTCTACTACGGTTCTCGTATTCCATAAAGTATTTTTACAAAAATCAAAGTATCTCAATTTGGGTTCACAAATAAATTGTAGAATTAAAGGAGTTTCTTTTATCCCTAGTTTCTAGGTGTCACTGTGGTTTCTCTATATGATCAAATAAGGTCTTCAAAGATTTATTAGACCCTGCAAAACTTCAAGAGGGTAAAAGAAAGTGGAACATGGGTATTTTAGAAAGGGAAGGAAAATATTAAGGGAACTTAGAGTGAGATAAACCAATCCAAGGGATATATAAGGAATGGGAATGGGGAAAAAGTTTTAGGGATAATTAGGAAAAACAAAATTTTGGATAGGAAATTGTTGAAGAATAAGAGGGTTATTCCATGCTGAGACAAAAAGAATAACAAAAGGAAAATTATGAGAAAGGGAATAAGAATAAATGTAGAGTATTTACCTTAATCAAAAAATATCTCTGCAAAATAATCTTTTACCTCGAAAAAATTAATTGCATCGGAATTTTTACGTAACTTGTACAATATTTTCCATGTCAATTGCCCAGAACTTGGACAAGGGCTTGGTTCTGTGAGTCATTCTGCTCTCACCAGAAAGCCTTACATAAACCTAATTCTTCTCAATCACAATAGAAATTTATAATAATAAAGTAATGTCCCATTTTATTGTTAAAAAAACCGATCCACCTGCTAGCGTATTTTTTTTCAGGCATATCCTTCCATGACCATGTCACCAACCTGATCTTCATAATCATAGGTACAGATTTTTTTCAATTTCTTTTTTCTTGTTTTTTTTTTTTGGAAAAGAGAATTCAAATTCATAGTAGGTTGGTATCACCACCTACCATCCTTAATTATGGTTTTTTTTTACTTGTTGTATGAATTTTTCTTTGGTTGTGAGCTGAAAGTATATCTTAAGTCTGTGCCCATTCACAAGGAAAATTAATTCCTTTCCATCAATGGTCTTGATCTCCACCACTCCATTTTAAAAAAAAATGACTACTTTATATGTTCCCATATGGTGTGTACAAAATTTCCCCTTAAAATGTTTAAATTTATAGCCATAAAGGAGTACCCAACCACCTGGTTGTAACTACCTCTTTTTAATTAGGTTATCATGCCATTTCCTACGATGTTGTTGCATTAATACATTATGTTGAATAATATCCCTTCTAAATTAATCAAGCTCATTTAACTGTAATAGATGTTGTTGATGTGCTTTTGAGAGATCCAATACCAATTGGAATGTGATTCTAAAAGTATTAATCTGGAATTCAATCAGCAACAGGAAATGCTTCACATACACCATTTCTTAAGGTCTATGACCCGTACTATTCATATAGGTAGTTCTATATGCCCACAATAACTCTGGTAATTTGTTCTCCCAATATTTGTTATGAAGATTCACTGTTTTGGTAATAATGGACTCGATCACTTTATTAGTAGACTCTACCTAGCCATTTTCTTGCGGGTAGTACTGTGTTGATTTATTGTGCCAAATTTTATATTGATCTATGATACCTTTCACTGGATTAGAAACATACTGAGGTCCATTGTCAGGACCAAATTCTCTTAGAACACCAAATATAGTAAAAATATCATCAAATAAAAAATCAACAACAACTTGTTTAGTGGAAAAAGAAACAACTCTAGCATCTAAGCATTTTGTTACAAAATATGTACAAACCAAGATATGTCTTTTGTTTAAGGATGTATGAGCTACAGGTCCTACAAAATCAATGTCCCATTTTTCGAAGGGTTTAATCATAACATGAGCACATAAGGGCATTTGATCATTTTGACTAGGTTTTCTCATTCACTAACAATTTTCACAATGCTTGACATATTGTTTCGCATCCTTAAACAAGGAAGGCCAAAAATATCCAGCGCAGAGAAATGACCCCCACAAATTTCATCATGGGAAGCCTTCAAGATATCAAACACTTCTTCCTCTCTCACACATCTATGAATAATAAGTTCAGGTCCCGTGTAAAGGAGGTCTCCATGAATACAAGAATATGAAGCACTTTTCTGAGTAATATTTCGTCTGTCTCAAGTGGATAGGTGAGGTGGTGTTTTTCCTGTAACTAAATAATTAGCTATATCAACAAACCATGGAGATTTTTTTGACACGAAAAAAATATTTTCTTCAAGAAATTAATCATCTACAAGAATTATTTCACCAAGATGATTTAATATAGAAATATAATCAACTACAACATTTGATTTTCCTTCTCTATTAATAATAGTAACATTAAATTCATGTAGTAAAAGTGACCACCTAGTTACCCTACCACTAGTTAAATGTTTAATCATTAAATATTTTATGGAATAATGACGTGTATGTCTAACCACTTCATAACCAGTAATGTAGTGTCTAAATTTTCTAATGGAAAATACCACAACTACGAATTCTCTCTGTTACTATGTAATTCAATTCAGCAAGTGACAAGTTTTTACTGATGAAGTTGATAACATAGGATTGTTGATTTTTTCTTGTTCAAAGGTTGTTCCGATAGTAGTATCTGAGGCATATGATGAAATATGAAATGGAAGGAACAAATTAAAAACCCTCAGGACTGGTGCTTGTACTATTTTTTCTTTCAACTCATCAAAATCTTGTTAGCAATATGTAGTCTAATAGAAATCACTATCCATAGATAATAATATAAAAACAGGGGTATCTATCCTAGAAACAATTTTTATGAATCTCTGGTAATAGCCCACGTGTCCAAGGAATCCTCTCACTTCCCTTTTTTTTTTAGGCACAAGAAGACATAAAATAACTTCTATTTTGGCCGGGTCTACTTGGATACCTTTGTCAAAGATAATATTTCCAAGAACCACCCCCTCTTTGAACATCAATATACATTTGTTATCACTCAAAGTGAGGTGAGATTCTTGGCAATGAAAAAGAAAAATTTCTAAATTTTTAAGGGCTTCATGGAAAGAATACCCAAATACTGAAAAATCATCCATGTAAATCTATACACACTCGAGATCAACAAAAATAGCCAATAATTCCCTCTATAATGAAGCTAGCCCATTACAGAGTCCAAAAGTGAGCACTCGATAAGGGAATCTTCCCCACGAAAAAGTAAAAGTATTATTTTCCTAATCCTCGTGTGTGATTTGTATTTGGTTATAGCCACTAAATCCATATAAAAATCAAAAGAAATTTTTATAGTCAAGGGTATCCAACACCTAATAAATAAAGGGAAGGGGAAAATAATGCTTGAGAGTGGCTTTGCTTAGTTCTCTATAATCAACGTAAATATGCCATCTCCCATCTTTATTCAGAACTATTACGAATGTGGATACTCATTGGCTATCAAATACAGGATAGATAAAACTGACATCTAAGATTTTTTGTAATTATTCTTTAATAACTTCTCTTAGTGCAGGATTCTCATGCCTTTGGGGTTTTTGAATAGGTTGAGCTCCCTCCTAAATATAAATAAGATAAGTACAAGTTTCAAAAGGAATTCATATCATGTCCTCATAACTCCATGCAAAGGCACCAAGATGGAATCATACGAAGCTCACACGCTGCTCTTGTTGGGATAAGTCCAATTTTGACCTAATGTGTAAATATTTTCCTGGACTAATATCAGCAAGAGTGGTTTGAGACTCAAGAATGCTAGTAGATGCTGCTAAAATCTGTAGTGGAAAAGGTTGGGAATTGTAGCTTTCCTGAAAATATTGGCTGAAAATTTGGGAAAGTGAATCAAAATTTTGCATTGTGTCGAGATTATTCAACAAGTCCTGAATCTCACCCTCTTCAGTCAACTTTATATAATGATGAATCAAAGAAACATATCTAGTCTCTTGATCACTACTATCATAATCTATCCATAAGGTATTTCCAAGCTCCTCGATAGATCTACTAGTTGTGTACAAGGTGAATTTCTTCGTAACATCTCCATAGGAAATATAACAATCAATGGAATCACATCCTATATAAGCATCTCATGTAGCAAGCCATGTTTTTCCCAAAATCAAGGGATTCCCTCTAATAGGATTTTTTGGCTGAAGCAGAATAAAATATGCAGGATATTCCCAAGAGTCAATTGATACAACCGCATCATCCAACGCACCATTTGGATTTATTTTAGATCTATCAGCAAGTTCAAGCACAATAGTGGTAGGACGTGTTACGATCCTATATTTTATAGGATATCAAGGTGATTGAGTATTTTATATTTTGTATTTTACACTCTAAATAATTTTAAATATGTAAATTATTTCCAACAAATATATATATATATATATATATATATATATATATATATATATATATATAAGAAAATTAAAATAGGGTATGTCAAAAAAATGAATATGAAGAAAAATACAAAAAGAAAAAGTTGAAAATAATAAAAAGAGAATAAGAGCCCCACAAAAGAAAAATATAAATAATATTGAAAGCGCTGCAAATTTAAATGCCACAATTGTTAAATTAGTTTTCTTTCCGTCAAAATTCAATAAGATTGTGTGTAGCTTGTCTTAAAATGCCACGATGACTGGATTTTTGTTCAAATCATATAGCATAATAATGATTGAACAATTTTGAATTTCATGTTAATTAGAGTAGTCAATAAATATTTTCCAAAAATATTAATCTTCGCAACTCTGCAGTTAGGTAGAAAATGAAATTGATTCAACAGTTTAATCTGAATCAATAGGAGAAATGAGTGATAGAGTAGGTCAGATTTTATAAAAAAATAAGGTTATGTCTATTTTCTAGCTTAAATGCACCCCGAGGAAAGAAGATAAAATGTTAGCTTATAAAAATAAATGAAATCAAAATGGTAGGTAGAGGTTGTATTGGAGATTTGAAAAGAATTAAATTTCTTATCCTAAGTTTTATTCTTAAAAGTTATTTTATGAATATAAAGGAAAAGGGTAAAGATGTATTTATCCCAAGTTTAAATGGTCGAACGCATGAATAACAAAATTTTGGAATATCATCACTTATCCAAAGCTTCATTCATTTATTCCCCCCCACTACCCCACAAAATGTCTCATCACATCGCTTTAACGTGCCACCATCTATCCACCCATCAGATATTCGGTACCCTGATCCAATGGCCATCATTCCTTTTCATCCCCCCCTCTCCATCTAATCTTTACCGCTGAGGGGTGGGGGGCTGGGGGGGTGTTCGAAAATAAAAATAAAAATTTCTGGCCCAAACTAACGTGGCTCCTACTCATCATTTCACAAGCCCCTCCACTCAAACAAATTACTGCTTCATGCCCCCCCCCGAATAATTGTTTTCTTTTCCAATACTGAAACCACCATTATTCCTATTGAGTGCCTATCATATCATGCCATATCTATCATTACCATTTCCAATTAACTCCCTTCCCATGAAAAAATATCTATTGACACATTTTATTCATAATGACTATTAATCCAATGGATTTATGACACAATACATAGAAAACTGCTCAATTTGTGTATAAAACCATGCATAATCATCTTATAAACCTTTACGCTATATTTTTCTCTGTTCTATGTATACTTATTGTAGGTTTATATAACACTAAAGAATTTCATCTAATCATTATCAAAACTAGCTATCTAATTACTATGCTTTCCTCCCTAGTCCTAGAGTTTTACACAATCTCAGTGAACCAATCCCTTCTTAAAAACCCCTTTAATTCTTTGAAAAAGATTCAACCATCCCTCCTAAGAAGAAATGCCAAGAGGAGTCTGTAAATCCATTGCTCCATCCCCTTTTGATCTTGATCACATACCATTAGCCGATAAAGACTATAAAATTCATGAAACCCTCTGTGAATTTAATATTTTTGAGATGTACTACTCACTAGAAGAAAATCACATAGATAAATTCGATGATATTGGACTGTGGGATTCCAATTTACCCCATTGCATATTCCCCATACCCACAATGCCCATAAATTCATCTGTAAGTGTCATGCTTGTTACATACCCAGCCAAAGAGCCATAATTTTTCCTACAGGAGAAATTTTGTTCACAATCATTGCCCAATCTATAGACCAAATGATGAAGACCCCTGTTTTGGAAAATGCAACCTCTTTCTCACAGGAAACCCTCAATGAACTATATCAAAAGTTGGACTTTGAAAAAATGCCTTAAAACCTTGAGATTTTTCTAGCTAAAGATACCCAATTGCCCAAGAAAAATCCTCCCTATTCTTCCGTAATTTTCCCTGACAGAGAAAAGAAAATTATCACCATCATTTCTTACCTCCTTGGATATTACTATGACCAATGGGTAGATGAGCCAATTATAGTTTTCCCTTTTATTTTCTCTGCAGATTATAAGTCTTCTATCTTATTCAATTTTAGCCAATTCCTAGTAGATGCCATCCATGAACAATTTGTTCGATTCCAAACAGAAGAGGTGTTTAAATGTGCCCCTGTCTTAGTATATATGTTTTTATAATTTCACGGAGACAGATTCAAGTTTTCAATGTAAAAACTGGATAATGATGACAGTCAATGGTCTTTCATCTTCTGGACTGCAATGGTTATGCATTAGAGAACAATTAAGGTCTAAAATGGGCCTCCTAAGAAAAATGTACAAAAAAAATAAACTTTCTAAGAACCAGTAGGATTCAAGTTGATGATGTCAACCATGGGGGATGATTTACCATTTTTTTAGTACAAAAGTAAAAAGATTAAAAATTAATAAAATAATAAAACCACTTTTTCAACTCGTATTTTCAACTTATCTCCCCAACCTTTTACTCAAATTTTGAGCGGGAGTACTCATTGGATGCAAAATTTAATTCCTCATCCAAAGAGTACCCATGTTGCATACTTTTTATGGACTCTACTACATGAAAATGGAGAAACACATGAAAAAATGTGTTTGCAATCACGTTTTTCATGAATTTCCCATTTTTTATGTAGCAGTGTCCATCTAAAGTATGCAACATGGGTACTCCTTGGATGAGGAATGAAATTATGCATCCAACAAGTGTTCTCGCTCAAAATTTGAGTAAACCCATAAGGAGATAAGTTCAAAATACGAGTTGAAAAAGTTGTTTTTTCTTTTTTCCCTCAAAAATTTGATTATGTAATCTAATATTATTTTATTATTTCCACTATTATTTTATAATTTCCTTGGAAGGCCCATTTTAGACCTCAAAATTCCCTTAATGAAAGAATGGAAAGAGTATCTGTACAAACAGTTGATTGAACTATTTGGACATCCAGCAATGGGTCTTCTTAGCAGTACACCTGAGCCAAGAATCAGTGAGGATATTAGAAATATTTTAAAACTATAGGAGAAAAAAAGGATAGTTGACTGATATTTATAACAGAACTACACAGAAATGAGGATTTATGTTTGTGAGTTGTCCCACTATAAGCTCCCAAAATTCCTCCCAATGAGGATTTTTGCTTTAGAATGCATTAGGAAAAAGCTCAATGTTGATGAAGTCCACTTTGTGTCAACAAAGAAGAAATTGTTGATCAGTGATTTTCATTGATGTCAACCCATGCTGCACCATGGGCTACCCCGATCTTGAATGGTAATTTTTACCTACCAAATTACTATATTCTGGGTCAAGAATATTTTGGATGGTTTCTACTTGCCGAGATGTTTCCATGATATATGGCACACCATGTAATTCTTCATGGTTTGAGAGATATTCATGTGTGAAGTTTGTAACCCCAATTAGTGGGGCAAAAAACCATGGGGTTGTGGCATGGGTGAATGAAAAGTCAATAATTAATAATTTTTAAGCTCCTAAAATCCCTCCCACGTTCACTTGTTAAAGACCCTCTCGACCTAAGAATTTATATAAATTGCGATCCTCATATCCTCCTCATGTAGGGATTTCGCTACCTGAAAAATGTCATCGTGGTATTTGCGCTCTAAATTTTTTTCTATGAAGGTTCAGAAGCTTAAATTTGTATGAGACGAAGCCAAAATCTTGAGGAAGCTCCTGTAAATAATTCAGATCAATATGTGCAATATTGTTGGAGATATGACCTATGGAAGTGAGTGTTGTTACAGGATTCTGAACTTCATATAAAAGAAGTGACCTTGGGAACATCGTCATAACTCTCTCTATGACTATCAGATTGGAATTCTATAAAAAGTGGCAGATAGTGAATGCATTGTAGTTTTTTCTATATCAATTTCAGAGCTGAATGAAGAAACAGTGACACGTGGCACATTGTACAAGTTAGATATACTAAACTAGTCCATAATTAGGTCATTGTGAGAGATTGAGCATAACTCTCCCTTGAAGAAGCCAAATTGGATCAGACCTATGGAATTCTAAAGAAGACTCAGAGGAATAATACATAACAGAAAATCACATATTGGGAATCTGAAATAATAGAGATACACCGGATTCAATATCGAGCTCCTAGAAGGCAAGAAAAAGCTAGATCATATGTTGTTAAGGGATGCAAAGGACTAGACTTTATAGGGAAGCAAAGAAAAGCAAGGTCCATCAGAGGTAAGCTAAAGGTAAGTATATTCTATATATACATTTTCATATCTTAGATGCATTAGGTTCTTTGTATTCTAATTTCCGTCTTTTTGTTTAGCACTGACATATGCTCTACGAGATGAGGTAAGTTTTGATATTACCATGTCATGGGTATTTCCTTGAACACTTTTTGCAGGTATTATATATTCATCAAGATAAGAATCAATGCATGATATAATTTTTTGAAGAGTGAGAAAGGGTAGCATGACCAGAGCAACAATCTAGGTGCAGAACATTAGCAAGAAGTTCACCACATGAAGTCTTCACGAGGGCAGCACTGCATACAATCATTGTAAAGGTATCATTATACTGAGTCATTGTAAAAGCATCATTGTAAAAATTGTATAAGTGTCTATCTGCCAAGAGTTCAAGTGGCAGTGTCAAGAGGTCTAGGATAAGCATTAGGTGGTTGTGTCTTAGTTGGGGTTATGGTATAGTGTGTATTCTTCTTCTACATCATTGTATATCATTGTAAAGTTGACCATTTTCCCTGGTACAAGAGTCCATTCTTATTTTATTCTTCTATAGGGTGGTAGGATGGTGCTAGGCTGGTGCATGAAGTCACCAATAGGTTCAACCCTATGAAAACTTCAGGGTGGTAGGGTGGTGCTAGGGTGAGTTGGATCTCATTGGGTGTTGGGGCATCTGTTCAGTTGACTACTGAATAATCTAGGGCATTGGAGCGTCCATCCAGTGGTTGCTGGAGAAGAATGCTTTTCTATATTCTAGGAATTTGGAGATTTATTTTCAATTGGAGTTGAATATTAAAGAATTATTAGAAAATCATTCAGGTGGTTTTTGTCCCGGAGAGGGTTTCCACTTTAAAAATTGTGTGTAGTTGTGTTCCTTTTGTTTACTGCTATCATTATACAAACACTGATAATAATTGAACATTAACTAATGCTCTGAAAGATTAATAATAATACTAATTGAAACGAATACTGATTCACCGCCCCCCCCTCCCTCTCAGTATTTCAAACAATTGGTATCGGAGCTTGGTTCCTTCAATAGCAGTTTAACACCTAGAAGGAGGTCATGGAGAATACCAATAATGGTGTAGCTTTGTTCAATGAAAATAATTATGCACTCTAGATAGGAAGAATGGAGTTATATCTCTTGGCACAAGGTTATGAAGTATGGGACACTGTTCAAAATGGATTTACATCAACTACAGATGAAAAAGGTAAGAAGAATTTGGTAAATGATGCAAAGGAAAAGAATATTATTATCAATGGACTTATTGAATCTGCTTATAATAAGGTGGTGGGTTGTAAAAACACCAAAAATGTATGAGATAATCTTGAAAATATATATGCAGGTGACTAAAATGTCAATGAAGCAAAGCTTCCAATGTACAAAAAAAAAATTGAGAAACTTAGAATGAAAGAAGATAACAAAATTGTTGCATACTTCCAACACGTTGGTGAAATAACCAACACTCTGGAAGAATTGGGAGAGCCTATTGACGAGAAGACTATTGTACGAAATATTCTTAGAACGTTATTAGGGAGATTCAACCCAAAAGTCTTGGTCTTAGAATATAGTGAAAATCTAGACAAACTCAGCAAAGAGGAATTACATGGAGCTCTCATAGCATATGGAATGAGACTTGATGAAGAAGAGGGTACTTCGCATCTAGAAACTACGTTCGCGGCATCTAAGAAAAATAATAAAGAGAAACAACCGTCAAAGGAACAGACATGCACCTGCAAGTGCAAATAAAAGGAATATGATGAATAAGGTCTTTCAGATGGAGAATATGCTTACTTTACAAGAAAACTAAAAATTGGTAAGGGAAAATTCAAGGGTAAAATTCCATTGGTATGTTTCGGCTGTGGTGAGGTTGGGCATTTCACAGCAAAATGTCTGAATAGAAGTGATGGAAAATCAAAAGAAAAGAAAGGCTTTAAAAAATTCAACAAGAAAAGAAAAAATAAAGGATTTCAAAAGAAATTTCTCTCTAAAGAAGATAACTCATCATCCTATGAAGACAATGGCAACAAAGAAGAAGCCAATGAGAGAGTATTATTTATGGCCAAGCACATTAAACAAGAGGTATAAAATAGTGAAGCAGAAGGGATGACCATAGAGGAATTTTCTAAGGATGCAATCAAGCTTATAAAAGACATCAAGGATGAGAAGATCTGTTCCAATACTCTTGAAGAACAAGTTTAAGGTCTCAAAATTGAAGTTGAAGAACACAAATGTATTGAAGAGTCACTTCAAAAGAAGTTGGAAGAAAGAAACCAAGAAAGGGAAGCAATAGAAGCCAAAGTAGCCTCGCTGCGTAAGGAAGTGAAGAAGGGAAAAATTTTCCAAAAATATGACAACAGCTCAAGGGCATTGAAAGAACTCATCAACAATCAATGATCTTACAACGACAGAATTTTCCTTGGTTACAAAGAATAAGATACAGGACCTTCTACAACAAAATGCAATGAACCAATGAGATCTGACATGCATGTAGACTTCATTGGACAAGATTCGCAAGAACATCCTTGGAAGATAATTCCTCGATGAAGTTTTCCATCCAGGTACCAACATATTTTTTATGGCTATTGTTATTCATGTGGAAAATTTGGTCATAAAGTTGTAGAATGCCACATGTACCCTAGGAACTAATACAATTCTAGGAGATTTGTCAAATATGAACCTCCTAGGGCTCAACGAAACATCAATAGATTTTAACATTGAATAACTAATATTGAATGTTATAAATGTCAAAAATTTGGACACATAGCCAGATACTATAGACTTGAAAATCCTCCAAAAGAATCTTCGAAGCCACAGAACGAAAGAACATGGAAGAAAAGGAAGATTGATAATTGTTCTCTCGCTCTCAAGGCTCAAAACAACAAATATGTGTGGTATGTTGATAGCGGTTGCTCAACACATATGACTGGAGATAGAAATAAATTTATATCTCTGAAAGAGAAGAAGGGTGGAACCATGTCCTTTGGAAATAATGGATCTTCCAATGTTACAGGATCAGGTTCCATCACTTTCGGAAGAAAATATGCTCTAGCTAAGAATGTTATATTGGCTGAAAACATGAATCAAAATCTGCTCAATGTTAGACAAATGTGTGATCAAGGACACACAATACTATTCAACTCCACAAAATGTGAAATCAGGAAAGGCAGGTATGGTGAAATTGTGGCTACAACAAGTAGAGTTCCAAATTACATATAAGTTCTAGATGAAGCAACTAAAGCACGTCTAATAGCTAAAGAGGATGATATAATATTTGGTAACAATGATGATCGAATAATTAAGAAATTTGCTACAAAGATGCAAAGTGAGTTTGAGATGCATTTACTTAGTGAGCTGACATACTTCTTAGGGTTTCAAATATCTCACCAAGAGAAATGAATATTTATATGTCAAGCCAAGTACATCATGGAAATGATCAAGAAATTAAAAATGGAAGATTGCAAACCCATCCTTAGTCCGATGGTAACAGATTGCAAATTGAGCATAGACGACTCATCTAAGGATGTGGATTAGAGGTTTTATAAATCTATGATTGTTAGTATTCTATATGTAATAACCTCCCGACCAGATGTTATGCAAGAAGTTGGAAATGTAGCAAGATTCCAAGCAGAACCAAAATAATCACATATTATTGTCGTTAAAATAATTCTTCGGTATCTCAATGAAATAGCAGAATATGACTTGTGGTATCCCAAGGGTAGCAATCTCATAATTCAAGCCTTTACAAATGTATATTGGGAAGGAAGCATTGATGATTGTAAGAGTACTCGTGAAGAATTTGAATATCTTCGCCAGAATCTTGGTATTCTCCCAAGTTCTCATTATATTTTCCTTTTTCAGAATATAAAGGGGGAGTGGAGGTGTGTACAGGTCTGCAAGGTGGTTGTCTGTAAGGGGGAGTTGAAGTGTGTACAGGTCCGCAGGATGGTTGTGTGTCAGGGGGAGTTACTCTTTGCCATTGATGTCAAAGGGGGAGAGAATGTTGTAGGAATAGGTGTCATGATTTTAGGGGAGTACTTGTGTTGCCATCAATGCCAAAGGGGGATATTGTTGATCAGTGGTTGTCATTGATGTCAACCCAAGAATCACCATAGGCTACCCTGATATTTCATGGTAATTTTTACATAGAAAATTACTATATTCTAGGTCAATAATATTTTTTATGGTTTCTTCTTGTCAAGATGTTTTCGTTGATATATGGCACGCCATGTAATTTTTCATTGTTTGAGAGATATTCATGTTTGAAGTTTGTAACCCCGGTTAGTGGGCTAAAACCCCATGGGGTTGTGGAATGGGTCATTGAAAAGTCAATAAATAATAATTTTTAAGCTCCTAAAATCCCTCCCACATTCACTTGTCAAATACCCTATCAACCTAAGCATTTATATAAATTGTGATCCTCATATCCTCCTCATGTAGGGATTTTGGTACCTGAAACAAGTCATCGTGGCATTTGCACTCTAATTGTTTTTCTAAAAACTTTGAGAAACTGAAGCTTTTATGATACAAATCATAAATCCTAAGGAAGCTATTGTAAACATTTGAGATCAATATGTGCAATATTTTCGAAGATATGATATGTGGAAGTCAGTGTTTTTACAGGCTCCTGAACTTCATCTCAAAGAAGTGACCTTGGGAAAATCATCATAACTCTCTCTCTGAGTATCATATTCAAATTTTGTAAAAAGTGGTAGATATAGAATATACTTTAGTTTTTGGTTGTATCAGTTTAAGAGCCGAATGAAGAGATAGTGACATGTGGCATGCCATTAAATTTAGATCTACGGAACTAGTCCATAATGAGGTCATTGTGAGAGATTGGGAATAGCCCTCTCTTGAAGAATCCAAATTGGATCAGAACTGTGGCATTGGAAATTAGACTCAGAGGAATAATACATAATGGAAAATCACATATTAGGGATCTGAAATAACAGAGATACACTAGATTCAATATCGAGCTCCTAGAAGGCAAGAAAATGTTAGATCATGTGTTGTCAAGGGCTGCAAAGGACCAGAATTCCTAGGGAAGAAAAGCAAATAAAGGTGCAACAAAGGTAAGCTATAGGTAAGTATATTCTGTATATGCATGTTCATATCTTAATTACACTAGGTTCTTTGTATTCTAATTTCCTTCTTTTTGTGTAGCACTAACATATGCTCTGTAGGATGAGGTAAGTTTTGATATTATCATGTCATGGGTATTTCCTTGAAGACTTTTTGCAGGTATTATATATGCATCAAGATAATAATGAATTCATGATCTAATGTTCTGAAGAGTGAGAAATGGTAGCATGACAAGAGCGGCAATCTAGGTGCAGAACATTAGCAAGAAGTTCACCACATGAGGTCTTCACGAGGGCGGCACTGCATACAGGAATTGTAAATGTATCATTGTCTGAGTCATTGTAAAAGAATCATTGTAAAAATTGTACAAGTGTCTATCTTCCAAGAGTTGAAGAGGCAGTTTTGGGAGGTCTAGGATCATCATTAGGTGGTTGTGTCATAGTTGGGGTTACATTCTAGTGTGTATTCTTCTTCTACATCATTCTATATCATTGTAAAGTGGACCATTTTCCCTGGTACGAGAGTCCATTCTTCTTCTATTATTCTATAGGGTGGTAGGGTGGTGCTAGGCTGGTGCATGAAGTCACCAATAGGTTCAAGCCTATGAAAACTTCAGGGTGGTAGGGTGGTGCTAGGGTGAGTTTTAGCTCATTGGGTGTCGGCAAATCCGTTTAGTTGACTACTGAATAATCTCAGGCGTTGGAGCATTCATCCAGTGAGAGCTGGAGAAGAATTATTTTCTAGATTCTAAGAATTTGGAGCTTTGTTTTCAGTTGGAGTTGAATATTAAATAATTATTAGAAAATCATTTAGGTGGCTTTTGTCTCGGAGAGGGTTTCCACCTTAAAAACTGTGTGTAGTTGTGTTCCTTTTTTTTACTACTATCATTGTACAAACACTGATAATAATTGAATATTAACTAATTGTATAAAAGATTAATAATAATAATAATTTAAAGGAATACCGATTCACCTCCCCTCTTAGTATTTCCAACAAAAATCACAGTTCAGAATTAAAACAAAAATAAGACGATTTATTGGCAACATCAAGGCAGTATGGGAAGAAGTATGCATAATGTTAAAGGAAATTAAATTCAACCTCAGTTTCACATGGTCATCTGATCCTTTAGGAACCATTTCGAAGATAAGGGTAGAAACCAAATATACTCCTTACATTCATACACACAGGCGAGAAATTGAGAAGTATATAAACCAAATAGAGTGGACTGAAAACAATCTGCAAGAGGTTGAGGAGCATTTAGTATCAACTTCTACATCATAGACTTCTCTCCCATATGAGAAAGAAATAAAATTAATGAGGGAAGAAGGGTCACCTTCAGTGACTGAAAGTTCTAGCAAAGAATTCAAGATTATGTATCGGAAGAGGACCAAGCTCAGTCCCAAAGTTAACCAAAGTAAATATTAGAGCAGGAAGTAATCATAATCACCAAGGAAATACCTACTTCTTCACAAGTTATGGGACAAAATACACTCTCTCCTACCACATAAACACCTTGAAAGGATCAACTACAGGCCATTCAGACAAGTACAGTTGTCATGGGAGAGTAAGAGAAAACCATATTTGACACATTCATGGAAATTAATTTGAAGAATGAAGTATTGAAGACCATCAATTATAATCAATTCTAGAAGCAAACCTCCATTTCTCAGAGTATATTGCTGTCATCCTTTTACTTTGAGAAAGGAAAAATGCAGATGGCCTTTCTAGAGGCATAGATTTCACATCCCAAGACAACAACAGACTACAAGAATACTGCATTTGAATTTGACATCAAATACATCCATCTCATTGATCAAATGGAGATGCACAAGAAAACAGATGAAATTATTTCATCTACATTGAGTAATAATGCTATGATTTTGTCTAAATTATACATTTCCTTAGCAAACATCTAGTCACAGTTGAATATGGAGAAAATATCCTCTATGGCGAAGGATTCAATAATTATGTCTTTGGAATATTTGGTGGTCAGAGTTGGATATGATCCTTCCAACCTCAAAGCCGCAATATAGATAATAAAGAAGAAAAATGTTGACATAGCATCATTAAGGAAGCAGCTGAAACTCTGACCAACATAATATCCTTTAACTAAGGATATAGAAGAAACAAAGTCTCAAAAGTTAGACATGATAAATGTCATCCTAGAGAAGAATGCCTAATTGAGAAAAATGGAATCAATAATGGAGAAAATAATAGAGGAGAAAGAGCAGGCTTCTAATATTTCTATGGTCCCTTTGGAGGTTGTACCTCTTACAACCATTCCCATGGCCACAACTTCTACAACAAGTATAGTAGATGGAGCAAAACAATTATCAAAATAAGTGTAGAATCTGTCTATCGAGATAGAAGAAATCAAGAAACTTCAAGATCAAGTTAAACTATTGCAAAATCATAAGTCTACAAGTGACACTTCCCCTACAGTTGAAGCACAAAGTACATATAAGTTGATAGAAAGGTTGCAACAGTCAGAGAGAGAGTCATCTATTGCAAAAACATTGGGCCAAGTCAAAGAGATAATCTGGATAGATTTCATTCAATCCAAAAATAAAATATAGCCATGCATCCAAATTATATTTGAGTAGAAGGAGTTGATAGAGAAATGAAATGATGTCATTAAAACCATCAAGGAAGAGCTTGGAGACATGCCTACTATAGCCAACAACGTCATCAAGTTCTTAACCTCCAAGAACAAATATGAGTTGGATGACTTGGGAGTGGATGACAAGACAAAGAGACTTTTATAAGTGAAGAAGGTTCTTACTAAGAAGAACCTGATTTTACAACTTGAAAATAAATGCCACAACTTAGAGATAGTTGAAAATATATTCTTCAGTAATATTGAAGGTTTAACACATAAGGGGCTGCCTTCTGTAACATTCCAAAATTGGCTTGCAGCTAATTGGAATATTGATTTTTTCTCTTTACACTTAGGAGATGAATAAATGGGTAACGAGGCCCATACATTTCAGAAATAGGAATAAAATCATTTATGATGTGTAAATGGATCATTATTATGGATGGATTTCACACCCTCATGTGTGAAAAGGGACATTTGCGTGTGGACAAGGTCAAGTTTGACCAAGTCAACAATGCTGGGATAAGAGGTGGAGATCATCTTTGGAGACATCACAGTGATAGTGGGAGGAAGATTCCTTGCTGGAGGAAACTCTAATGAGTGGGACCTCAGGTGAGAGGGCTTCCATTTGTATAAAATGAGGGGAAGGCAGCCATAGCAAGACATGTTATGGATTATTGAACTTGTGGTTTGTTAGACTATTGTGATTTCTTCAACTGTTTAGTTTAGATTGCTGTGCTGCTTAACAGAAGGCATTCCTTTTTAGGAATTCCTTCTCCTTTCTTGAGAGGCCTCTTGAGGGAATTTTTACTTCATTTCTCCATGTCCAGGCTTGAGGCCAAGCTACCTCCTTCAGCTACAGTGTTATTTCTGAAGAAGTATAACGTTCTGTTGCAGGGTGTTGCAGTGGAGGGTTCACAACACCACTTCCAGAGCTTGTTTTTCAAAGGAGAAAGCTTTCCTTCCTTTTGGAGATCAGTGAGGAAGGTTCTGGAGCTTATTGCAGATCTTGGCACTTTGCCAACATGTTTCCTTTCTTCTACAGTGCAGTCCCTCTCTTTGACTGCGTTATTTCTATCACTAATTGCAATAAGGGGTTGTAGTGATTGATTAGAGGGTGAGATCTTCAGTGTTAGGATCAACCTTTCACTTCAAAGATCCATTGGAGAATTTCTATTCATCTCATGTCTTATCTTCAACCATCTCCATCCAGACTTCGAGTTGCAGTTGCTACTCAGCCCTAGGGCTGCACTCTGGCATTTTGGTACTTTTGCATATTTCAGGAAATTCTTCCAGGATTGTCTTGAAATTGAGTTTGGGTGTTTATATATTTTCTCTGAACATTGTATGAGTTGTATATTTGCATATCCATGTATTGACATACTCTAGCAGCAGTTAGCCTTAATAAAAATGTGTTTTCATAGCCTTGGGTATTTTCTATGTAGCAGTGATCTTCATTTTCCATGTACATGTTCTCTTCAGGCTTGTTTTACCTGCCTTGAGTGATTATTTCCTCAAGGATTTGTATATATTTTCTGCTATGATCTTAATATCATGAATATTTGGATATTATTACATTTTATGTTTTGATGTATCATTACTCTTTCATTATTGTGTTCAAATATTTCTTCTTCCCCATTTGGGAATATTACAGTGGTATTAGAGCATAATTTTGGCTCAGCCTATGGATCTCAGCCATTATGCTATTAGAAGAATAAGAAGAAGAAGTAAAATATTATAATGAAGGAAAGAATGAGCTTTCTTAAATCATTTTTCAGATATATGAAGGACCTCAACAAGGAGGTCAAGAAAAGAAGAGAAGAAAGAAGTAGTGGGACTATACCCTTTCCTTTTGAAAAAGGAGACAAATTGCATAAATATGGAGGACACTTGGATCACAAGATTCTAAGTGAATACCTTGTTGAGTACAAATTTCAACCTAGATCCTTCAAGGAGACTCTAGCTTTCCCACAGTTCATTTAGCTGGAGGAAGAAAGGAAGCCTTGCAGCACAAGGAGAATCAAGGGCAATAGGTTTCTATTGTCTACTTTTGATGGGTCATCTACAACAAGGGCTTGGGCAAGGAAACTAGATGCATTCTTCCTACTACATCCAGTGGTAGAAAGAGAGGTTGTAGAGATTGCAGCGCTGCACCTTGATGGTGAAGAAAACATTTGGTGGTTTAGCCATTTGAGTCATGCAAGAGTGACTACTTTTGCTGAGTTTACTCAAAGGTTGATTATAAAATTTGGCAAAGAGAAATCAGAGGAGGAGGAGCCCTCACCACCATTGGAGGAGGCATGTACCAGCGTTGATACAAATATGGAGGAGCAGCCACCATCATCAGCAGTTGGGGGAGCCAATACATAGGAGGAAGGAACTCCTATAGCCATACAAGATACTCCCAAATTTCACCATGTTATGCCTAAGTTTCTATCTCCTATTGTTTCAGCAGATCTTATGGAGGGTTGTATACCATTGCATACTACTTATTTAGAACAATAGAATTTCACTACACTATGCCACCTTGAATTGTTCAAGGAAGAGATGAACCATCATCGTCATGTTCCATTGTTGAGTTGCACGCAACACTTGAGGTTGGGGTGTGAATTTTTGGAGGATAGGATCAACCTTGTCCCAAACAAACTTATACAAAACCATATGTTCATCCTTGAGTTGGGACATGAGACAGCCAATACACCATTGAGGAGATTAACAATGCTGGAATTAAGCAGTAGTGAGGAGGATTTGACTCCAACACACTTGGATCGTTATGGATTCAAGATAGTCATTGGTGTGAGATCTTCTCCAGGAGATCTCCAAGGAGTTGCATTTCAAAATCCCATGAAATGAAAAGGGAGAAATATGATTTTGGATGCTGGTAGAAGTCATTGGAAGATTACCAAGGTAGAGCATGATGGGAGGCACCCTCATTTACATGAATGGGTGTGGATGGTGAGCAAGAGGCTGGAGAGCTACTTGAAAATTTATGACACTGGGCAACAGGAGGCTTGGTTGCGTTGCCTACTCTTGAAAGAGTTTGGCCATCATGTGACATATCTTATTTCAGAGCGTATGTGGGTGGAGGAAGTTTGGCAGGATACTTGCATCATAGGGTAACAAGGAGTATAGATGCATTGTGTTGATATGACATTATTCATATCAATCATTATGTTTTCACCACATGATTTGTATGATGGAGGTATGAGGAGGCAGAAAGAACTATTGTTTCTTTGGTTGTTTTTGGGAGAGCATGGGTAGATTTTCCCTCATAATTTGCATGATGTTGCAGAAGTATGAGATGGCACTATCATGGTGCAAAGGGGATACTCTTTAGCCTTGGATGATCAGGAGATACTTCCACCTTCGAAGGAATTTCCTATATGTATCAACAGTGTGGTAGATGTCTCTGACAATGGGCATCTCAAATAATTAAGCTATGAATTGGTAGGAGCCTATTTACATAGGCCAACAATGTTGTCACTTTGTGTAATATTCCAAAAATTTATCTTTCATCTAAATGGAATATTATAGTTGGTTTTATCACTAGGTAGGTGAATAAATGGGTATGGAGACCCATAAACCTCTTTAGAAGAACTAATAACAATCATACTATAAAAGGAGGAATAATAAGTAGCTGGATTGAGCACCTTTGGGTGTGAAAAGGGATGGGATCATGTAGATTCAGTCAACTTTCACCAAGTCAACAGAACTATCTAGATACATTGAATCTCCTTGATGAACAATGCAGTTTTAGTGGAGGACAACTTGCATGAGATTGGTGGCAAATATGGATGGGACCCAATGTGAAGAGGTTCGCTTTCTATATATGGAGAGGACGGGAGCCTTTGTTAGGCATGTTATGATATTAATATTTTGATATTGGTTTGTTTAGACTTGGCTTCCTCTTGTTGTTTAGCCGAATTGCAGTGTTTTTTAGCACCGAGTGTTCCCGAGCGGGAATCCCACCTCTTCCCTTGAGAAACCTCTTGGGAGAGCATTGTACCAAATTCTTCCACATCTAGGCTTGAGGCCAAGCATCACCCTTCATTCATAACATTATTTCTATAGAGAATAGTGATGTGTTGCAAGTTTTTGTAGTGGAGCATTGATAACACCACTTTCGGGTCTGTTTCGCAGTAGAAGGAGCTTTCCTTCTCTTGAGAGATCAGCTAGGAAGATTTTTGGGCTCATTTCACATCATAGCACTTGGCCAAAGCATATCTCATCTCCTACAGCGCAGTCTCTTGTAATAACTACATCATTTTTCATAGAGTTGCAGCAGCAGGGTTTAAGCCCTTGTTTTTGAGCTAGTTTCTTAGGGAAAGGGCCATCCTGTTGTGAAACCAGTTCCAAAAAGAGAAGAAAAGAGATATCAACGCCTTATAAATAAGCCACTTCTGGGGGGAAACCTCGAATAAATTACATGAATGAAAAATTCTTGGATGATTCAAATTAAAAGACCTCCTTTCTATATATAGGAGTCCATGGGGCCACAATGTAATCCTAGCCGACCTAACAATAATAATTTAAGAGCACAATAATAAAAATATAGGGGTTACAAGGGTACAATAATAACAATAAGGGGGTTACACTAACAAAAATAAGGGACTATACTAGTAATATAGGGACCTTACATGCCCCTCTCCTTCAAAAAAGTGTTGTCCTCAACGCTTGAGTAGCTCTGGGTGCTTCTGTATAAAATTATCATCCTCCCATGTATAATCTTCAATGGGTATGTTCTTCCGCTTGATGAGATACTCTGAACTTGACCGATTCTGTAGCTGTCAAGTTATTGTTTCCATGACTGCTTCAAGTTCCAATATTATTTTTCCTTCCTCGTCAAGTTTTGGCAATATTGTTTGAACTGGAATATTTTCACCTATAACCTTCCTTAAGCATGAAACATGGAAAATTGGATGCACTCGTGAAGAAGCAGGAAGCTCCAATTTGTATGCCATAGTACTAATATTTTGAAACAACTTGTAAGGACCATAGTACTTTGGCGATAATTTATTATCCTTCTTAGCTTGCTTGAGGGACATTTGTTTGTATGGTTGTAGCCGTAAAAATACCTAGTCTCCTACATCAAAACTTTTCTGTCTACGATGTTGATATGCCTGTTGTTTTATTCGATTTTGTGCCAAATTGATATCCATAAAGTGGCATAAATGGGGTCATTTTTGCTGCAGTATGGAAGGAAGTGTTATACCACCATTCAGTGAGAGGTAACCATTTGACCCATTGTGTTTGTTTATCATATACAAAACAACGAATATATCCTTCCAAAAATTTATTTACTATCTCAGTTTGACCATCAGATTGAGGATGATAAGATGAGCTATGAGCTAATTGAGTACCCAAACAAGAAAATAACTCCGTCCAAAAATTTCCAGTAAAAATGGGATCTCTGTCGCTCACAATAACCCTTGGGCTTCCATGTAGCTTTTGAATTCTGTCCATAAATGTAGTAGCAAATGTACTTTCTTTAAATGGATGAGATAATGCACAAAAGTGTGCATACTTGGTAAGTCTATCAACTACCACCATGATGACACTCTTTCCTTCGGACTTAGGTAAACCTGTGATAAAATCCATTGAAATCTCCTCCCAACGTTGACTTGAAATGGATAAAGGTTGTAGAAGTCTCGGGGTCTTAATTGTCTCCACTTTATTCTGCTGGCAAACCAAACATTCTGCCACAAACTTTTGAATATCAGATTTAAGGCCATCCCAAAAAAATTCTTTCTTCACCCTGTTGTAAGTTTTTAAAAATCCTGAGTGTCCTCCTAAAGGAGAAGTGTGCAATTCCAGAAGAATATTTTGTTTTAGTTGGGAATTTTTACAAAGATATAAGCGATCTTTGTACCATAAGGAATCATTTTTCCAACTAAATGTATCAGATGTACTAGGATCTTGCTGCAAATTTTGAATGAGTGTCCATACATCTTTGTCCTTCTTCCATTAATCTCTTGCTTCAGTTATCCAATCTGGTTGGATAATAGAAATGGCACAAAGCAATGCTTCCACCTCTTCATTCTTTCTTGAGAGTGCATTTGCAACAACATTAAGCTTCCCTTTTTGTATATTATTTCAAAGTCATAACCCAACATCTTTGTGACCCATTTTTGCTGCTCTTCTGAAGATAGTCTTTGTTCCAAAAAGTGTTTAAGACTATCATGATCCATTTTTACCTTGAAGTGTCTTCCCATTAGGTAAGTTCGCCATTTCTTTAGTGCATGCAGTATTGCTAACATTTCCTTCTCATAAATAGGTTTCTGTAAATACTTTCCTTTCATTGGACGACTTTCAAAAGAAATGGGTCTTCCTTCCTGCATTAAAACTGCACCAATTCCATTTCCTGAGGCATCACATTCCACAATAAAGGTTTTTGTGAAGTCTGGCGTAGCTAAGACCGGTGCTAGGCACATTGCCTCGTTAAGATGTTCAAAGGCCTTAGTTGCTTCAGGAGTCCATGAAAATGCATCTTTCTTCAATAATGTTGTTAGAGGTGCTGCTATTCTCCCATAATTCTTAACAAACTTGCGATAATACCCCGTTAACCCGAGAAATCCTCGCAACTGCTTTATGGTTGTGGGGACTTTCCATTCCTTAATGGCTTTAATTTTGTTAGGGTCTACCACTAGAAAATTTTGTAGAATTTCCGACGGCCAATTCGTTGCTATTCCGACACATAGTCGTCGCAAGAGCGACAATTCGAGGATGGGAAAACCATGGTTTGTTGTGTCGTCACAATTTCGACGCACTTAAAAAGTGTCGCATTACCGACACCTTTCCCATCGCTTCCAAACAGGCGTCGCTCTTCCGACGTTTCCCAAACCGTCGCACTTCTGACGTTTGTAAACTGTCACACTTCCGATGAAATGTGGTCCTTTAACGTCGCTTCTTTCACGTTTACAAACCGTCGCAATTCGACGAAATGTGGTCCGATGTTTGTAAACTGTCACAATTATGACGCAATGTAACCGGACGCTTTGACGCTACCTTTCCGACGTTTGTAAACCGTCACAATGCCGACGAAATGTGGTCTAACATTTTAAACGCGCTCTACCGACGCTTGTAAACCGTCTAATTCAAGGAAATGTGGTCCGACGTTTTTATATCGTTATTCTTCCAACATTTTTAAGTCACAATTTCGATGTTTAAAACGCGCTGTGATACCAACCATAAATTAATTTAAAAAAATGAAAATTTAAAACAGAGACAAGAAATCAATATTTGTTAAGAATTGTGGTGTTCCAATGACCTCGAAATATTAATATAATAAAGCACCCCGCAGCGCTTCGACCATAAACAATCATTTTTTTTTCACAAGAGAAAAAATGTTGTTTTAAATATATTATATGAAGTAAAATAGTCCATGAAGTCATTACATTTTCACATCTGAAGATTGGAACCCAAATATCCATCCAGAAAAGTGGAAGTCCCACCCCAGACAATGATAGAAAAATACCCCATGTCACATACAAGGACATGATATAAAACCTAGTAACGGTCCACATGGAGATTATCGACAATCTGAGAAAGCATCCAAATATGCCCGAGGCATCTATAAGAAAGTGAAATAGCAGTATGTAGAATAGTAAAGCAACAAATAGAGTACCGATGTCCATTGTTCCAAATACAAATTAAAGTACCCAAAATCCTTGAACAGAGAAAAATGCTAATCATGTGAGGAGTGTGATATGTCCAAAATATAAAAAGACCATCAGACCATATCAATAAACCAGCAACATAGACCAGCATCGCTATTTTTGAAGGCAGAGTGTTAAACATTAATCATTTTTTTTTCACAAGAGAAAAAACATTGTTTTGAATATATTATATGAAGTAAAACAGTCCATGAAGTCATTACATTTTCACATCTGAAGATTGGAACCCAAATATCCATCCAGAAAAGTGGAAGTCCCACCCCAGACAGTGATAGAAAAATACCCCATGTCACATACAGGGACTTGATATAAAACCTAGTAACGGTCCACATGGAGATTATCGACAATCCGAGAAAGCATCCAAATATGCTCGAGGCATCTATAAGAAAGTGAAATAGCAGTATGTAGAATAGTAAAGCAACAGATAGAGTACCGACGTCCATTGTTCCAAATACAAATTAAAGTACCCAAAATCCTGCAACAGAGAAAAACGCTAATCATGTGAAGAGTGTGATATGTCCAAAATATAAAAAGACCATCAGACCATATCAATAAACCAGCAACATAGACCAGCATCGCTAGTTTTGAAGGCAGAGTGATAAACATTAATCATTTTTTTTTCACAAGAGAAAAAACGTTGTTTTGTATATATTATATGAAGTAAAACAGTCCATGAAGTCATTAAATTTTCACATCTGAAGATTGGAACCCAAATATCCATCCAGAAAAGTGGAAGTCCCACCCCAGACAATTATAGAAAAATACCCCATGTCACATACAAGGACATGATATAAAACCCAGTAACGGTCCACATGGAGATTATCTACAAATCTGAGAAAGCATCCAAATATGCCCGAGGCATCTATAAGAAAGTGAAATAGCAGTATGTAGAATAGTAAAGCAACAGATAGAGTACTGACTTCCATTGTTCCAAATACAAATTAAAGTACCCAAAATCCTTGAACAGAGAAAAACGCTAATCATGTGAGGAGTGTGATATGTTCAAAATATAAAAAGACCATCAGACCATATCAATAAACCAGCATCGCTAGTTTTGAAGGCAGAGTGATAACCTGTCAACACATAAAATAGTATCATAAAGCAGATACAGGAAATGTGCAGAGACATGTACTGTTGATATACGCCTCACACAAAAAGCATCCATGATAGAGAAAAAATATGTATAAACCCAGGGTCGATTGTATGTTCTGGCTCACTTGTTCCCGGAAATAAAAACCATCTGCAGAAACCCAGGCTCGCTTGTAAGATCAGGCTCGCTTGATTCCAAAATTGGTAACCATCTGTTGCATCCGAGATGTAAGGTTCAGGCTCGCTTGTTTCCATTAGTAGCCCGCTACAGCATCCACCCTGTTCATAGAAAAAAGGTTCCTATAGATATACAGAGAAAGAGTATAATACGTAGACCATATAAACATGGCTCTGTATTTCAAAAAACAGGTTTAAAATAGAAACAAGGAAACATTTTTTTTCCAATTGTTATGAACATAATTAGACCGTGAAATATTAATATAATAAACCACCCCGCAGTGCTTCAACTATAAACAATCATATAAACATGGCTCTGTATTTCAAAAAACAGGTTTAAAATAGAAACAGGGCAACATTTTTTTTTCTAAGTTAATCTATTAACAGTGGGAATAAAATTACACCGAAGTCAAAAACATTGCCCAGACTCATGGCAAATTTGTCATCAAAAAATCAAAAAATTAAGAAGACTACCCTCATACGGGGAAACCAGTCTTGAACGTTTACAGAATTCAAAAATATTACAGAGGTCCAGCACAGTAATATAATCTAAAAGCAGCCCAATTAAGTGGGCCGCGAAGCAAGAAAAACAAATTAACCAAACTACTCCTCCGGCTCCTCGACGATTCGGCACCATCCTTTGGAAGGTCCAGGATCGCCAGGTGCTACCTCCACATTCATGCCACCGCTCCCCTCCTGAAGGCTCGAATGATGGCCGGCTTTTTCTGAGCTCAGACCCGCCGGACGGGTGCATTTTTCTTCCATTTGGGCCTCCTCACGGAAAACCACAGTAATTGAAGCTGTGATTCGTGGGCGGTTCAGAGAGAAATTAAAGGAAAAAAGCACAGTGCGCGTCGTGGGAGAAGGTGAAGCGGTGGGGAAATGAGGAGCAGGGGAGCCCATATGGTGGCCAGATCCTAGAACCCGACCCCACCCACTTCTAGTATCTGGATAACGACCTGCGTGATAATCACTGGACTGGGAAGACGAATCGGTTGAGGGGCTAGAGGGAGCGTGTAGGGGTTGACCTCTAGTGCTCCTCCTGTGGCAACGCATCCTTTGACGCAAGCGAGGCATGGGTGCAGTCTCAGCAGTGGGCACAAGAGGAGACGGAGAAGCAGAATTCCAAGAAACAGAGGAAGACAAACAAGGACCAGACCGAGAGAAATGCAGCTATGCAGCATGGTCTAAGTAGCAATTCAGCTGGCCACTTCTCCTTTTCGTCATAGTGAGCAGGTAGTGTAACCCAACAACCAACTCGTCTGAAAAACCATAGCGAAATGCCATTTTATCGACCCGAATGCAATTCAATCGAAGGACGCCCGTCATAATTAATCTTTGATCATTAATGAGAGCCGAAGGCCGGATCATATTGGAGCATGCGGAATCGCTAACAGGAGTGGAGGTCCGATCTTGAACAGTGTTAAAACTTAATGCGATTAGATGTGAAAACCTTGGAACTTAATTGAACAGCGTTAAAACTTAATGCGATTGATATGAAATTGCCACATCCATGTCCCATCGCCTTAAACGCCATCGAATGCACCCGCAGCCAGGAGCAGGGCAAGTTTTGATTGAGGACACGTGGCAGAAATTGATTGGAGCGGATCTTTGTTTGGGCCGCTCGCGCAGTGGAAATCCAGACTCGAAAAATATTAGGGTGAATTTGATAAGAAATTCGTGTCACAACTCTCCCTCCGTACGCCAGCCCAACTTCGGACCCGAAAAAGATTAGGGCGGAATTCATTTGGTTTTCGCGTCACAAAATTGGCCGACGTCAGCAGGCTATTTTGGAACGCGAATTTGGTTTGAATTATGGTTTATCGCCGTTTGAAGTCCGGCGGGCTCGACTTAAGAACAATTTTGTTTGATTCCATCTTATAAAATTTGTGTTGGTTTTCTTTGATAATACACATATTTATAATAAATCATGGGAATACCACACTAGTAAACATGTGGAAAAGTTATATAAATTATTGACAACAATAATTTTTATGTAAAAATATCCAAATGTGCTTTTGGGAAATAAGAATTCGAGTATTTGGTTCATATTGTTTTAAAGGAAGGAGTGAAGTTGGAGCCTCAAAATATGCAAGCTATTACAAAATGACCTATTCCTAAGAAAATCAAGGTTCTTAGAAGATTTTTTATACTTACATGATATTATTGATCATTTGTTAAGAATTATGCATGCATTTCAAGTCCACTCACATATCTCTTGAAGAAAATATCATTTATATGGAATTATGAGGCTACTTTGGCATTCTCTCTTTTAATGGATGCCATGTCTTCTACACCAACATCAGTTGCACCTACTTTTGGTAAAACATTCATAGTAGAGTGTGAGGCACTAGGACAAGGAATTTACGTAACATTAACACAATAAGGGATATCATTGGTTTTTAAAAGCAAGGAATTCAAAGAAAATATTTGGTGAAATCTACGTATGAAAAATAAATGGAAGCAATATTACATGCAATAAAAAATGGGGATATTATATCATTGGGAGGTACTTTAAAGTCAATATATACCATGATAGCATAAAGTATTTTTTGAAGCTATGATTTTCATTAGAAGATAAACAAAAATGAGGAGAAAAAATGCAAAGTTTTAATTTTGAGATAATCTGCAAAAAGGGTAAGGAAAATTTAGTACATGATGCTCTTTCTAAATAGAAGAGGCCTCAAATTTATATCCAATTACATTTTCTATTCCTAGGTGGCTAGAAGAAGCTTGCCATAATGGAAAAATGACAATAGTGCTAAACAAAAACTAAAATTTATAAAGGATGGGATGAACTCTATGGAGCATTGGGAGTGAAAGAGAGATATACTTTGGTGCAAATGTAGAATATTTTTATGCACGCAAGCATATTTGAATAAACAAATATTAAGGGATTCCCATGTCTCTCTGATGGTAGGACGCAGGGTTCCTTAAAACATCTCAAAGGATCAAAAAATATATTTTTGGAAGGAGTGAAGAAAGATATTCAAAATTTTGTAAGAGAAGGTCAGGTTTGCATAATAAATAAAAGAGAGATAGTAAAATATCTAGGGTTACTTCAACCATTCCACATACATATTCAAAAACTAGAAGATATATCAATAGAATTTATTACAGGGTTACTGAAATATAAAGGTAAGTATTACATTATTGTGGTCATTTATATAGACAAATTTTGTAGATTTTTTTGTAGAGCTCAAAGTACATAAACAACAAGCCAAGTGGCAGAAGTGTCCGTGAAAGAAATTCATAGTCTTCATGGTTTTCCTAAAGTAATAGTAACAAGAAACTTTTGGAAATAATTATTTAATATGAGTGGAGAAACACTAGCCGCCATGAGTTCTACATATCAAACACAATCAAATGGTCAAACAAAAATAGTTAACAAATGTTTTTAAGGTTATCTACAATGTTACTCTTTAGAAAATCAATCTTAATGGATGAAGTGGGTTCCTCAAGGAAGAATGGTAATATGATACTATCATACTACCTATCACACATCTACTAAAATTTCCCCATTTAAGGCCCTTTATGGATATCCAACTCCGAGTATCTCATACTTTTTGCAAGATAAGTCCAAAGTATAGGAAACAGAGTCACATATGGAAAATACTAAAGAAACTTTGAAAATTATTATGGAAAAACTTCAAATGACATGAAACATGATAAAACAACAAGGGGAACAACATTGAAGTGAAATATAATTTGAGGAGGGTAATTGGGTATTTTTTAGATTATAGCATTATAAGAAATCTTCATTCAAGAAAAAGAAGAATAAAGAATTAGCTCAAAAATGTTATGGCCCTAAATAATTATTCATAGGATTGCACAAGTGGTATAGAAGTTATATTTCCTTCTTCTTGCATTCATAAGGTTTTTCATGTATCTTGCCTAAAAAAGGTTTTGGGAAAAAATATGCCAATGTAAATAGAACTTCCAAAATTAGATGAAGAATGAAAGTTGATTCTTGAACCACAAAAAGTTATAGATAAACATTATGTATCTCTTTGATATATAACCATTATGAAGTACCTAATCAAGTGGAAGAATATTCCTCTAGAAGAAGGTACATGGTAAAATGATCAATTCGTGATGAAATACCCACGGCTAAAGGGTTCGTTTGAATTTTTGACAAAGGTTTTGTTATATGTTTTATATAACGCGCGGCGAAATAGTTTTATTGTTTGTTAAGGTCCCACACAGTGATCAAATTTGAAGGGCAGGTCCGAATTTCAATTAGAAGGGCATATATCTATGTCGCCCTTCCATAATGAAAAGCTTTAAAAAAAAACTTTTCAATTGACCAAAATAAATTATTTTTACATTTCATTTTCAGAAAGACAAAACCATCAATCTTTATATTAATAAAAGATTGTTACATATACAACAATGAAGAAGGCTCCATCTTTCATTGCTTAAATATATCATTGGAAATGTCAACATAAGTCTTCAAGACACTATTATAAGAATTTGGATACATACCACCGGGATATAGGAGATTCTTATGTGTCAGATTGTGTAATGCAATTTTGACTTTGTCTCACAAGGAGCAACAACATGGAGGTCTGGATTTTTCTTATAGAACTTTATTATTATTATTTGAAACGTTGTTTATAGATATGAAGAAAACAATGAAATTATGAGCATGGTGGACAATTAGTCAAGCTCATGATGCCAAACCATGATGATGTAAGTTTGGAATTTAACATTTTTACATGTTAAATACAAATAGTCAAAATCACTGACAACTTAGTATGCCATAATTAATAATCATTCCCTGTTCACTTTTGTTAATAGGTTTATGTCACACGATGATCTCTCTTTTCTAGCATTTACTTGTATTGAAGATCACTATTCTAGGAATAAGGAGTTATTTTCTCCAAAAATAACCCTAGCCAAACATTGACAATGCATCAAGGATATATTTCTATGCTTCATAAGAAAATTTTTTCTACTTCTAAATCATGTCTTGGAAGTGGTTGTTTTGCTAGAAATTATTCACCAGTTGGTTTCATACCAAAGTCTTTTTCACATTTTCAGCATCCAATACATGAAAAAGATAATGGTTTAAAACAACATAAATATTTGAAATTTTCCAAGAATTGTCTGGCACACTTTGAATATGAATTTTGAAGTCAAGTGCATGATGCTGTATAGGATCAAGTGTCATTTTGAATACCAAATGTTTCACAAGAAACTTCTCAAAATGCTACCCTGCAGTAAGGATTAAATGACAATATTGCATCAACTATTTCCATAATAAAAGTGCACCTCGGCCATAAGACTAAACAACTACAAATGTTGTAGATCTAACAAGACCACACAATCAAATGTATTCCACAAGGCCAATACTGTATGAAAAATGAAAAGGAGTTTGCAACCAAAAATACCTTAGGCAACTAATTCAATTAGATACACCAAACCATCAGCAAAAAGGAAAACTAGCCTACTCAAAAGGCAAGCGTTTACCTCCTTTGAAAAAATTTTGAGTTCCGAAACAAGGGCCTTTATTGTCTTGTCAATGCCCCTAGTAATTTGAATGGGGTTTGCACCTGCTGCAACAACCTAAAAAAAAGGTTTCATTTCAAATTATTTTCCACAAATTTAAGATACAACCATTGTCAGTTTTGTATTTCCTAACAAGCTCATAAATTTTGACAAAAGAACCAAAAATTTTTAATACCTGATAGCAATTTTTTCACTCAAAAACTATCTTAGACTCAATAAACCCAACCCAAAACTAAAAAACCAAACACCATAAGACCCTACAAAAGTGAATAGATGATCTTAATCCAGTACCATCGACAAAAAGTTACCTTTACACCCTCACTTATTAAACCCTGTGCTGTTGAATTTTAACTTCAACTGCTGCAGCAGAAGGACGGATGCAGCAGCAACATTTTTTTTTGGAGGTTGCTTGCATGCCATCCAGAAATTTAATTCAGCATTTAAAATTCCCGCAAGTTTTTTTTGTAGACGGCCACAGCCATATTTCTGTACAGGATTGTATTTAAACACAACAGCCAGCATTAACGCAATTCACCAACCAGAAATTAAACAAACATAAATTTACCCGACAGTTTTGTAAATTCAAAAGGAGGACACGTGGAGCATTAATATTGGATTGCATGAAATTGAAGGGAATCTGAAAACCTGAAAACCAGACCCGAATTTTTTATAAGGCACATTGGATTGAGAATTCGTGTTACAAATTAGGCAGACGTCAGCATCCCATTTTGGAACGCGAATTTGGTTTGAAATTCAATCTATTCAGACTTTTGAAGTCCGACGGAAAGGGTTCTTTAATGTTTTGATAGTTTAATTTTATGTATGCTTTAATAGATACATATGTTTTAAACATATGTTATATATATATCATATGTGAAATGAAATGTGGGCCATAGAATTTAGTTTTAATTTTATTTTTTTTAAAAGAGGGTTTATTATAATATGTTTTATATGTTATGGCATATAAAAATAAAAAGGACAAAAAAGCTTGGTAGTTTTTTTTATAGACAGTACGTAAATTTTTTATTACACAGCAGTGTGTAAAAAGTGAAAGACTAAGTGTAACTTTTTAAGTGTGTATGCACAGCAGTGCGAAAGTGAAAAACACAGCAGAGTGTTTTAGAGATAGAGTATGTTTGTTTTGAACAGACAGTGAGTTGGTTTTATGCACTGCGTTTTGTAGCAGTCATAATTTTGTAATCCCTCTCAGTGAGGAAGAAGTGTAATAGTTTTTTTTTAGAGTTATTGAAGGGAATAGAAGTTTGTTTTCAAAGTATTGAAACTTTGTCTCCTGTCAAAGAAATTTTTATTTTCTCTGTGTTAGAGGAAGGGAGATTTATTCTCCATTCATTGTTCTAGAATTTTTCAATATTCCAACATGTGTAAGAACAACAGATGTTGTGGTTCCATCCCCAGCTAAATCATTTGTCTTTGCCGCAGCTTGCCTTACCAACTTGGCCCCAATATTTTCAACTGGGTCCTCTAATTCAACCAATAAAAAGGACAAAACCATAGCATTGAGATACATTTCATTACACTGTCAATAACAATAAAATTTGACTCAGCCATAACCCTTTCCTTTTATTGTTGTGAAAAGATTTATGCATTACTCTAATGTGGCTAGTCCATAGGCCAAGTAGACCACTAGGTAACAAATATGTTTCCTTTCACCTTTGAGTTTTCAAATTATGCCTACCAAATATAAGACATTTAAGAGGGGGAACTAATACAACGTTAAAAAGAAAACCAGAGCACACATCTACAAATTACCTCCTTAGCTACTGTCACACCATCATTAACTATTTTTGGAGAACCATGCTTTCTCTCCAAGACAACATTTTGCCCTTCGCCCCAAGGGTGACTCCAACAAGATCAGCAATTTTGTTCACACCGCCTGCAAGACAAATTGACAATGCTTTCGGTAAGTGTGCAATTGAATGCCAGACCATATGCCAAAACAACCCTCCATGAAAAATTAAAATAACACATTAAAATCGAATATAAGTGGACAAGGAAAGATCCATCGCAGTGAAGTTTCACGTGCAGGTGACCTTCCTTTAAAAATATTTTTTTCTCTGACCTGCAATTTTTTTTTCACTGAGCCATCCTTGTTGAAGTAAAACTCCTTTTCCATAGCTCTTGTATTAACTACCTTCTCTCTGTCGCGTAATCTCAGAGTCCCTCTTCTGCTTGAGCGATTAAAGGAAATGGGTGAAAAAACTGAAAGAGAAGACAATTGTCTGCCATAATTATCAAACATCGCACCCAACTTCTTCCCCTTTCCATTGTTACCCAATGAGGTAGATGTGGCAATTGTTGTCATACTGCCCAAAGCAGAGGCCATCTTCTCTTATGCTGAATATAGAATTACAAGATCTTCATATTAGTATGAACCTTAAAAAACATGACTCCCATTGCTAAAAACCACTTTTTAAGTTGTAACAGGCAAACTAAACAACTATCACAACTTTTGGAAACTTCTGGAGCATTAAGAGAGAAACAACCAAAGAGAAATACAACCACAATCCTCATTTTAATTAGACCGGACTATATATTTGCATTAAGATAATAGAAAGAAATCACGACTATATTAAGGCCAGCACAAAACAATCTTTAACCAGTGTCTCTCGCGGCCTTCAAGTTGCCATGCTAGAGGTTGCATATTTTTAATTTAAATTCTTGACCTCTCATGCCCATCTATGAATGCATCCAATGGGATATCTACATCAAATGCTCCTTTATATCCCCAAAAACAAATTCCCTACTACAAGAGCACCAATATTGATGGATCACCCCACACCATCCCACCCACTAGAAACGGTGAAAAAGGAAACCCGAGAAAACTTATGAAATATCTCAAGATGACTATATGGGTGGTTCTTATGAATCAACCAACCATTCATAACATGCTCATCAATCCAAACCATGAGTATTATGTGACAATATTCAAGCAGGCACTGAATCGGATTTTTGAAGCTATGTTAGAGAAACCCTAAACTCTCACTGAAAATAGGTGAAATGTGGCACCACTCAGGGATTGACATGTGCCAATTGGTACAAGTGGTAGACAATTGGCATGCTCAAACAACGAGGTGATGTAGGAATGACATGAGGGAGAAAATATCAGAAAAGCCCCAAATCTGGAGAACTAAAGCTCATCACCAACCCGAGATTGACAACTTTACATGATGTAACCTATGAAATCGTAAATGGAGAAATCATAGTAACAATAAAGTAACCTATGTAACAATAAATTCGGATTCATCCCGGGAGTGGTAATGGGAGAAATCATAGTGAACAACAGGAAACATGCAGAGTTGCTTACAATCAAATAGATGAAAAAACACATACAAAAAACCTAGATAATAATCATGAACAAGCTCAATATTGAATTATGAACTGTAAAGGAACTTACAAAATGTGACATTACGAACCTGGTCAAGCGCACAAGCAAAAATATCCTGGACATGACCCTGGTTGACAAGTTGTATTACTCATGATGCAAGAGGATTTGTACCTGCACTGCCAAGTCAATCAAAATCCATCATTATCTATACAATAAATACAAGTAATTGATGTAGTATTTTTTACTCTAAGACGCATTCTTATGATAATGTTAGAACATATGTTGAAAATGTCAAAACATACCCGAATAAGCTCCTCTTCGTTTCAAGAACAATTTATTGGAGTCGCATGAACTTGGAACAAGTCTCCCATGATCTGAAAGAGTAGCAACTAAGTCAACAGTGACTTTTTTTGTTGCTACGCTGGATCGAGGGAGGTTTGCTCCAAGATTAAATCGCTCCAATAAATTATTCTCTACTAAACAGGGCCAACCACGTGAAGGTGGAAGCTCTTATGGCCCCTCCCCCCTCACATCACTCTCAATTCCCCAATACCCAATCTATATTTCATTTTTTACTTTCATGAGCATAAAAAAAATATATTCAATAACTAATAAAAAAACAATTCAACAAAAAGTACGCAAGGAAACATTGTAATTAATGTTTGACATAAAAATAGTATGATAAATGAGTTTTTTATATAACGCAAAAAACGTTCCAAGTATGGTAACGTTTGTCTTATAATAATACAATATTTTACATTATCGAATTTTCTTTTTCTTCTTCCTATTTTTAAAGCTCCTAATTACATCATCAATATCATCATGCTCTACTCCTGTTTCGTGCCTTTCGACCCGCACTACTGACCTAGTTGCGTAGTCACGATGTCTGGTCTCATCCAGTGACGGGGCATCGCCTACAAAAACAGATAATATTAAATTTTAATTGTCAGTTTTTAAATATCATTGAACCAGTTCGGTAATATTAATAAAAAAAATTGCAATGAGATTATTTACCTGGTGCACCAGTTGTCGCCACTGACCTAGTTGCGTAGTCACGATGTCTGGTCTCATCCAGTGACGGGGCATTGCCTACAAAAACAGATAATATTAAATTTTAATTGTCAGTTTTTAAATATCATTGAACTAGTTCGATAATATTAATAAAAAAAATTGCAATGGGATTATTTACCTGGTGCACCAGTTGTCGCCGCTGACCTAGTTGCGTTGTCACGATGTCTGGTCTCATCCAGTGACGGGGCATCGCCTACAAAAACAGATAATATTAAATTTTAATTGTTAATTTTTAAATATCATTGAACTAGTTCGGTAATATTAATAAAAAAAATTGCAATGAGATTATTTACCTGGTGCACCAGTTGTCGCCGTTGGGACTGTTGCCCTGTCTTCCTCTCTGGTGGTAAGATCCTCAAGGGAAACATTCTCTATCATTTAAAAAAAAAAGTTATAAGGACAACCATCAAGGTATAATTAGAAAAAATTATAAGTAGAAATTAATTACCGTCACGGCCCTCACTGATAGTAGCATTGTCGGCCTGGTCCCCACTACAATGATCAGGTTGCACGTGAGGATCATCTACATCTAGCTCTAAAACTGGGTTATTTGCCTCGTCGGTAGTGCTGCTCCCCTGATTTAAACAAATTTGTTAGACATTAAATTTATGGACGAAAACAAACATATTGAAAGGTTAATGTTTTACCTTATCAGGCATTCTGGATCTTGGGACCTACCCCAAGCTTCTGCGACGTTCAACTACGGCTTGATAGCCGAAATGGAAAGCGATATTTTTATCTTCCTCTGTAGTTTTTGTTCCGAATTCATCACCCTACATTACATATGATTGTGTATTTTTAATCATATTTGATAAGATTACAAAAACGTTGGAAGGCGATACAATTAATTATAAGATGTTTAGCTACTTAATTACAATTCTTGCGGCTAATTTCAAGTAGCCGCCCTGGCCTAGCTTGTGATGGCCCTTTTTTCAATCCTAGCTTTGGTTGCCTTTGAGGTGTCAGGCAACCTAGCATCAAAATATTAAAGTCAGATATGACGTAGCACACTTTTATTTTAGACATAGAGAAAATTAAAGCTATTGAATTAAAATTGTAATTTACCTTGCGGGTCCAGTTGGCATTTTTCCTTCTTTCTTTGCCCTTTTCTCTTTTCCGTCATGGATGAGTGCTCTCCACTCACTCTCTGGAACTGCGAGAGGATGATCATATCTAGGGTTAAATTGCAATTGTGTCCTATAGGTGTCCCTGGTATATTTCAAATATTTGCCGGCTACCCGAGCCACCGTTGTTCTGTCAAATGTGCCGACCCCAAAAAGGGCTTCTAGATAATCTAGAAGTTCTTTTTCAGGTTGGAATTCTGGGAATTCCACCCTGTACATATGGTTGGGAAAAAAATTACCAACACATGGCTCTCCAGAATCCTGTAGAACTCATTGTTTCCTACACAGAATAAAACCAAAAGAAAAAGAAGATATTATCATTAATTTAAAAATAAAAATCATGATAAATATGTTTTAGATAAAGTACATAAAATAGTTAAAATATTAAAATTTACCTGGGAGTTGTACATGCTTTATAGGGACACCCTCATCGTTCACCAACAATGTGCCATTAATGGTCCCTGTGGAGCTGACACGTGTAGCTCTAGGAAACGCAATAATGTAGTTGGCCATATCAGCCTCATCATTGCCAACACGTTCAGTGGTTGGCTGGGTGTCTGCTTGGGCAGGGTGTGTTTCTTGGCTGGCACCTAAAGGAGTAGAAGGTGTACGAGAGGGTTTCTAGGCAATCTCTTGCCCTTGTGTCCCACTACCACCAACACCGGGTTCAGCAAGTGCCAGAAAACGCTACATACAAAAGAAATTTTTGTTAGTTTAGTCAATATAAAAATTAAAAATCAAACTATCACAATTCATCTCATGCAGAACAAAAAAAATATCCTTTTGAATTTTTATTATTACCTGATATGTTTCTAGCTGGCTCATAAGTTGTTTTATCCTCTCTTCTGTTTCAGGTGTTTGAGGTGCATCTATCAAAGTATTAAATTTCGACCTTGCATCTCGTGCCTTTTTTCGCAACAAGAACACTGGAGATAGGGATGAAGAAAGCTCTTCCTCAAAGAGGGAATCATCAGGCGTACCATGGCTAGGTGTCTGCATATTTGAAAAAAATTAATATTATTTCAATTATGTAAATAACTAAAATACCCGAAGATAGAGCAATGCTAACGAATTTTCTGATAAAATTCGTCCCGACAGCTGTAGTCCTCGGATAGAGCTTTCTAATGATGTATCATATGCGTCAAACGGAGATAGTATGCCAAAGTTACGCCCCTGGGAAGTTGAAACACCAATTTACCCAAACGGGGCCCATAGTTTTGGCGCTTCATCTCCTAGGGTTAGGGTTTTGGCTGTTTAGGATTTCCCATTGTTTCTAAATGATAAATAGGCCCTCGAGCCTCATTGTAACACAGTTCAGAGGCCTGTAGCCACCACATCTCTCCTCAGAGATAGCTACCAGCGCCCTAGCTAGTTTTATTTCCATTCTGTCTGTAAGCAAATTTCAGTTCTTTGATATTAATGAAATGAAGTGTTATTTCCGCTGCATCTCTGTATTTATGGTTATGTGTTTATTCTGTTGCGTTCCTGCATAAATCCGGATCAGCATGGCTTTCCAGAAACCTGTAGAACTCATTGTTTCCTACACAAAAAAAAAAAAAAAAAAAAGAAGAAGAAGAAGAAGAAGAAGAAGAAGAAGAAGATATTATCATTAATTTAAAAATAGAAATCATGATAAATATGTTTTAGATAAAGTACATGAAATAGTTAAAATATTAAAATTTACCTGGGAGTTGTACATGCTTTATAGGGACACCTTCATTGTTCACCAACAACGTGCCATTAATGGTCCCTGTGGAGCTGACACGTGTAGCTCCAGGAAACGCAATAATGTAGTTGGCCATATCAGCCTCATCATTGCCAACATGTTCAGCGGTTGGCTGGGTGTCTGCTTGGGTAGGGTGTGTTTCTTGGCTAGCACCTAAAGGAGTAGAAGGTGTACAAGAGGGTTGTTGGGCAATCTCTTGCCCTCGTGTCCCACTACCACCAACACCGGGTTCAGCAAGTGCCAGAAAACGCTACATACAAAAGAAATTTTTGTTAGTTTAGTCAATGTAAAAATTAAAAATCAAACTATCACAATTCATCTCATGCAGAACAAAAAAATATCCTTTTGACTTTTTATTATTACCTGATATCTTTCTAGCTGCCTCATAAGATGTTGTATCCTCTCTTCTGTTTCAGGTGTTTGAGGCACGCCTATCAAAGTATTAAATTCCGACCTTGCATCTCGTGCCTTTTTTTGCAACAAGAAGACTGGAGATAGGGATGAAGAAAGCTCTTCCTCAAAGAGGGAATCATCAGGCGTACCATGGCTAGGTGTCTGCATATTTGAACAAAATTAATATTATTTCAATTATGTAAATAACTAAAATACCCGAAGATAGAGCAATGCTGGCACTTTACATGTTCTTCCGCTAGCCTCTTTCCGCGATCATCCCGTCTCGGGGTTGTTCCTGTACTGCCCTGATCAGTCTGCCACATTGCAATAAAATTATAAATGTAAAAACTTGAAAACAATATCTAACTTGAAAACACAAAATGAAAACTCAAATAATTTCTAATAAGACACTGGAAGACAGAGTTAGAGTTTCAAATATGCCTTGCATTGAATTCAGTCCTGGAAACATGTCATTGCACATTAAGGCACCCAAACAAGAGACGAGTTGACAATGAATACCTTATTGAATATATTGTTGGAGAAAATTCTAGTAAACTTGTTGTGAAGACCTTGAGGACATTTTTGGAGCAACATTGTTGAAGCTGATGGTATAGCATTGTTGGAGACGATCTTGAAGGGCCTTGAAGTGAAGCTTTTGGAGCAACTATTGAAAAATCCTTAGAGAATTTAAGCAAGGCACTTTCTATCTTCCATCACCTTTTTCCTTTCAATATCCTTTAAACGATTTTGTTGATATTTAATGTTTGAAATCACGTTATAATTCCTTGATTATATGTGTTTGGGGACTTTCACTTTGAAATTACCCAAAAATACCCTGGCAATTTTATCTTTAGGATGCATGTCTGACCCTATTGTTCAATATTTTGATTGATAGTAGTAAACATAGAGAGTTAAGGGGCTCTTGAATTGGTTTGGTTGGGCCATTAGATCCCTAACATCTACTAGGGAGAACCCCCCTTGAGTTGGAGGAGAGCTAGCCCGAAGTGAAAAGAGGTTGGTGAGGTGACAATGGGGCTATTGAATTACACATGGTATCACACTTCAGCTTTAGGACTTTATCTTGAGAAGTGTGAGATTTTGCTATATCAATTCTCAAATTGTTTACAACACTATTGTTAAGAACTAATAAGAAGTGATGTTGAGGGTTTTTGGGTATAAGAAACAATACCATTTAAAAACTAGGGTTCTCAGTCCTTGGCATTCCTTCACCTGGGCCTAGGGGCACACTAGAATAATTTCACACTAAACCATGCAAACTTAAAAGTAACTTAAAAGATCCATAAAGTAATAATAATCATAATTCCTAATTTCCTATTGTACGATATGATGCAAATTATTCAAACATGAAGCAATGAAGACATGCAATGTCTGAATTTCAAGATTGATGAACCAATACAAGAAGTTAGAAACTACAACTTTGATTCAATACTCTATGTCCTAACTCCAGGAAGGAATCTAGTTTGTAGTACAGAACATGCCTCGTGTATTATCAATTCTTAATTGACAATAACTAAAGGTCATCTACCTCATCAATTCCTTCCCATTTTGTGTTTTTATGTTATATTCCTTATAAAAGTGTCAAATTTCTCTCAAAGTAAGCAACCACTGAATAAAATAAAAAATAGTTGAGATATGATTGAGAAATGGTCATTTATTTCTTGAAAGGATCTTCACAATTTCTTTGGTTGTTTTTCATCTCAAGAAACAAGAAATGACCCAAGAAACTATCGTGATGTAATATAAGAAACAACACGGTGCAATGGCCATTTTCAAAGCCAAATGATGTCCATTGAGGACATGGCCTTTATTTGGTTCCTGTTTCATAGGAGTTTCGGGTAGAAATGGAACTTGTTGTACCATTTCCAAAAGAGAGGTAAAAAGGAAAAACCTTCTTTTTTCATGGGAAATAATTTACCTTTCCTTTTTCAAGATAATCTAAATCACAAAAAATATGAACTATACCGCACACATTCTTGGATAATGTGAAAGTGGAAAAGGAATACCCTACACAAGTGATGCACACATGTACACTTGAACACTAATAGATTTTTGTAGTTGAAATGTAATGCTTGTTTTCATTTAAATGTAGGGTTTTTAAAGCAAAGAGAAATAATGGCTGCCAAATTAATAAGCGTTTATTTGGGAAAAATTTAAATCTTATATTGGGTGATGAAGATAATAAAGGGTATTGAATCTTGATTCTTGACATATAGAGATAACCCTACAACCTAACACAATCCAATGGAATCGACCAAAAAAACCCAAATAGAGTCAACCCTACAATAGGAGGAAGGGCCTGCAGTAAGAACTTACCATTTTGCAAGAGCCGAAACGAATGTCGTTTCCGCAAGAGCCGCAGGGTGAATGCCGAGAGAAAATGTTGTTCGTAAGAGCCGAGGGTGAATGTTGTTCTGCAAGAGCTGAGGGAGAACGCTGAGGGCGAATGCTGAGGGAAAATGCTGTTCTGCAAGAGCTGAGGGCGAATGCTGTTCTGAAAGCGCTGAGGGTGAATCTAGGGCGAATGCCGAGAGCGAATGTTGTTCTCGCAAGAGCTCAAGGCGAAGGCTGAGGGCGAATGTTGTCTCCGCAAGAGCGAGGGCGAATGCTAAGGGTGAATGCGACTTCTGCACGAGCAGTGGGCTAATGCGCACGTGATATCAGACGTTAATGTAGCACACATGTACATTTGAACACTAATATATTTTTTTAGTTGAAATGCAATGTTTTTTTTCATTTAAATGTAGGGTTTTTAAAGCAGGGAGAAATAATGGCTGCCAAATTAATAAGCGTTTCTTTGGGAAAAATTTAAATCTTGTATTGGGTGATGAAGATAATAGAGGGTATTGAATCTTGATTCTTGACATCTAGAGAGAACCCTACAGCCTAATACAATCCAATGGAATTGACCAAAAAAACCCAAATAGAGTCAACCCTACTATAGGAGGAAGGGCCTACAGTAAGAACTTACCATTTTGCAAGAGCTGAGGGCGAATGCTGTTCTGCAAGAGCTATGGGCGAACACTGAGGGAAAATGCTGAGGGAAAATGCTGTTCTGCAAGAGCTGAGGGCGAATGCTGAGGGAGAATGCGCGCGTGATATCAGACGTTAATGTAGCTATTGCGACGGATATGAAACAATAAAATCATTTTTATGTAGCGCGCATATAAGTTTCGTATTTTTATGTAGTGCACATACAAGTTTCGTATTTTTATGTAGCATGCATATAAGTTTCATATTTTTATGTAGCACACATATAAGTGTCGTTATACTGACGGCGGAAAAAGCATCGCTATTGCGACGGGTGCCTCCAAACGTCACAATTGCGACACTTAGACATTGTGTCGCACTTGCAACGTTTGGAGGCAGTCGTCGCAATAGCGACGCTTTGGGCCATAGTGTCGCAATTGCGACGTCTTCCTCCAAACGTCGCAATTGCGAAACTTTTCTAAGTGTCGGTATTGCGACACTTTTCTATAAACGTCGGTATAGCGACGGTTTCGGGCGAGATGGAAAAAAATTGGGGAAATTTCCGACATTTGGTCAAAAGCGTCGGAACCAAGTGTCGGAATTTCCGCCAAATGTAATAGTGAGAAGATATGCTCTTATGCATCAAGATCATGTTCCAAGCTTTCCAAATCGTATGCCTTAGGTAGATTGGCAAACATACTTGCCAAAATTCAGAGATGGAAAAGGTGATGATGCTACACTTCATTTAATAAGATTTAATCTGCATGTACATAAACTAGAGATTAATTTTCATGAAGATTGTTTAATGAAGATGTTCACGATCACATTACAAGAAAAATCACGGTTTTGTTATGAAAGCTTTCCTCCTACTTGTATTTGTTCTCTCAAGTATTTTCACTTAGTATTTTTTGAGAAGTATAGAGAAACCTATCCTTCTTTGCTTTTGATTAAGGATTGTTGTGATCACTTTGAGAATTTTATTCAAGAGCTACAAAGTGCTTATGGAGATGAAGAGTTTATGGATGTTGAACTCTTGGATTCTTTGAATGAAAACCCTTTTTACCGCCATGATAAAATCATGGATTCTACCCTGGATGACAGCGAACTTGAACAAAATTATTCAAAGCATGACATTGATCTTGCATATTTTGAAGTTGATGATAATTTGCAGCAGTCTTTCCAATATTCAAGTGATCAAGATATATATGAAGATTTTTTTTCCAGCTACCCTTCATCCCTTTCCCCTTCTGATTTTTTAATTCAGGAAGAAATATGTGGAGATCATAATTTTTATTTCGCTTGTATATAGACTATAGAGAGTCATGATTCATCCGTTGAGGTAAAAAAAAATGTACAACAAGTTTTTTGTCTTGATTTTGATGAACATGTACAGTAGCCTTCAAATGATCAAGATATATAATGTTTTCAAAGCCAAGGCAATTCTCTTTATGATATACATGAAAATACACTTGTAGATATTTGTGTGATTCTGATTTGGCTACCTCAATTAAAGATCTACAAGAACATACAAATCTTGTCTCTAATCTGGATGATATGGAAGATAAAATTGATGCATTTTTATTTAAGAAGGATCAACCAAATGAAGAAGAACAATCATTCATTATATCTTAAATAATCTCCCTTATTTTTTATGATCAACAAGAGGTAATGTTTCATGATTTTCAAGACCCTTTGGGCAGTATTTTGCAAGCATCAGAAAAGGTGCAGTTTGTTTTGTTCACCAACACATGTTTTGGGCTCATATTTCATTTTGAGTTTCCTTTTACCCAATATTTCTTTATGCCTACTGGAGCTGAATACAACCATCAGTGAGGTAGTCATTTACTTGATTGGTTACATTATATCTTAGACTTCACTTAATCAAGTGATTTATGGATCAGTTAGAGTAGGTAGGGTGTGATGAATAATATCAACATTCTGAGCATATATTTTAGTGTCAGTTTCCAGTAGAGTTTGCAGTTGATGATGTACAGTTTATCTTTTAGTTTGATTTGAGTCAGTTTGAGGATTGTAGCTGCAGTGACTCCATTGCCCAATGAACGAGGCTACCTAGTCTATGGTGTTCTTGACACCTCCTGAAGGAGCTTCCATCCCCAGTTGTAGCCAATGTTAATGTTCGAATGTTAAGTGATCAAAAATACTCTTTTTAGATTTACTTAGTAGTGGTCCTAGGTCAAAATTTTATGTTTCAAGTCAATTTTCAAATAAAATTTTATTCACTGAATATGTCTAGGTCTGAAATGCTACTCCCTTCACTCCATTCATGGCCATCATTATTTCAAATTTCATGTAATCCATAAATCATCTAGGGTCTGAGGTCATTCACCACACCTTCATTTAGGTTAGATTCTAGGTCTCATTTGTTTCACCACCATAAGAGTCAATTATGTCATAAAAGAAAGCGAACAAAATCTCATTTTCACCATACAATTCATTTGCATATTGAGTTAGCAAAGATAGAGAAATAATTAAAGAACTAATCTCCTCTCACCATCATACTCCATAGCTTCCAAGGATTGAAGATTTCTGTGATGTAAAGGTGAAGATTCATCCATCCACATATATTTTTCCTCATTTGGATGCTTTGAGGAAAAGTGTCATGTTGTTGCACGACGCTTCTGTAATGACCAATTTTCTAGAATTTTGAAAACATTTTATGCCAAAATAGGGCTTATATATATATATATATATATATATATATATATATATATATATATATATATATATATATATATATATATATATATATATATATATATATATATATATATATATATATATATATATATATATATATATATATATATATATATATATATATATATATGTATGTATACATATTCATATATACATATACATACATATACATATCTATATATATATATATATATATATACATATACATATACATATACATATACATATACATATACATATATATATATATGTATATGTATATATATATATGTATATATATATATATGTATATATATATATATATATATATATATATATATATATATATATGTATATATATATATATATATATATATATATATGTATATATGTATATATATATATGTATATATATATATGTATATATATATGTATATATGTATATATGTATATATATATATATATATATATATATATATATATAAGCCCTATTTTGGCATAAAATGTTTTCAAAATTCTAGAAAATTGGTCATTACAGAAGCATCGTGCAACATCATGACACTTTTCCTCAAAGCATCCAAATGAGGAAAAATATATATGGATGGATGAATCTTCACCTTTACATCACAGAAATGACATCAGGTCAACATGTCACCCTCTCATTTTGAAGAAAATGCAAAAAAAATCACTTTTTTCATGCTTCTGCCACCTTTTTCACCTCTAGACAACGCTTCTAGAGTGAGATTGGGAGAATCAGTTTTTGAAGGCCTTCTAGGGGGTATTTTCTCTGTTTTGTAGGTGAAATGGAAAGAATACACATAGGGCTACCTATCCTAACTCTCATATTTGCAAATGGATACTTAAAACTAAGTCAAAATTAGCTCCAAAGTGGCGCGACGCTTCTACTAGGAGGCATGACGTTTCTACTCGGAGGCGTGACGCTTCTGTCATTGGATTCCTTTGGATAGTTTTCAAGCCAAAAAAACACCAAAATTCTAGGTTTAGCTGTCCCATGAGGTGTATTTTTTATAGGAGAGTTTTTTTTTTCCTCTCTTTGTGTAGGAATGATGTAATTAATCAAGGAGACACACTCTCCTTGTTAATAGCTAAATTTGAGGGAATGGTTCCTAACTTCTCTAGAAACTAGGAAATGCCTCAAATGGTGCATTTATGAAGTGTTTTGGATCATATTTCAACCCAATGAGGTGGAATCTTCTCTATTTTCTATATGTACTCCAAAATCAAACCTTTTCAGAGGTTGGATAGTTGTTATTTGCAGTGAAGGTATTGTAGAAACTCTTTTTTCAGTGAAATCAAAGGATGTTGCAACTATATCCTTGAGATTCCAATGGTATGCTTTTGAGAATTATTTATTCTCTGTTACTTCATCAAGTTAAATTTTATGTTACCTTTTTCATCACATGCATGCTTCTGTATGTTAATCTTATGATTTTATAAACAAACATCATTTCCTTCTATGCTTTTTTTTTTATAAGATTTACATGGATGTGTTTACTCTTCTGATGAATGAATTCATTTAGATGCTCATTTTGATTCCTGTTTCAAAAACCTATACAGAATGAAAATTTAAGTATGTCCATGAGTGTACCTACCTGGCCTCATCCTTGTCTCTGCAACTAAACCTTTGAATTCACACCTAAACCCTAGACCTAGTTCCTTGGTTGTCATTCCTATCCAGCAAAACTTCAAACAGTCAAAACCATAATCTACTAAGCATCATAACTAGCCTAAGATCATTGTATATCCAGTCATATCATTGGATTCAAAGTGATTTCAAGAGAGCCCTCTCTAGTTTTGGTAAGGCTAGCTACCTAGCCTAAAGGTTGGTTTGTGGTTACCTTCCTTCAGTTCCATTCTCAGCCTTGGGATGCAGGGGGGAGTGATAACATGTTTAACCATTCCGATCGTCATCACTGTGCCTTATTTCGTTTAATGATGCTTTTGATATGATGTAAATCACACACACTGTTATATATTTCAAAAAATAGATAACACAAACTCACAGTCATGATTTACCATGGAGACTTCTGCTTCGTCAAAGCAGTCATGTTAGCGTGCCAACACACTTATAAATCATATGAATCAAATATTCAATCTCTTTATCATGATAATAAAAACAGCAACACATTTATGACCTATGACCACCAAAATAAACAACATGACCACATTCTTATTCCCAGAAAACTTTAGTTAAAGGTATATTATAGCAAAGCAGGGATCAATAGGTTAATTTGAGTTTTAACATTAGATAGTTACTTAGTCAAATCCTTTTCTCCATTTTCTATTTTTCCTTACTTGCACATGATGAATCCAATCTAGTCTAGCTTTGAACTTGGGCTTTGATACCACTCTGTAACATACTCACCTACCCTCCTAGAGTAAGGGGGGTCATCACCAGTGGATCCAGCCCCCATTTTTCCTTTGGTCGTGGAGATAGGAATGCGAATTTTAAACCCTTGCTGCTTGGGTGAAATTCTCCTTTTCCCCACCTGTGATCTTTTCATCCGTTCTTGTCTTTTTTTTTCTTTTTTTCACAATTGATTATATCACAATTTCCTCCTCTCGCACATGGGAATCAATGGGAACCTGTCTCTCATTTCCACGCAAAAATCTTGCATAGGGCATCCAATAGTCAATTAAGTGGAAGAGTTGGGGTGCGTACACTTCTTCACTCACCAACACTACCGACTTCCCAACCATGCGGCCTATGACTCGGTAAGGGTCGGCCCATTTTCAGCATAGGGAGTACTTCCTTCCTGACAGCCTGAACCTCGACTTCTGACCTAGTAGGTTCAGTACATCGTGCCTCTTTTTGTTGATACATTTCCTGACCTCTGACTAGTCGGGGTCGGCAAATTCTTGAGCATAGGACTTACATCCTCCTAAAGTCTTAAAATCTGACCTCTATTACATCCTTGGGCTGAAACAGTCCTTGGGACCCATGTACCAGATTGCATGATCCTGTCTACGAATCCATGGTTGACACGTATAGGGTTTATCTCCCCTTCTCAGATAAGGTTGGGGCGATCCATATTTATAAGGTAAATAGTGTCCTTCTACCTTCTTCCAAGGAGACTTGAAATATTCTCGATACATCCCCTCTTGTCACTGGTCGTTTGGATGTAGATTATTTAAACAAGACTCTGGTTCAGGAGTGCTTTGGGTTCTTGAAACAATTGCAGAGCTTGACTATTTCTCTTCCTTTCAATTCTACCATGGCTTGGTCAAGGAATTTTGGTTCTTCCTCCTTCAATACCTTAGACAGGGATCTCTACAGTCTCCCCAAGAGCAAGCTCTACCACAATACAGGCTTCCTCGAACCAGTCTTTTTTATCATTTCCCCGTCTCCAAGACCTGGTAGACCTCTAGATCCTCCTCAAGGTTCTTCCAACTACAAAGGTTAATTTAAATATTTTCGCGGTGTTACCCCTCTCGAGCTTAGGTGATATCTACATTGATGGTTTTCTATCTCATGGGCCTTCCCTACCCTCAGGTAGGGAATTCTTCGCATGGCGTCACAGGAGCTCCTGTGTCTATTATCTACCATGAGATTGGCGTAAGCTCTAGAGAGGCTTACTCCTTTCCTACCAGATGTTAACAACTCAAAAACACACATAGAATCTATGAGCCATTCAGTGGCATTGTTCCAAACCTCCCTATACCTCATCAACAAAGATAAGGAAACACTTACGAATTTCTAGCCATCGTGATATACAAGGTTGCGGGGAATATAGATAAAGTGGAAGAACACTTAATGAAATTTGTAGGGCTTGACTGGCCCCCGAAGAAATCTCTCCTCGACACTCAGTTATTGATTTCTTGGAGGCACAACAACATGTAACTGAATACATAACTTGTAAACAAATACCAACTCTACCCTAAAGGGAATCTTCTATGTATATCGTACATAATGAAAGGGTATCAAAACCCACTATCTTCAAGGATCCATTCAAGCTCTCAAGACTTTTCCTATGGCCTCTAATTTATCATATAGTTATTTTACAGTTAATCATGTATTATTCTTATCACGGTTAAGTATGTCATTCAGATTCAGGATCAATTCCACTCTCTAGCTTAGACATCATTATTTTTTGGTTTTACAACACCTCCTTTGCATCAGGTAGCATGCCCCCCCCCCCCCCCCTCCAATAATATCTCCCATGTGACATGACCGATGGACACCTCCAGATATAAAATTAACATGAAAATTACTTGTGTACAAGTGGTTCCTAATGGTACAAAGTTGGTGTACAATCAACATATAGGTGGATTCCAAGTAGCATCCACATGGTGCAAAACTACTAGTCCACATGTTAAAAAGCATGTGGATGATGTCAGCCCATGAATAAGAGAGAGTCCATTATTTTTTTGAAATAATGAATATTTGGTCCAAAATTTTTTGGGGCATGTATCAAAGGTTGGGGAAGTTTTCAAAAAGAAACAAAGGGTTTTTGATTTATTTACCTTCAATGAACTAAGCTTTGTCTGCTGAAGAAATTGGTAGTAGTTCATTCATTCAACCAATTATAGTTATAAATTAGTTAAATCTCAACTTAAACTCTTTACTTATAAATTCAATATAAATATTAAAGTTACCAAACCTCAAATTATTCCTATATATTGAATTTTAAGGATTTTACATTAATAAATAGAGAGGCAAATTCACATGAAACCCATTTTGAATTTGACATGTATGAGCTCATCAAGTGGTTTTTTTCAACATTTCAAGGATAAAAAGGATATTTCTTTGACCTAGGAGTCTTACTTAGCATACTTTATCATTCCTTAAACACATATTTTTCCATAATTTGTCTATTGGTGTGCTGATAATATATTCTTAGTAAGCAAGCCATCATGTCAAATAATGGAGTTGTTTTGTTTTATATTAATTCCACATCTATTCTAGAAATGCTTAAAATAGTGTTACCCAATTAAACTCGACCTCTCAATGAAGATTTCTAATTCAATCCTACAAAAATTTAACCTTTGAAGAGAAAGCCTTTGTTCTAAAGTCCTTTTTCCCCCTAAACTCTTAGTGACCAGAAAATGTTACCCCTTATCCTTCCAGTATGTTTCTTGAAATTTCAAGGAAAATTGTGTCAATGGTGTTTTGCTTGTTAGGGTACGATGACCAGAGAGTGGATGATATTGTATTAGGTTTTCTTACTTATCTATCACCAGCCAAAAAATCCTTCATTATATTCTACTTTATCCAGTATTTGTAACCACCCCTCCCATATTTACCCAATTTCATCTTCCTATTATGGTAAACATGAGAGGAAGAGTTAATATGACATGACTTGGCCTCCTAGCTCTAGCTAAGGAAGTGGGGAATATGTTGGGTGTGTTTTATATACTTTCCATGATTAGTCACACGGGGGGGGGCGTTAGTCCCATTTGTTCGTTGTCACAAGGCCCAAAAAGGGGGGCGACAACCCCCCTTGTTAGGGGCTTTGCAGGGGGGCAGTGCCCCGGGAAATTTTTTTGTGGACCCAATAATAGTTGAGTGGACCTATCCATGGTTTTATGCATGGGTTTTGCACATGGTTTTGGGTATGATGCTTTTCTGCCCATGGTATTTTGTATATCTGGTGAAGGGAACTACGTTTATGTTCTAATCCAGGGCTAATGGATATGTATTGTAAAATTGAAAGGAATATAATGAAAAATCAATCTGGTAGTCTTGGTTTTGGGATCCGGGGGAAAATTTATGTTTATATTTGTTTTATGGTTTATGTTCTCTCCATTGTTTATTTTTTGTTCTAAGAATTCGTTTGTAGGTAATTTCTATATACGGTGTTATCACCCACAAATTTTCAAAATATCATTGTGTCAACTCTGTTCTTGATCATGGTCTCAAAATGGGTTTGAAAGTCATTTTAGGATTTTGTTAAGGGTATTTCATAGCTTTTAGAGGTTTAATGTTCATCATATGAATTCAAATAAGGTGTTTAGAGGTCCATTCCATGGTAAAATATTCATATTTTTCATTTAAAGGTCATTCAGTTAAGTTTTGGGCTAAATTTCTGCAATTAGCCACGAATCCACTGTTTCGTAGCGTCGCTAGTTCAAAAAAGAGGAAATGTGCTACGAAAGCACTGCTACTTTCGTAGAGGAAACTATGAAAATTACACTATGAGCACTACGAAAGCGCGGTTTCTTAGTTGTCGTGTCAAATAAGCCAAAATCTGTCAGATTCAGTTGGGGAATGATAGGATATGGATATGGTGAGTTAGTTAGTTACCAGATTCGATGTACTTACCTCTCATACAGTCATCATAGTCATGATATGATATCGATGAAGCATAATTTATTCATGAGGTGACATCTCAAATTCGAATTTTTTCCTAATTGAGTCATCTTTGATTTATTTACCTTCACACAACTGTCTGAGCTCTGAAGCAGTTAAGATAAGTATGTGGTTGTTCTATGAAAAGGAAACCTTCACAATTCTCAAGCGAGGTTGTTCATTTAATCAAGCGAGGCTGTTTCTTTTCTCAAGTGAGGTTGTTCTATGTTATCAAGCGAGGTTTTTCATGCATGATCAAGCGAGGTTGTTTTACAAATTATAGAGAAGCTAACAGGTTTTTCTCAAGAAGCATGGCAGAGGAGAAGAAAGTTCACAGAGGAGGACATTGTCTAAGATATGAACCTGAAAATGTGAAAGCTTTACAGAGGACAGCCCAATAATGAAAGGAAACTTGGATGACATACTTCATGCAATTGATATAGAAGAATCACCCATTGTGCAAGCAGATTTCATTGAAGTGGATGAACACAAACAAAAAAGAGTTAAATCAGCTAAAAAACTTGAATTTGAGGGTGAAAATGCAGCATTTATTTTCCAAGCAAGGAAACCTTTAACCATGCATGCAAAGAAACTCCAAGAAGGCAATAAATATGTCCAAGTAACTATTGAAGTAGCCAGAGTCCCTGAAGAGGTGATTGATCTCTCATCACCAATAGTAGAGCATGCAGCCATCAAGACAATGAAGGGAAAGGAACACATGACAGAGTGTCAACTGCTTAAAGAAATATTGAAGCTAGCAAATCAAGAGATTGCAATGATGAGAAAGAGGGAAAGAAATCACAGGATGAAAGTAGTATGGGAAGGCCAAATTATTTCTAGGTCTGAAATTCCAAGTGCTACAGAGCAGTTTTTCACATGGATAGTGCCAGCTATCAAAGAAGCAAGATTTATCAGAGTGATTAATACTCATTTGAGAGCCAGTAATAGAAGGCTAAGAGGCCAAGTACAGGATTTTGAGCTGCAATTGAAACTGTCTCAGGATGGACCAAAAAACCAAGGTGTAGAGTGAAAAATTCAAAGGTGAAATCAAATGGGTAATAAAGAATAAACTTCATGAAATGGTGTTTTAGTTCATATGGCTGTTTGTCTTGAAGAAACCAGTGAATTTCTGAAAATTTGGGCAAATTTTGGTTTAATTTTTGAAGAAAATCTGAGAAAAACTGCTCACTCAACAGTTTCGTAGCACAAACAGTGTAAAAAAGGCAGAAAGTGCTACGAAACTGCTGAAAGTCATGAAGCAAAAAATATGTTTTCTGGTTTTGACCAGTCAACTTCCAAATTGGTTCTTGAGCAACTAAAAACGAATTTGGGAAAACTGAAAGATTTTTTTCTTGCTAACATACCTAACTACAAAAACCTTTCTCAGTTTCTTCAAATTCATTATGAGGTGAGAGAAATGTATAAATTAAAATGCGCTACGAAAAGCGCTACGAAACTAATGTAGCAGCTTTTTTCACCCTTTCTTATAGATTTTTGAAGGGAAAAATTGTGGATTATGACCTGAAATTGATAGGGGAGTTATTTTAATTGATAATGAAGACAAATATAGAAGAAATAATCCAAATTTTTGAAGGAAAAAGGGTTAAAATATTTCACTACGAAAAGCGCTACGAAATTGTGTTGTTTTCGTAGCGCATGTTTACTTCTGCTATTTTGGATAGTTTAATGGTGGTTTTGAACAGCTGGGACTTGGTGATGTTTTTTTAAAGGTGTTACTTCAGTTCCTAACATCAAATAACCTCGAAATGATGGATTCATGATGGTTAAAGTGTCTCAAGAAACATAAAGAATCCTAAGCCTAGAAAATAGGGGATATTTCCTAGTATTGAGGTCATAAAGTGCTGGAGCTTATCAGTTGGATTTGACCTTATGGGTATACAGTTGGAAACTAATTTAATTTTGCATAGATAAGGTTTTTATGATTAGAGTGAATGAGTTTGAGTCCTATTTGTAATAGGACTGTTCACTAGGTTTGCAGTTGTCTTTTTGTAATAAATACCATGTCTCATGGTTAGGAAAGGTGTCAAGAAGTAGGAATTAGATGTATCTAGATGATTTTAAATGATCTATAAAGAGGAATAAGTCGAAATTCTAAAGGTTGGACATTTTTTAGAAAAAATACTATGTTTATTGTAAATGACTATTTTCAGCTTAATACAGATTTTCTACTTAGACCACTCAAGATTCATGAGGAGTTCTTGTATGTTCTTGTTCTGATGGCATATTTTCAATATTATATTGTAGTGGTGTTTGATTATGTTACTCAGAATTCATCAATGATGCTCTGACTTCCTTCATAGACAAACTGGCTGTGTGTTTCACTGTTCTACATGTGTATTCCTTGATTTGAACTCTAATATGCCTTGACTTCCATGCTAGGTAGATTGTTTTGGTTTTGTTGAAACTATTATGACTCCATAAGCCCAATGTACACTTGCTAATGTGATTTACAACTAGTTTATATAATTTATCTGCTTTTACCCCATATAGAGTTAGCCATCTACATATTTATCAAAAATCATAAACCCTTAAGAGAGCCCTCTCAGGTTGAGGAGGCTAAGCCTCAGCCAAAATATTGGACTGAAACAGTTACATGAGATTAAGTTGATTGGCAACCTATCAGGTCTTCTTTTGTGATAACATAGGGTTAAAATCTACATTTGGTATCAGAGATTTTTCAACTTCAAGGGGACGCCTTTGTTGCTGAGGGGTTTTTCTCAGGCTTGTGGCGGACCTTGTTGTGTTGGAGATTTGTGGGATCCATTATTGTAGTGAAAGAAGATGGAAAACAATCGAAATATAGAGATGGAGAAATTTAATGGTCAAATTTTTTTAGTTGTGGAAGCTCAAGATGGAGGATATATTAGTGGACCAAGCTCATTTGATTGTTGTATATCCTGGTTTGGCACCAACGGGAATGTTGTCAGAAGACTGGGTGAAGCTAGATTAGAAGGCGAAGAGAAAAATATGATTGTGTCTCTTACATTTAGTAGTATTCAATGTATCAGGGGAAGATATGACGAAGTCTTTGTGGGACAATTTATGGACTTTGTACAAATCTAGGTCTCTAGTGAAAAAATTGTTCCTACATAAAAAATTGTATAACCTGAGGATGAAGGATGGAGACTCGGTGAGAGAGCATATGAACGCCTTTAATACTATGGTAAACCAGTTTTTATCTGTTCATATTAAAATTTCAGACAAAGATAAGTGAATTAGTTTGTTGTCTTCTTTACCAAATTCATGGGAAAGTCTAGTTGTTGAAATAGGTAGCAATACAACTACCTTGAAGTTTGATGAAATAGTCTCATCCTTGTTGTCGGAGGAGATGAGACAGAAAAATATGGAGATCCAGAATGGATATGCCTTTTTTGTACGAGGATGGTCCCAGAACATAAATAAAAATAATTCCTCAAGTGGGAGATATAAATCTAGTGGGAGTCCTAAATCTCTAGGAAAACCTATAATGGTGTGCTGGAAATGTAGAAATGAAAATAATAACCCCAAAATATGCATATCTCCGAAAAATAACCAATATTGACTAATTTCCATCCTAAATTTTCTAAAAAGGAAATTAGTTGCATGAGGACATTTTTTAACCCTAATTTATATCCTTTGTCATTTCATCATTTCTAACAATTGTTCGAAGATCATGTCATGGTGGATTAATATTTTTTCCCCTACACATAAAGGATTTAGGTGACTCCATCAAGAATCCATCCATTCGTAGTAAGGAAATGTTTCCAAAATTACACCTTAAATTATTGAGGATCTCTTACTCTTTATAATACATTACATTCTCAGGTACATTGTTCACACATAAAATATAGGACCATAAATTCATTAAATAATCTGATGAACTATACCAAACAAGTGGATTTCGAGCCAACAAGTCTTCAATAATTTCCCTTCACCAATGTATCTTTGGCCTATCTATTTGGTACAAAGATACTATTTCATTCTTTGTAATCCATATCATAATATGGTTTTCTTTCTTTCTTTGTCGATTTATTTTCATTAATAATGTGAGTTTGAGAATGCTATATGTAGCTTAGAAGCAGGGTTTCTAATTCCAAAACCTTTTATTTTATGATCTTGGTATACAGCCATCAAGTTAGTTTAGCTTTCTCAACCTTGCTACAAATTAAACAAAACATATTGATGATTCCACTAGGGAAAGGAGCCATTTTGTATTCCTTGATCATGGGTGTGTGTCTCATCGCCCTTACCCCCTTCACTCATACAGAAAATGGAAGTTTTTTTTTTTGCTTCTATTTTGTCTTCACAATAACCTTCAAATGTAAATTCATGGGCAAAGAAATCACAAAAATAATGCAAATATATCATAGTAATTCGTGATCTATTTTCTTATTAATAACAAGAGTCAACCTCCTAAGGACTTATCTCAATGTCTGCTACATTTTATAGAGGTAAAATTCCTCTTTAAATCACTCATATCTTCTAAATTAATTCAAAGTAGAAAATTTAATTTTCTTCACATACACATGTGAGTGGACCAGATGATTTTCCAAAATAATGGAAGAAAATAAAAATAACAGAAATAAATATTATCTCATGGATTCATTCCACGACAAATGTCCATTCACATATCATGAGGAAAACATATTTGAAACAAATTCATAGATAGGAAGTAAAGAAATGGCCCATATTTTCATAAAGGTCTAAAAAAAATTTCAACACCATAAATAGTCATTGGAGAACATTCAAGAGATCTCACAGCTTGATTAAAATTCCCTGAAACCAAAAATATCATGTACTCCCAAAAATAGCTCTTTGCATGACATTTATTTTGAATATGATTGCAATTGCTTAATGAAGGCCAACTCGACTTCATTTTCATTAACACAAATAACTAATCATTATTTTAATTTCTTCTTTTGTAAAATATGTTGTCAAATTCATTACCGTGTAATGTTTTAATAACTTTCAATTCTTCTTGTAATATATATTCTAAAAATAGCACAGAATCTCTAAACATCCTAGGCTCTTAAATATATTCTATAACTTCAATTTCTTTGAATAAATCATTACTTCTTTTGCATTTGAATGTAGCATCTTATAACATCTTGATTCTAGAAATCCATCCTCCCTTAATTTGTTTTAGTGGCTTCCTTACTGGAATCCCCTATTGATTATTTTGGAAATTGTTGATAGTAGAAATATTTGTGATGAATGCCATTAAATCGTTATCAACAAAGTGTTGATTATGTTCTAAATTATTTCACAAATTATTATAAAAAGAAGAAATATTTTTAGAAGTATTTCTTAAATATAAATTAATTTACCACCCTTCAATAATATACAATCACTTATTAATAGTATATACAACATAGATTCTAATACCACTTAATGCATTTTCAACCTTTTTAAATTTATTGGGTGTGTTGGATGTTGTTGTTGGTGTAAGTTCTAGGGATTCAATTTCCAAAGGAGGCATGAAAATATTTTTATGATTGGGAGCTTCTTTAAGCTTGTTGATATTTCTCTTCAATCTCTTGTTCTCAATCTCTTGCTCTGTAATAGAAAGCAAGTGCATCTCCTATAGTTATGTGAAATTTAAGAAGTCTAGTAGGTCCAACTCTTGATATATCTACCTATAACTTTCATTTCTTTGTGACTTTATTATTATTGATGTCCACCTTTTCAATTCACAATTTCTTACCAACCCAATCATATTGAGTATTATGAATTGTGAGTGTCTTCTCCTGAAAAATGGTTAGCTCTTTAGTATCTAGTTCTTCCACTATATTTTGATGTTCAACTAAGCATAGTGCCACCCTGTTTGGTATTATAACATTGTCCATTTCCAAGTAAATGGGTCTTTTTTCTAATTGCAACCATTTCTCACTAGAAATTATACTTTTTTATGACATGACAATATAAGGAATTTCCAATCTACCATGAAGAGGCGACTCTTTACCATCATCTCCACTTAAGTGACACTCATTACTCTCTCCATGATTTTTAGTTGTTTCTTGTTCTCTATGAGTTGAGGAAGAACTCAAATGGGTGTATGGGGTTGATGAGAACTATACATTTATAGGGTTCTTCCCTCCTCTCTTGGTATTACCTTCTAAATTGGTTCTAATTTTAGTGACTAAATCATCATTAAGTACAATTGGCTCTTTTTATTTTTCTTTTGAAAATTTTCCTTCATTGTCTCACCTCCTTCCATAAATTTGGTGAATAAGTTTCCATATATTCCTAATTCAAAATATTTCGAAAATAGGCCCTTAAGATCAAATCTTTAGGTAGGTTCAACCTTTTTTAGGCTAAAAGATCTTAATCCTTTAGATAATTCTTCCAAATGTGCATAATCCTTCACTACAAGTTCTCCAACTTAAAATGGTGGTGAGATGAATTGCTTCTTTTTATTGTCAAATAATGTTGAATTGGAACAATATTTCCTACATATTTTTGTAACAAAATACTTATCATAGATACAAATATGGAGTAGAAATAAAATTTCTTGATAACCATAAAGTATTATGTATGTATGGTTCTCCTCTGCTGCATACACTCATTTTCCTTTAAGGAACTCATATGCTTTTGATATTATCCTTTGTGGTTTATTTTCAGTTGATATGTATCTAAATTCTTTAATATATGAGTCCTCGACAAGGCATAAGTGAAACGATTCCTTATGTCTCTACGACATAGGATACCAAAATTGTATTAGCTCCACTTCAAGATTCATGTTGCTATGAGGGGTTAAGCATCAAACAAGTTTCAATAAACTACGACCATAATTAAATATGTCATTATGAAGAATCTATGAGTCTGATAATAATTTTCTAATGAGAGAAATCTCATTGAATATTAATTTTTCCCAATTGAATAAAATATTGTTTCTGAAAGAAAAATGTAAGATATATAAGATTAACTGAGGACATGAGACATTGACTTGTGTCCCATAGTGCACTTGAATAACCAAGATAAATACTTGTATGGCTTTGCTAGTAGTGAAATATAAATAGTACTGTGGTTGGCCATAATATGCATAGACTTGAGCATGAATTCTCAAATGACATTGATTCCACCACCCTGAGATTCAAGAAAAGCATCACCTTCATGAAACTTGAGTAAATTATTTGGGTCTAGCAACAATGCAATTCTTTTGAAAGCTTTGTGAGTCAACAATATTGGGTTAATTCCTTATAAAGAAACTGTTATATTCCTAGTTGTGGGGTTGAACTGATGGACAAAGCAACAAACAATTTATTTAAAATCAAATACCTTTGGAACACATCCAGTTTTAGTGAGGGTTGTAATCCAAATTATATTATTTTGATTATCCTTAGGTGTGAAATTCAATTACATTGATAGGATGTATACCAATGGAATTTTTATCCTATAAAGTGAGTGAATTAGATGTATCTCTACAACACGACTCTTTCTTCCTCTTACATGCCATATTTCTTTATTATTTCAATATACTTTTTATACATAATAGTTCAAGTGATGATTTACAAATCTCTTAGCTGTTTAAGGAGAAGTTTATGGGTATAATTTAATAATATATCCCTTCTTCACATACCATCTTGATCGAGCATGAGGGATTCAATCAATGAACCTATGACTTATCGTGTGTGTTCGTGGCATACTAAACAATACCATTATTTTGACTACATATTGGAAAATACCTATAAAAATCACATTATTTAACCCCCTACCAATATGAACCTAATACACTTTCCCAATTAAAAAAAACCCTACTTTCACTAGATATTGTAGATATCCATTTTTTCGTTAACATTTTTTATAATCCTTTATATTTTTTCATTAACTTTGAACTCCATTTTTTATACCTTCCAATATAAAACCCCTTTACCACCTATTATATGAACAATATATTATGCCATTCCTTCCTCAATATATATCCCCTAATATGAATGCACGTGATATGGTATTGCTCCCCCAGTGAATCCCTTGTGACATCAGGATATGAAAAAGTCATAAAGAGAAGCTAATAACCTATGGTATGCCTTTTAATGGTGTATTGGATGATTTGATTCACATAAAACAATATCAACTCATCCACCTTGGATATTGGACTTACTTATTGAGCTTTCAATTCACCTTGAAAGAAGTAAAAAACGATAATTATTCACTAAGTATGGCTTATAAGTAGAGAAGTCATGTGGAAGCTTTATGTGTGTGGAGAAATATGAGTACAGAGGTAAGCAATGTGAAGAGGGATGGGATGAGTGGAAAGATGGTTTTGTAGAAAATTAGATGAGTGGGAAATTTTGCATACTTGTGAAATGGATAAGTATATGAGTAGTACAATATGGACTATGTACAAAGCCGAAAGTCTGTGGAGTCCAGGACTATTACTTGAGAAAAAGTTCTACACACATATTTTTGAAAAATGACCAAGTATGGGATTTAAAAAAAGAAAATGAAATTGTAAGGGGTAAATGATGATGATAATTATACATGAAAATGGGTCAACATATCAACTCCAACTATATGATAGTGACGGCTTGTTAGTTATGAATAACCTAAAAGGCCTTGAATCCATTGGGCACATAGATGATTTTATTCTTGAATTTACATGAAATAGCTAAAAATGAAAGAAGTAGAATATGTACTCGAGTATTTACAATCCTATGATATTTAGTTGGCTTGAAAATATTCAAGCAAAGAAATGCTTGAGATGCTTCCCATTGACTGACAACTTTAAAATTTGACGACACCCATTCCTTTCAAGGTATATGAATTGAAACCATTTACTATCGCTATTTGATAAGGTCCAATCCATAACACATCAAACTCAGTATGGATTGAGGGTTTTTCCTTATCTTTATTCCATAACATAACAATATGGTCATTGGAGAATGCTTCATCTACAACTCCTCTCTTGAATTACATAGTCATTGTTTCTTATCTTCTTTGAATATTCCCAAAAGCTTGCTCCTTTTGTTTTTCTAATGAAATCAGTTGATGAAGTCTTATTTTCAAGGGTGTAATTCCTTCTTCATCTTGTATTTGAGTTGTTTTTTCCAAAGCATTGAGTTACAGTTGTATAGGTAATATTTCATCCTTTCCATATACCATATGAAATGAGAATTGGTATGTACTACTTTCTAGCGTGATCCTACTAGCCCATAAAGCGTTGAACAATGTTTTATGCCAAGAATTTTGATTTTCAACAATTGTTTTCTTCAAGATTTGTATCAAAATATTATTGATTAACTCAACAAAACCACTACCTTGTGGATAATAATTAGAAGCTTTCCCCATTGGTATTCCAAAATTTTCATATAAGTTTGTAAAATTTGAACTAATAAATATTTATATATTGTCTATAATAATTTTTTCTAGAACACCAAATCTTGCAAGAACATGTTCTTCTAAAAACTGTATGAGGTGTTCTATTTTGGCTTTCTTTAATGCTACTAATTTAGGCCACATGGTAAAATAATATATTGCAGTTAGATGTAGGCCTATCCATCACTTGACTTAGGATTGATAGGACCAATAACATCCAAAACCCACTAAGAAAATTGGATGTCAACTATGATTGTATTTAGGATCATATCAACCTTCTTATCCTTCCAAATGAATTTTTGACATGGCATGCATTTTTATGACATGTACATCCCTATAAAGTGTAGGCCAATAGATTCTAGCTCTGAGAATTCTATGAGAAATTACAACTGGAGCAATGATCTCTTCACATACTCCTTCATGCATCTCTTTGATGTGTTTGACAATGTTAGAATGTGAAAGACGTAGTAGCAGTCCATAATGATTGATTCTAAATAATATCCCATATAATAGTACATAAGAATTAGACTTCATTTTTAGTTTTCATCTTTCCTTACTTGTTATTCTATTTGAGAATTGTCTTGAGTTCAAATAAAATACAATATCCTTGTACCATTCTGATTTTAGTAGTGATTAATTCTCATCTCTTCCATTGGGTGGGTCAATTTTTACTACATAAATTCCCCTAATCAATTTACATAACCCATTCCCTTCCACAACTTTTAGTGGATTTATCTTAATATTATATTCTTGTACTTTTTCAAACCAATTGACCCTTCTTCCTTCATCAAGTTGTTTCAACATCATTATTTGACCGGTGGATAAGGTACATAAGCTTTTACATAATATTTCAAGGTATAGTTTTTGAAGTATGAAATGGCCTTTATTAATGCATATGACTATTTTCCTAATAAGGAGATTTTAAATGCATGCTCTTGAAAATATTTACTCATAAATTAGATTTGTTATTCTTCCTTTAATTCTTTCTTTTGAGTAAAAACTACAACTATAGTTACTTAGGATGAAAAAGAGTACAAGATCAAATCTTTTCTAAAATTATGGGTGACAAGAACTAGAGATGAAGTAATTATTGATTTTATATCTAAGAAATCCTTTTATATATCATCCATCCATTCAAATTTTATGTGTTTCTTTAACAACTTATTGATGGGGATGAAAATTGAATCATAATGTGACACACATATTCTAATGAAATTTATTGTCCCGAAGAATGATTAAACGAGATTGTGACTTGTTCTGGGCTTTAAATCTACTATAGATTTGACTATTTCGAGATCTATGCATATTACCTTCTCACATACGATGTGGAAAAATAAATTCCCTTCATATACTACAAAAAATGATTTTTTATGATTGAGGGGTACTCTGTATTGTCTACATCTTTCAAAAAAGCTTTGTAAATGTGTTGAATGAAAATTTCCCTATTTAGAATATTATACTCTTAGATCATACTGATAATCAACCATGATTTTTACAATAATTTCCTTGAATTCATGATCTAGAACTCTTTGGAATGTTTCCCCTACATTTTTCATTCCAAATGGCATTACAACATAAGCATAAGTTCCCCATGACATGGTGAATGTTATCTTATGTCTATCTTCACTAGAAGCCAGTATTTGTTTGTATCTTGCAAATCCATCAACCATAAACAATATTGTAGACCTTGTGACTTGTTGTAACATATCTCCATGTTTGGAAAATAATAATTATATTTGAGAGAATCGTTATTGAGATCACAAAAATCAATACAACATAAAATTTCTCAGTGATTTTTTTCTAACCACAACTAGATTATAAATCTAATCAAAATGTATGATTGCTAAGATGATAACATGGGGCTCAGTTGTACATTAACTTTCTATAGTTGGTCACACGCTAGCCAAGCCATGATAATACAATGGGAAAACTTCCAACAATCAAAATATTGGATGGGTGAAGGAAACTATCCTTCACAATTATGAAAACATCACAGAACACATTTTCTTGCTGAGTTTGGGGTCTCCACATATTATAGATGCCTCTTAGCAGGATATCATAGAAATTACAAAAACCCCTTCACTACTCTCCAGCCCCTTAAGGATTTCCTTACCCATTTCTTATCATGCTCACTCAACATACATCAATTTGAGACCTTTGCCACTCAGCGAAGTTCCAGAGCTCCCCTACAAGTATTTAGCATGTAAAATTCATCTTTAGAGAGGCCAAAACATATCAACATTGATCCAATCTATGATTGACACTTTTATTGGCATATCTAGTTACCTATAATTCTTCAACTAACAAATTACCTGGAATTAGAAATATTCTACTCATAATTTCCATTTCTTCCAACACTATACTTCTACTCTCTTTGTATAGCTCTCTCCATACATAATGATTTTTTCACACCCTTTTTTATTTGTAGGTCTTTACCCCCTTCTAGAGTTTTCCATAACTAATGTAATATGTTATTAGTTTCCAATTACAAGGAATTTACTCATCCACGCATTCCATTAAATTTTGAAGTACCATTTCATTGGCACTCCCATTTCCACATTTATGAGAGTGGTTGTTTTAACAGATTAGTCATTCACAATCGGGAAAGAATGAAAAAGTTCAAATTTGAATTCAAATTTCATGGATATACTTTGGTATGAAAAAATTCTAGTAACCCATAAACATTTTACCACTCATGGTATCATGACATGTATTAGTGTTTTCCTTCCCAATGAGTCGTTCAATACTTTTAATTAATAAAGAAAATTTTCATACGCTTTGTTTTTAAATTAGTGAATTCAATTCATCGTAACAATAACATTTAAATATTGACACAAGAAATAGCAACATAATTATTTATGGGTACAAAATAGAGTTGTTAGATTTGACATGTTATTAGTAAGACATTTATATTAGGAAATAAAACTTACATTCTAAAACACGAAATGATATTTACTTAAATGATAATTATTTCAATTTATTCACGTGAAAAGTTAAAATTGTGACCCTTATGGAAAGACGAAAATTAATATACCATCATATCAAACATTTATTGAAATAAAAAGTTCTACTTCGTATTACTCAGGATTATTAAATACTATTATAATATCAAGAAACACATATTTGATATGTTCTTCAAATGTGACAATATGACAAAGCACTTAGGAGCTTCTTCATTAACTGTTATTCGAAGTTGATAACTAATGAGGACTTCACCAATAAGGCATTAGGCTTTTTGAGTTTGAAAGTCTAAAGAGATTTTCACTAATTAGGATATGATTCATTGACTTCCTCAAAGATATTTTTGGCATCCTACATTATTGGATATCATTCCATCACACTATATGGTGTGGAGTATAGGGTAGATGAGATTAATGTTAAAAGAGTAAATAATTTTGGAATATAGGGCATATGAGATTAGTTTTAAAGAGGAAACGACTCTAGGTTCACAAAGGAAAATTTCAAAAGGAAATGGTCAACAACTATTGAAGCAAATCTAAAGAAAAAAAAAATCTATTATATATATAAACAACATTGTCTATTGACTTGAACTTAATAAAAATCTTATGCTTATCTTATGCTTAACAGTGATGAAACAAACTTAGCTAAAATTTCTTTTTATTTCTTTTCTATAATGGCTATCTATAAATGAAAGCTCCTAAACAACACTGCTTGATGTCTGCCTTAACTTAATAGAAATATTATGCTTAAAAGTGATGACTAAAATTTGAATGATATTTTCTCATATATATACACTAGAAATTCCACTAAAAGGTGCAAAGGAACATCCAAGGAGGAGTGGGGATTTAAAAATTATCATAGATTTATAGTCATGATCTACTAAGCATTGAGAGGAATCAAATGTCTCGAGATGAGAATTTTTCTTCAAATTTCACACTCAAAAAGAAGTTTACATCCTAAGATATTTGATCCCTCTCTACACTTAGGAAACCCAAACTTAATATGGATCTATCCTTATTTATATTTAAAATATTAAAAAGATAAACTTGTTTTCTTCCAGTTTTGAAAAAATATATTATAAAATCTAAATAAATTATAATTATTACAATTTAAAATAATTTACCCCATATATATATATATATATATATGGTTTTAACTCATTATACTAATATTGAGTTAAAAATCTTTGCAGCTCCGACACCTCTGTGGCTCTTCGGTCTCTACGGCTCCGGCACCTCTACGGCTTTTCGGTCTCTGCAGCTCTGGCACCTCTGTGGCTTTTCGGTCTTTGCGGCTTCGGCTCAACGGTTTTCTCTCTGCCACGAATCGCCAAAATTCCATCAACTACAAAGTCAGGCTTTCAATTGTCTTACTGTGTTCTGGTTCTGCTACATTGTTGTCTCTCTCCCTGGGGCTTTTAGATTCGGTTTCAGATGTGGATGTAGCTCTTCCCAGATAGCTTTTAGAATCGATTTCGAATTCAGATGCAACTCTTCTCAGTCACATCGCCCTTTGTGGTGGATTCGGTAGGGACTCTGATAATAATTTAATTCTTCGGATTGCACATCTCTACGGCTTCAGCTCTGTGGTTTTATTCTAAGCAAGCCGTGGAGTTGTTAGCATGATCAGGCATTCATAATAATACAATTAATTTCTATCTAAAATCTGGAATTGAAGTGCAAATTCCTATAACGAGGTTTACTAAATAAGTGCGAGGGTCCTGTTTATAATAGTCTCGAACTATTGCAATGAAATTGTTGAAAGTATAGAAGTGTATGTTATCTTTTCCGCAAGGTTCGATAGCATCTCTTCTGTAGTATGGCTCCCAGCTTCGCCAAGATAATTATTATCCCAGTTCCGTCTGCCTATGAGAGTCAAGCTCCTGCCCATATTGTCAGTGAAGCCCCCCAGCTCCCACTATGCAGGTTGTCAAGGCCTCATTGGATGAGGCCTTAAAGTTTTTTTAAAGTGCCTAAATCTACCAGTTCAATGGCTTTTTCCCACCGCTGACATCTCTCCACAGTTGGATCTCGGAGGTATGGAAGCCTGTCATTTCTGATGAAATTAATATCTACTCCTCTACTAAGGGTTTCTTTATAGTATATTTTGAAAACTCTGAAAGCAGACAATGCATTTTAGATTCTGATCCTTGGTTCTGGGGAAACTCGGGCCTATTCATGAAGTCATGGAACCCATCATTTGATCCCTCAACAACAGTCATAACCTTAGCACCAGTTTGGGTCAGATTTCCAAACCTACCTTTGCATCTCTGGAACCTCTCCTCGCTAAAAGCCATTGGAAATGCAATTGGGAAATTTTACTGCAGGTGCCAAGAAACAGAGGAATATGTGAGAACCATCTATGCACGCATCTGTGTAGAAATGGACTTCAGCGTCGGTTTCCTAACTGAAATAATCCTCAGAAGAAAAGACTATGTATGGAACTAGAAACTTGACTATGAAAGTGTCCTCTTCGGATGTCGATCCATCTTTGAGACAAGCCATCTAGCCAAAAATTGCCCAAAAGCCACCCAGAAAAATTCTACTAGAAAGAATCACCATAGATCTACATGGTGGGAAGGAGTTCAAAAGGAACATTACGCTGTCATCAAGGAAGAATAGTCTCCAGAAAACATTGAATCACAAGAAATTAGACAAGAAAGAAATAACCCTCAAGACAAGCAGGGGAAAGCCCTGCCCAACAACAAAAAACAAACTCGAGAGCCCCTCAAGCATCAACAATTATGCGGATTCGAATACTGCGCAAAATAAATCTTCATTTAGCAGCAAAGCATATCTCCCAGATCCCGAAGATAAGACACCAATGTCCCAAGAATCCGAAGAGATGAAGGAGTTGCAAGCTAAAGGAAGTTGGAAGACCATTGAGAAGAAAAAGAAAGCTACAACACTAATCTCGCCAAGAAAGACGAGAAGCCAGACAATTAAGAACTAAAAAAATTATAGGTCTGATAGACCAAAGTCTGGTCTCATTGGACATTAACCATCATCATCATCATCATCATATAAGTTCGTCATATTTCTCTTTTAGTCCATAGGCATGTTTATTTAGAAATAGTGATTTTATTTTTTTTGTTTATTGAATAGAAAAAATTAGATGGGCAGGTAGATTTAATAAAAATATTATATAATTTTCATTAAAAATTTACAATTTTCATTGTTTTGACATATAAATAATTATATAAGACTCTAAACCTAATTTTGATAGTTAATCAAATATATATATATATATATATATATATATATATATATATAATCACATATATAAAATGTTAATATATATTTAAAAAACATTTATATAAATATATTGTGGGTCTTCAAAATAGATACATTTTTGTCAATTTTATGCTACCAATACAACATACATGGGAGTAGTGGATACAAAATTATTTTTCACATGAAGCGAATCTCTAAAAATAATCTATTTATACTAGAACTGTTTAATGTCATTTTTTTATATCAATTTGTAAAGCAACAATATTTAAGTTATTTGTATTTTTAGCATAAATCAACGTAAACCACTTCTATTTCAAATACCTTAGGTCAATAACATAGGCACCTTACAATAACATCAAATATAAAATGTGACATACTTTTTAGATGTTATAATACCTCCCATTTATAGTTCCTATATATGAATATGACATTTTTTAACTTTATTAATGTGTCCAAACAAATAAATTTCAAATGATCTTTTAGGAAAAATTTCAGAGAACAAACCAATTTCAAATTGTACATTAGATTAATAACATCAAATATCAAATTGTGTAACAACATCAAATTGTAGATTGTAACACAAATAACATGCACATTTTTTAATTGTCCTAACTAATATTTGTAGACTATGTATTGAAATGTCACATTATATCAAATGCAGTTCCTATATACTTCACATTTGTAGTTACTGCATATTGACATGGCACATTATATCAAATGTAGTTCCTATGTATTGATATGGCACATTATATCTAATAGTAAAATTTGTAATAAAACCATTTTTCAAATGTTTGTTTTTCTTCAAAAAGTAATAATTTTAATATGTATAAATTAGTTTTATTTTAGTGTAAAAAACAAATAAGAAATAGATATTTTAACTTTAGTGTCAAAAAATCAACCATTTGTAGGCATTTTCCCAAAATTCTCCTTACATATAAATTCATTTAAACTTTGTGTAAAAAAAAATCAACTTAGTGTACAAAACAATATATAAATTAGAGAATTTTAACTTTAGTGTCAAAAAGTCAAACCATTTTTAAATATATTTTTCCAATTAATTTATTGTTTTTCAAATAAGTGAATGTCTTCATTCATATATATAGAGAGAGAGAGAGAGAGTTTATTTAGTCATCTTGACTTTTGGAATCCAAACTAATAAAAAAAAAACACAAATCTCTCTCAAATCATCAAAGCAAAACACAACAATTACAACACAAATTAGAGACATTTTAAAACAATGCAAAAAATTTCCCTTTTTTCTCCCCAACAAACAAATATAAGAATTAAAGAAAACAAATTTCATGATAACAAATCAATTTCAAATTGTACATTACATCAGCAACATCAAATAGCAAATTGTGTAGCAATATAAAATAACATCAAATATCAAATTGTGTAGCAATATCAAATTGTAGATTGTAACACAAATTACATGCACATTTTTTAATTATGGTAACTAATATTTGTATTCTATGTATTGGCATGTCACATTATATCAAATCCAGTTCTTATGTACTCTATATTTGTAGTTACTAAGTATTGACATGGCACGTTATGTCAAATGCATTTCCTATGTATTGATATGACACATTTTATCTAATAGTAAAATTTGTTCTAAAATCATTTTTCAAATCATTCATTTTCTTCAAAAAGTTGAATTTTTAATATGTATCAATTCATTTTATTTTATTGTAAAAAACAAATAAGCAATCAGAGAGATTTTAACTTTAGCCTAAAAAATTCAACCATTGTAGGCATTTTTCCAAGTAATGGTCTTACATATAAATTTATTTTAACTTAGTGTAAAAAAAAAACCAACTTATTATTAAAAAACAAATCACAAATTAAAGAATTTTAACTTTAGTGTCAATATGGAAACCATTTTTAAAGACATTTTCCAATTAATTGTTTGTTATATATATATATATATAGTTATAGTTATTTTCAAATTTCCTTTTTTTCTCACCAAACAAATATAAAAATTCAAAAAAAATAAATGAAAACACAACACAAAGCAAAGAAAAAAAAAATAGTTCAATATCACAAATGAGAGAAATGAATGATAATAAAGAGATTAAGTCAATGTAAAAGGAAAAACAAAATCACCCTTGACATTAAAGAGATTAAAACATTGTCAAAAAAAAAAAAGCCTTTGAAATTTAAAGTATTTAGGCAATGTGAAAAAATTGATATTAATGATAGTGCCCCAACTTGAATTTAATATATTTTAAGCAATTTAATTGAATATATTTTAAGAAATATATGTTAATGAGAGTGCCACAACTTGAATTTAGTATATTTTTATAATTGCATTATTTTTTCTTCACATACTAAATACTTAGGTACTTAGGTGTCATTGCAAGTGTGCAGTGTGGGTCAAAGAGATTTCCAGGTTACCAGTGTGTCTTTTTATCCATGAATTGCATCTCCTCTCATTTCATGTTCAACCTTGGAAAGCTCGGGTTAGAATCTACCTCACTCGTAAACATTATGCTCCTTGATATTCATCATTCCTTGTGAATTTAACTGATCAAAGGTATAAGTACTATCAATTATATTTTAAGCAATGTATGTTAATGATAGTTGCCCAAGTTGAATTTAGTATATTTTTATAATTGTATTATTTTTTCTTCACATCACTGAATACTTACTCGTCATTGTAAGTGTGCTAAGTATGCAGTGTAGGTCAAAGAGATTATGTGTCATTTTATCCATGCATTGCCTCATCTCTCATTTCGTGTTACAATTTACCTGACACGTAAACATTCTGCTCCTTGATATTATGTACATCTTTCTCCTTGATATTCATCATTTGTTGTGAATTTTAACCGATTAAAGGTATAACTAATTGCACCAAATGTTGCAAAGGAAACACCGTAAGGAAAAAATTCCAGAAGAATCATGACATATAAAAAATCATTGAAGATAAAATCTATTGAATTTTTTTTTAAATAGATGCATATATAAAATTAAATGTATATTTTTTTTCTGCTTAATTGGTTGTTGTAAATATTTCTAGCCAAGTCTCTGTATTTCTTCTTAACAGGAGAGAGATTATTTCTTCTAAAAATGAAATGAGAGTTATGCATGGTTATGCAATGGAGAGTTTATATATAAAACACTAATTTATATATATTTAGATAAATCAAATATAACACCAATTTCAAATTATAAAACACTCTGGATTTCTTCTAAATAGGAGAGAGAGAGAGATGATTTCCTCTGAACATGAGAGACTTATTGCGGGTAAGTCCATTGTGCCTAAATATTTAAGGCGGGAAATCATCTCCCAGGTTTCTATCCATTCAAACAAACACAGGACCAAAAATACATGTTGATGTAGCCTTGAGAACATGTACATTTTTATACAAGTCATAGAATCCAATCAAAACAGTCGTGATAGAAATTAAGATGTCAAAAGTTATTTCTAGTGGACGCATCCACAGACAATACATTTGGCAGAATATTGGATAGGATTAAAAAAATATAACACAGGACGACAGCCTAGACTCCAATAATCTTAATAACCGCAGGTCATATGTCATCACATTTTTCAGTTCAAATGGAAGCCAAGCATCATTAAACTTAAAAATGATGACTACATCCTTGTAGTCAACAATCTCAGAACCCAACTGCACAGTTCTTCCAGTAGAGATATCATCATTTCCAGATACACCCCTTAGACACTCAGTCTTAGAACACCCTTCTTCCATGTTGTTAGAAGGTGGAGAATTTTTGAGGCCCAATAAAACATCCTCGGATATTTGTCTTCTTTCTCTTTGAGCTTCATATTCCATAGTGTAAACTTGAGATGGTCCTTTATATTCAGAGAGTGAGTGCATTCCATCCAGAGAATTGTGACACCTTTCCAATAGTTTTGCATTAACATGACATTCAAAGGCATTAAACTCTGAATTTTAGCAGCTCTCTTTGAGTTTTATGGAGCAATAATGTGGCTGAGTATCTTCAGTGATGCCCCAAGAGCTTAGGCTAGTTTCTCTTGGATTGTCCTTATGAGGCATTAAGTCCAAACTTTGCACCATTTCACCATCAATATCTTGATATAGTTTAGGAAAGTTCTCTTGGATATCAATAATATCATAGAATTTTTCATCTTCGCCATGCTCTCCAAATTGAAATCTACTCATATGGGGTGAAGCCTGGAACGAACTTGCAGAAGGAAATTCTTGAGATTTGGTTGTTTCATCAGCTAACCATCTACTCAATGAAGCTTCAGATAATGCTAAAATTCCAGATCCTATACCCAAGCACTCTGATTTACTACAATCGAAGTCTTGTTTTAAACTGTCAAAATCCTTCTTTATCATGGACATAACTTCTAGCACAACACAAATATCTCTCTGTCAATCAGCAAACACCAAAAATCAAAACAATAGTGATAAAAATCAAGATGTAAAGAGTTATTGCTAGTGGATGCATCGACGGACAATACATTTGGAAAAATACTAGATAGGATTAAAAATATATAACCTAGGACGGTAGCCCAAGCTCCAATAAAATTAATAACCACAGGCCATATGTAATCATGTTTTTCAGTTCAAATGGAAGCCAAGCATCATTAAACTTAAAAACTATTAGTACATCCTTGTAGTCAACAATCTCAGAAGCTAGTTGCACAGTTTTGTTAGTGGAAATTTCATCACTTCTAGGGATAACCTTTATATGCTCACTCTCAGAAAACCCTTATGAAATATTGTTAGAAGGTGGAGAATTTCTGAGGCCCAATAAAACATCCTCAAATATTGGTCTTCTTTCTCTTTGAGCTTCAGATCCCATATTGTAAACTTGAGACGGTCCTTTATTTTCAAACAGTGACTGCATTCCATCCAGAGCATTGCGACACCTCCCAATAGTTTTGCATCAACATGAGATTCATAGGCATTAAAACCCAAACTTTAGCAACTCTCTTTGAGTTTTATGGACCAATCATGTGGCAGCGTATCTTTAGTGATGCCATAAGAGCTTAGGCTAGTTGTTATTGGATTTTCCTTCTAAGGTATTAAGTCCAAAATCTGCAACATTTCACCATCAATATCTTGATCTAGTTTATCTAAGTTGTGTTGGATATCCATAATATCAAAGAATTTGACATCTTCACCGTGCTCTCCAAACTAAAATCTACTCCTATAGGGTGAAGCTTGGAACAAACTTGCAGAAGGAGATTCTTGAGATTTGGGTGTTTTATCACCTGACCATCTCCTCAATGAAGCTTTAGATAATGTTGAAATTCTAGATCTTGTACCCAAGCACTGTGATTTAATGCAATCGATGTCTTGTTTTACATTGTCAAATTCCTTCTTTATCATGGAATTAAATTCAAGCACAACAGAAATATCTATCTATCAACCAGAAAACACCAAGAAATCATAATGAACTATGTTTTATTTAAAAAGATAATTCCCAGAGGCATAGAAAAATTCAAAAATTCCAAACCCTAAGTTCATTAATGTAGTTAATCCCAAAAAAATCAGTCCATACAACTTCAAATAAAACACAACCATGCAGTTTGTGATGAATTTATTTAACAGTTAAGCTAAATACCAACGAAAATTTATAAATTAGATATTACGAATATTCGCTTATAGAAAATTCAAAATAATACTGCATCTAAAATAAACTCTAATAACGAGTTTGAGAGAGTAGAAACATATCAGGAGTCCTTTACTCCATAAAAGGGAGAATAAAATCAAGCATGACCATATTAGTATCTAAAGTAAATATACAACACAATTATACGTTGAAGACGTGACAATCCAAATCATATTCACACAATCCTCAGCTTTGTCAAGAAAATATCCCATAGTGGTAAGATATATTATCCAAGTTCCACAAGTGGCTCAACAAAGAACTCACCTATCGTGGCTACACTTTGATCAACTTCGATTGAAGCATTCAATAGAGTAATTTATGCAAAGTTATGTTCTCAATTTATATAGATCAATATCTAATATGTAGAGATATTCTCTAAAATTTCAGTATACCAGTGCTAGATCTATAATGTTAGGAATTTATGATACTACCAGGTTGGTAGCCATAATCATACATTTATTATCGTATGACATATTAAAATAGAATAAATGGGGGCTTCTTCCATATTTATCCCCTACTTCTTTGTGTTGATCTTGTTTGGCCCAATTTTTTATGACGAAAATTTAAGAAATATATCACTTCCAAAGTTAGGACAATTGCAAAGACTTCAATCATTTTCCGAAAGGAAATTTGGTTACATCCATAGTTTCAGCACAATAGAAAAGTTTGTTACAGTAGTGGAATCCAAAAAAATGGAAGATAGGGTCGTACAAATCCAAAGGTGGTTGTTGGGAGAGGATACAACTAAGGATGAAGGTCCACTGTTACAAAAACCTGAAACAAATAACGCTGAAGATAAGACAGAACACTGAAAGAAACTACAAATCCAATCCACTTCATCAAACAACAGGAAAAAAATGGTCAAAATTATTCAAATCCAGAGGATGGAAGTGTAAAAGAAATTACAATCAAGGATATGATACATCCTCATCATAGTGCCTTAGGAGGGAAAGGAAACAATGCTGAGAGATCTCGGACGAAGGTAGAAAAATTACAAGATGGTGAGAAGGTTAATAATGTTCAATAATCATTTAAGAACATGTCAAAGTAGAAATCTAGTAATGGAAATGAGAATACAACAAAGGATAAAATTCCACTCTTATAGAAAATTGGAATAAAGAAAGGTGAAGATGAGACATAAGTAAGAAATAAAGTACAAATCCAAGTTGCTTCATCAAAGAGAATATAAGAGACTAGTCAAACTTCTAAAGAGCCAAAGGATGGAAGAGTAAAATAAATTCCTGTCATGGAGAAGATCCATCCCAATCACAGTTCCTTGGGAGGGAAGGACAAGGATTATGTGAAATCTGAGGCGAAGGAAAAAAAAATACGAGATGGCGTGAATGTTAATAGTGTTCAAAAGCCATTGGAAAACAGAAAAAAACATAATAACAATAATGGAAGTGTGAATGCAACAAAGGATGAAAGTGTTAGGTCCCTATGTTAATAGTGTAGTCGTTTGTTGTTGTTAGTGTAGGCCCCTTATTGTTATTGTTGTACCCCTGTAACCCCCATATTTTTACTATTGCGCCCTAACATTATTATTGTTAGGTTGGCTAGGATTATATTGTGACCCCATGGACTCTTATATATATAAAGGAGGTTTTTCATTTGTATCATCCAAGAATTGTTCATTTATGTAATGTAAAAGAGGTTTCCCCCTAAAAGTGGTTTATTTCTAAGGCGTTGATCTCTCTTTTCTTCTATTTTTGGAGCTAGTTTCATAACATTTGGTATCAGAGCTTTGGATTCTGGGGTTTCACATCTTCAAACATGTCATCGTGGAATTTTCGCTATAAATTTTTTTCTATGAGGTTTTAGACACTAAAAAAAAACCATTTCGAATAAATCCTGAGGAACTTCATGTAAACATTTCAGATCTTGGTTTGCAATAGTTTTGGAGATATGATCTTTGGAATTTAGGATTTTTGCAGGCTCCTGAATTTCATGTAAAAGAGGTGACCTTGGGAAAATCGTCATAACTCTCTCTCTGAGAATCAGATTGGAATTTTGTAAAAAGTGGTTGAAAGTACACAGACTGTAGTTTCCTGTATATCAATTTCAGAGCCTAAAGAGGAAATAGTGACACATGGCATGTCCTACATTTTCGCTCTACCGAACCAATCCATAATTAGGTCATTGTGGGAGATTGGTTATAACTTTGTCTTGAAGAATCAAAATCAGGTTATACCTATGGAATTGGAAAGAATATTCAGAGGGCTACTACAGGACTAAAGATAAAATCTCAGGGATCCGAAATTACAAAAATACATCAATTTCAATTTCGAGCTCCTCAAAATCAAGAAAAAGGTGTGCATTTTTTTTTTGAATTGCATAAGCCTTGTTTGAAAAATCAATTTGAAGTGACTCCAAGGGCATATTGAAGCATAGATATTAGTATTGGGTTCTAAAATTCCCCCTACAAAGAATTCAACACCCATTAATCCCTCATAATACTCTACTATGACTCATGAAGTGGAAGAAGTGCAACATGATATATCAAAATTACAAGAGAAAGTGCACCAATTTTTTCTCTCGCAAAGAGCAACAAAAAGTGAAATGGAAGTTTTGAAGAAAGGCGTGGAAGCTAAGATGGATGGTTTGAAGAAAGGTGTGGAAGCTAAGGTGGATGGTTTGAATAATGGCATGGAATTTGGCATGGAAGCTAAGATCAATGAAAAAATGAAAGACAACATGGAAGACATAAAGAATGATCTAAAAGCAAACATGGAAGGTTTGAAGGAAGGTTTGACAAAGTTGATACAAGAAATTATTCCTAATGGCTAAAAGTTAGTAGTGGAAACTCATGATGAGAATGAAATAAATGTTAACAGTGATTTGATAAACTCTAATTTTGGATTGAAGACCCACCATATTCCAAAGATTGATATGAGGAAGATGGAGAAATATTTTGATCTCAATAATGTGAAAAACACACAAAAGGTACGCATTGAAAATTTATATTTAGAACAAAATACATTTGTATGGTATCGATGTCTTTGATCCTGTAAAAAAGTTATCACTTGTTCAATTTTTACAGAGGAAATGATAGCACATTATGAGGATACAAAGACAAAACCCTCTTTAGCCAATTGATAAATATTAAACAAAAGGGTTCAGTGGTGGAGCCCATTAAGGACTTCCAAAAATTGAATATAAGAGTAGTTGTATTCTAGAGGAACACAAGATTGATGTCTCGATAGGGAATTTAAAGGATAACATCCAACATGAGGTTCACCTTTGGGAACTTGATTCATTGGAGAAGGCATTCAAGTTGGAAAGAAAAACTGAATGTAAAATTATGCTGACAAGGAATCCTACCACTCACATCTATAAATATGGAAGTGTTGCTACTCCTAGATTTCCACAACCTACAAGGTTGACACCACAACAATTGGAAGAAAAAAGAGAAAAAGGGCTTTGCTACAGTTGTGATAGTAAATACACTAAAGGTCATAAGTGTGTTGAGAAGAAATTATTTTACATAGATTGTGAAGAGGAGGAAGAAAATGACCAAGAAACTTCAAAAGAAGAGGATATACACCAGGAACCAACCCTAGATAAAGAATAAATGCGTCTTTCCATATCGTGTGATGCATTGGTAGGAATTACCACTCCTCAAACTCTCAAGATAGAAGGACATATCAAGAAGAAAAAGTTAATAGTGTTGATTGATTCGAGTAGTACCCATAATTTTACTCGTTGTAAGGTAGCTAAGGAATTAAATGCTTCCTATACCCAACACCAGAATGTCAAGTGATGGTTGCAAATGGAGGAACTATAAATTGCTCTAGAAAGTTCCATAATATCAACCTAACCATGGGGGAATATGTATTGAATAGTCCAATGCTTTCCATTTCTCACTAGAAGTTCCGAAATAAAAATCATCTACTTCTCCAGATCTCCAAAAAGTCTTGGACAAACATTCCAAGGTGTTTGAAACTCCCAAATGACTCCCAGCTATTTGTGATCATGATCATGCTATTCATTTGATTCCAGGAAGTGTTCCTCCAAACATCAAGCCTTACAGATGTCCTTATGTCCAAAAGAGAAAAATTGAACGTATGATTGCAGAAATGTTAGAGGCTGGTATAATTCAACCTAGTCAAAGTTATTTCTTTGCTCCAGTAGTATTTGTGCACAAGAAGGATCGATCATGGCGCATGTGTCTAGATTATAGGGAGCTTAATAAGCTCATTATTAAAGAAAAATTTACCATTCCTGTGATTGATGAATTATTGGATGAATTACATGGAGAAATTTATTTTACCAAGTTGGATCTTCATTCAGGATATCATCAAATTAGAATGAAGACTGAATATATTCTGAAAACAGCATTTCAAACTCATGAGGGTCATTATGAATTTTTGGTCATGCCTTTTGGCCTTACCAGTGCACCTTCTACATTACAAGGGTTGATGAATTCCATTTTCAAACCCTTCCTTAGAAAATTTTTGTTAGTATTTTTTGATGATGTACTAATCTACAACAGGTCTTGGAAGGATCATGTTCAACATGTTGACAGGGTTCTCAAACTATTGGAGGAGAAACAATTAAATGCAAAAACCTCCAAATGTTTCTTTGGAGTACAATAGGTGGAATATCTGGGTCATATTGTATCTCACGGGGGTGTTAAGGTAGACCCTAACAAAATTAAATCCATTAAGGAATGGCAAGTCCCCACTACCATAAAGCAGTTGCAAGGATTTCTCAGGTTAATAGGGTATTATCACAAGGTTTTTAAGAATTATGGGAGAATACCAACACCTATAAAAACATTATTCAAGAAAAGTGCATTTTCATGGACTCTTGAAGCAACTAAGGCCTTTGAACATCTTAAAGAGGCAATGTCCCTAGCACCGGTCTTAGCTACGCCATACTTCACAAAAACCTTTATTGTGGAACGTGATGCCTTGGGAAATGGAATTGTTGTTGTTTTAATGCAAGAAGGAAGACCCATTGCTTTTGAAATTTGTCCAATCAAAGGAAAGTGTTTACAGAAAGATATTTATGAGAACGAAATGTTGGAAATACTACATGCACTGAATAAATGGTGACCTTACCTAATGGGAAGACGCTTCAAGGCAAAAACTGATCATGATAGTCTTAAATACTTTTTGGAACAAAGACTATCTTCAGAAGAGAGGCAAAAATGGGTCAAAAAGATGTTGGGTTATTGTTGTGGTGGATTTGACACACGGGTGTACGAAATCACACTAGCTTAAAGAGTGTGGTCTACTCTTTAAACTATTGGTAACAGGCAGAAAGTGGTTGAGCTCAAAAGCACACAATTCAGTAGAAAAAGTATGCAAAAGTATGCTCAGGTTAAACTAAAACTAAAACACAAATATACAGAAGCTATAAAGAGATTCAAACGATAATAATGGAAACGACAGCTCAAAGGCCTCTTCTTATTAAACGTTTGAAATGGAGAATAAATTTTATCCACTTGCCAAAGGGCCCCTAGGCGATGGCTCTAGGTCCCGATGCAAGGATGTTGCCTTCCAAGCTCTGCCTCTGATGTAATCTCCCTCTCTCTCTCTGTCGTGGTGGACTAGGATTGTTGGGTGGCCAACAATCAAGTCCTCTTCAGCTCCAGCTCTGGGTCACACACTGCTGGTGTTTCTTGGGCAAATTTGGCCAACATAACAATGTGATCACCATTTCTTCATCTCTTAGTGGCTTTATATAGGGTAGTTTCAAATCCTCCTTTCCTCCCTTGGTACATGATGGATGGTGACCCAAGGGATAGGTTTGATTCCATTTTGTGCTCCAAATATTCCTTTGTGTGCTCACATAGTGTCTAAGGAGGCGTTGGTGGCTTTCCTCAGGCGGCTTCATATAAGGAGTAATTGTCCTTTGCTTTGTGTGGTCTCGGAAAGAAACATTTTTCCATTTCCAAGAATGTGCACTTATGGGGAAAAAAGGTGCGCAGAAGGCGCTCTTCTCGAAGGATTAAGCACACATTTTAGCATTTAAGACTAGTTCAAATCTGATTTTCTCAAAACCTTAGAGATTTTAAATACTTTCTTAATTCCATAATGTGTTCCTGCCCTGTAAATCCTTAGGCTTGACATTAATTAATGTCATCTTCTATTGTACGATTTTCTAGTGTTAACAGTTGCCCCCTAATGTGTGAGGTCTAGGAAGAACTGTATAAGCCGAAATACATTATAGTTTCTTTCTGTATCGTGCACAGAGAGAGAGAGAGAGAGGCATACATGAATCTCGGAATTGACAACACCTTGCACCGTTTCCGAGATGACCATGGCCTAAGGGACCCTTGCAAGAAAATAAAATATACAACATATATACAAAATTTCAATGAGGCAGGCATGTCCCATGCTTTTTATGCTTTGGCAAGTTAAACAAAATTGACAGATACATGTGTTGTCTGTGTCACTACTGTGGTAGTGATGCTGGCAGTTGTTGACGACGACTGCTGACGCCCTCAGGGGTGTTTTTTTCTTTGACGATAGGTGGAATGTGGTACTCATATGCATAAACTTGGTATGGCATCTCGTTACGCAATGTATGCATATGTACTGGCTGGGACCTTCCCGTGTAAGCATTGTTGACAAAGACGCTTATGGAGGCACGGGTCTTCGACGGATTTGATCAAAGTGCAATGGTTGTAAGGTACGATACCATATTGACATAAAAGCTTTTTCTGTAGTCGAATGTCAGGAGGATCAATGACATCTGTGGACAATGATGTCTCCCACAATGCCACCCGAGGATACCCCTTTTGCATGGGGAGGGGTGATCCAAGGTACCGCTTCCTTTTTGGAAAAGAGGTGTCGAGGTCAACAAAAAGGAAGCCTTAACCAAACCATGGGTTGCTGACCTGGGGGGTCGAGGACCTAGATGTGATGGGTTTAACATAGGCATGTTGGTGAGAGGTGAGTGAAAATGGATGATGGGGATTCAGTGGCCTGAGTTCGGAGTATACTTTAGCAGCTTGGCAGCAGTTATAGGTATTTCTGAAGGGAAAATCCTTGGAGTAGGTAGGAATTCCAGGGCGGGTGTGAACAGGCTATGAATGTTGTGATGGTGCGTGCATGGGGGTGAAATACTCTGACCAAGGGGAATGAGAGACTTTTTCCATGGGGGAAAAGATGAAATATGAGGGCGAAGCGGTGAAGGGCATTGTTTGCGGTCTTTGTACACTTACCAAAAGAATAAAATAATGAGGTTTGGTTTGTACAAAACATAGAGACGGGTACCCCAAAACATGAAAGGGTTCACTCACTGAAGGTGTGAGGATGGTGTTTTTCTGGGGGTGGGGGTCCCATTGGTTGGTCTCATGTGTAGGGTTGATGAAGGGAATGAAGAAGTTTCGCAGATGGGATTATGTTGATGGAGGTATGGTAGGACAAATGTGGTGAGTGGAGGTGTGCTTTCAATCTGCTTGTACAACCTGATCGTTGGAAGGGGATTTTTAGTTTGAATGGTAAACTTGACCTTATGCATGATGAATGGATGGCCATGAGGTTCTTCTCAGACTGAAATGGTATGGCCATGGTGTCACTTGTGCTGTGATATATGGTCTACTTTGGGTGACGAGCGCGATGGAGGGGAGGCTCCACCAACCAACGCGGACGTTTATCATATGCAGGGTGAGGTGATGATAAACACGGTCGGGTATGAGGACCCTATGGTTTATTTATGATGGAGAAATGATGTCAGGATATGAAAATTTTTCAAGGACTCTATCATGCTAGGGGTAGAATGATACCTGCTCCGAGACCTTCAATGGATGGTGTTGTAAGTAGTTTGCAGGTTCTTCCTGCAAAAACAACTACCTCAAGTGAAAGCATCTTATTTTCATCAAAACATTATTCAAAGGAATGAGCTTTAAAAAGGAAGATGGGAGGGTGCATACCTATCGGCGCTGAAAAAATATTTTTCGTGGAAAGAGAATGTGTGGCACCGCTTTCGTTCGTCATGGCATACTGATGATGGTGAAAATTATAGTTTGTGGAATGGACATTCTGATATCTTGTTATGGACCTCTGAAGTTCTAGAAAAGGGTGATAAATATGGGATTATGGCCCTAATCCTATTCATTTGTACTTGCTGAGTTTTGGGAGATTAGAGGTGCTTTGCAGAGCCTTTCTTGCCATTGCGGCCAGCCTGTGTACCAAGGATTAGCAATATTATGCCGAGGAAACTTTCATTACGTCCTGCATTGTAATTAATTCAGTTTGATGGTGCTAAGGGATATACAAATTAGGTTTGTACGGCCTTTGAGCAACTTTTTCCCTAGATTGCGCGGGCAATCTAGGCAAAAGAGTGCCTTGCTTGAGCACAATCCTGAGGGACAGGTGCATGAGGGCGAGTTGTTCCCTGCTTTGTGAGCACAAAGGCATTCCTATGAAGAAGACAAGCGCACGAGGGTGCGCCTGTCTCAGGGACATGCGCGCAAAGGTCATAGTGATATAAAATTTTGGTTTCTTGTGTATTTTTGGTTTTTCTCTATACTGATGGGTGCTTGTGTTTCTAGGCAGGTTAGTGTGGAGAGAGTGGGATTTGACCAAGATCCAGACCGCTCTAGCTGTTGATGCTGGGGTGTGCCGTCAGTTGGCCGCATGGGGCCTTCTAAAGTTTGTTGAGAATTAGTTCCTTCGGTCTCAGGACCGACTACTGCGTTACATTATATAGCATTGGCGTCGAAGCCGCAATATGTTCGTACTGTGGGGGACGAACCCAGTGATCCATCTTGAGACGGATATTTACTTTGTGACCGGGTTACTGCCTCAAGGTGAGGCTCTGAGGTACCCACTCTCTGCTGGGAGAGTGAACCTAGACAGATTTCGGAGGCGGCATTGCAGTGGTGTGCCTCTTACTGACGGGTGCATCAACATTTCATCAGTGAAAGATGTGGCAGAGCGGTGTGCTCTGGCAGTTATTGTGCGACTGGCGGGGTCGGTTGCTCCACATCGGGCATATGGCCCGCTGGTTGGAGTTCTACACTGATTAAGGGGCGAACACTTTTTCGATTTCGCTAGCTTTTGTTTTGATGGGATGGTTTCGCAATTTAACAAGGTCCAATGTGGATCTAATTCATTTGCATATGCTAGCATCCTATGCAACATCATGTACAAGAGGGTGGTGCTGCTGAGGTGGATGGTGGCGGTGCCTATTGGAGGGTCGCGGGAGCCACGCATGAGGAGGTGGGCTCCGATGATGCCACGAGGTGGTGGTGGCATGGTGGGTCGTTATTGGAATGACACGACAGAGGCCTGGTTTGAGGCCAACCCACAGATGTTATTGCCATACGCATATGCGGGGATGGACTTTCAGGGTGACCCAGACATGGGTCTCCCTTTCGGTTATGTTTGGGGACCTGCAGGTATGCATTATATTTTTTCTGCATTTGTTTGAGTATTTATGTACTTATGTGTTTTTTATTGACACTGACATTATTTCGGTTACTCGTGCAGATGTTGGCGAGGTTGGTTTCCCCATGGCCCGATTGGTGGGGCACGACCCTCTGCTCCGACCTCGAGGTGGTCAGGGAGGAGGTGGTGCAGGTGGACTGAGTTGTGGTGCCGGTGGACCTGGTGGAGATGGTGCTAGCCCTTCTAGTGAGGGCAGCAACTTGGCTGCAGCAGAGGTTGCAGCCGAGTGAGCTCATGCAGATGCGGCTGAGGCACGCATTGCAGTACTTACGGCTCAGGTGACCGCTCTTGAGGACTTCTGGGGTCGAGTGGACTGCTCGACCAAGGGTATGCCTACTCGAGGTTTTATGGATGACTTCAAGGTTTGGTTAGAGACGATGATGGCCTGCGAGAGGGATTATCGGCCCACTCTACGTCGAGTAGCGATCGTAGTGGCAATAGCAGCTCCGGTGGTGGCACTAGGAGCGGTGGTGGGTCCAGGTGCTCCTCTTGAGGGGGCACTGCCCTAGAGTAGTTTTGTACGAGAAAGCACCCGTTATGAGGATGCTTCCCTTATTTTTGATGACTTTTGTATCTTTGGGCTAGCCAGTGGGCTAGCGATACTATTTTTTGTACTCAAATACACATATTTATATATATATATATATATATGAGAGATATTTTTGCGGCTCTACATGGTGTGCTATTTATTTTGGTTGTTATGTTATGTTGATGGATATATATGTTTTTTTTTATGAATGGTTTATTCGAGATACATTCCAGTCTAGGATATTGTTAGCTATGCGATCAACTGTTTGGTTTTGATTCCTTGATACATGTGAAAATGTAATGTAATAAAATTGTCTTCTTAATCTTTTGGCATGAAAATATTTTCTAAACAGGTGTGTGTCTCTGGTCTCAAATTTTTGGTTCAACTACGATACTACTAGCTGGGAATCGAGGTAGAAATGCATATGGTGGATGCCCTGATAGAGGGCCTCGCACATAAGTCCAATGACGGTGTCATATTCTGCCTGATTGTTTGTTGCTGATCTGATGCACATGCCGTTTGAACACAGTGGTGATTGATCAAGGTGGTAGATGACCCAGGTGGTTGCAGCTAATTTTTGAGACCATCGCGATGCTCCATCAGCAAATCCGAAATAGAGTTCAAGTTGGTAATCCATGGTGGCACTTTGAGCGTGTATTTTAGATAAATTTTCGGGTCAAAAATATATTGGGTTTTGTGTACTTTCACTCTAGGGAAGGGCCATTGTGACCCTTATGGGTGAAACTTCTTGAGGTAAAGGTTGTTGACGAGGTTGCTGAGACATGTCCCGTCTGGTTCCGTCAAGATGTATGCCCCCTGTTGGAGGTAGTGTTTGATGATGTAGGGTCCTTTCCACAGGGTTTCGAACTTTCCTAGCCCTAAGGCCTCTTTTGTGACATCTTATCGAAGGACTAATTATCCCTTGGTAAATGAGTGAGGGTTGATTTGGCGGTCGAACGATGCTTTCACCCTTTTCTTATGGGCCTCATTGTGTTGCAGCGACTGTCACCAACTTTCGTCAACTAGCTCTAGTTGTACTAGGCATTGTTCTAGAGGTTGGGTGTCATCAAGGAGTTTTATGGCAGCATGCAAGTTTTGGATTTTGCGGAAATCAATGCAAAAGCACAAGGTGCCTTGGTTTTTCGTGATAGGATTATGATGGAAATCCTGGGGCGAGGTTGAGGCAGTAATCCTATCACCAATATGAGCAAATAAAAATCATATATGGTGGATTGTATCATCGGCATTTGGTGGGGGAAGAATCTCCGTAATGGGATTTTGTATGGGCTCAAAGTTAGGTTCAACACTAGGATAGTCGATTTCCAGTAGGTGGAAATTGTGCTTGCCACAGAGGTGCCTAAATGTTTCCATTAGCGGGCACGTTTCTGGTGCATGATTCAAGCCAATGCAAATGGTGTATGGCGTTACTGAGCCAACGAAGTAGATAGTGTGTGATTCTATGTTACTCATTGTTCCTGATGTGGATGCTTGGAAAAGGTCAGACATAGATGAGGTTGTCTTCTATCTCCATTTTCATATCGTTGGCTTAGAATTGTCTTCCTCTTTAGCGAAGTGTAGACTTAACATAGCTCGTGCCTCTCTAATCTTGGGGAGATGTATACACTTAAACGTATGATGAAAGTGTGAGAAAATTTGGCAATAAGTGCGTGTGATCTTCTCTTGATTGGAGAGAATTTTTTGAGGGAGAGAAGAGACTATGCAGAGACTGTTTGCTAGGGACTTGAGCTCTCTGCATTGGTTGACTCGGTGATCGTTTAGATCACATAGGCCACATGTTATCCTAGGCTTGGCCGAGGCTACTCTTTGGTGGTGTGCTGCCTTATCAGGCTTGATACACCATTGCGGAGGTGGGGACATTGATCCGGCAATGTACTTTTTATGCCATTCTCGGAGATCATCTTGTCTCTTCTCTATGGCATTAATCATGTCGATAGTGGGATGAATCTGCGAGGCATAAGTACAATGTCATTTGTAATGATTACCCTGACATATCAGGCAGAATATCTTTGATATGAAAGTTCCATCTACCTCAGTTCAAGGTTTGATGGGGAACCAGTGCCGTAAGGCTGCTAAATCAGGGCAATGGACGACTACATGGTCCGTCTTTTTGCATAACGTACACGTTGGTTGTTGCTGCGAAGTGTCATTAGGGGTAACTAGGGGTTCCCTGCTAGGTTGTTCTTCGGCTGTCAAGAACATAATAGATCCATTCATCTCATCTGCTTGGGTCATGTAGCTGCATGTGGACTTGGCATCATTATCGTCTTCTTGGGAAAGGTGAACTATGGCTGAGCGGAGGCTAGAAAGGGCTAGCCGGAAGTGAGGTATGAAGTGAAAATCCCCAAAAGGTGGTTTTCGGCACATAACGGGCATGTGAATTGTGTTTCCCATAGCCCCACGTAGTAAACCCTTTCGATTGGATACCATTTTTGAATGAGTTCCAAGGCTGCACATTCTTCGAGGTAGTGGCCACGTTCATCGCATAACGTACAATGTATAATGAGAATTACTGGGGGTCGTTCTACAATCCTATGTTCTTCTTGTAAGTATAGTATGGTGCAGGGCTCTTTGTTGACAGACTAAATGGAGGGGTCCTCTTTATAGGATCACTCAACTGCATGTAAGGCATCCCTATATCATGGTATCTCTGGACAATGGTGGGTATAGTACACATGGGTGCCACACAGAGAGCATGTGTGATTGGTACGCAGCGGTTTGCCTTTACCTTTTGAGGTAGGTTCCTTTTTACGAGAAGACGGCATCAAGGTGTCTGCTTCGGAGCCAAGGAGTGGTTTTAACTCGTCCGTCTCCATACATATGTGGGTGGGGTGACCTATAACATCGCATATGGCGCAGACTGGTGATTCCCTTTGAATGGCAGGGGTCACCATCTTCTTCCCTCTGTTTGCGGTTTTATTGGTCGTGATAACCGGTTTCGTAATGGGAACTTATTTTGCGGGGCGGTCTCGACTGTTTATTGGGTTGGTTGGGGTTCCTCGGGACTGAGGGGATTTAACCCTATGGTAGTAATGTTGGTGGCTCCTGTTCTGGAAGGGGGAATGAGGTTCCAAACTAGGAACGCCAATGATATGTCGGGTAACACCATTGTTTCCAAAACCTGCTAGGATATGAAGCCAGCTGGACGGTAGAGGAAAGGGGCTTGGGAGGTGGCGGAGGCTAGAGAGGCTGACGTGGCTGGTGCCTCAGCGTCGTTACTGCTTGAGTCTGTGTCCTGACTGACCTCGGTGCTTGATGTGGACATCATGCACATCGGGGCCTATGTGGCATCGGGTGATACCTCAGGGATAATGGGAGGATCTCCTAGGAATTACCATAGGACGGACAACGGTTTGAATTGGCCAGGGCCATATTCTTGGTACCATGAAAGACCATCTGTGGCTTTATCTACATACGGTAGAATTACATTTATGTTGGTGTTACACTAAAGCTTGTCACCATGACATTTAGCTGTCTATATGGGTTCATCATTACCTATATTATGCTCCCTTAGAGGTCCAAAACTGTAAAATTCCTAAACCAAGTCTTGAAATTGGAAAAAAGCTCATTAAAACCCTTGAAAGCCTAACTCTTAACTTTTCCTAGTCATTTCCTACAGTACCACAGTTTCTTGCTCTCTAACCTATGGCACATTCTGCACGTTCTGCTTATTAAAACTACGGACCCCCATAAAAAGTAAAATAAAAGAAAAAGTAAGTTCTAGAAGCTCAGCTGGTCGAATATTGTCCCAGCTGGAGGCTTCTAGAAGCATAATCAGGTCGAGCTTCACCCCTTCATTCATGAACCTCTATCCCTTCATTAATGGATATTATCCCTTCATATTTGGAGCTAAAATACCTTTATGAGAGGAAATTATCCCCCTATTTATGGAACTGAAACCTCCTTCATTCTCCTATAAATTGAACTCATGTTTCAGTCTTAAGGGTAAACTGTAGATTGATAGACTTGGGTGGATTAGAAAATTGCTAAATAAATCATACTCTCTATACTTGGCATAATTGTTATGAGAACGATCACATACTTATATCCATAGTTTTATGCTAGTTCAGAGAGGAGAAGGCTTGTCAAAATAAAGGAAAACGGTTGTTCAAGACCCCAGAAGAACTTGTATGACATCAAGGCGACAAGGTTGTAAGGTTACTTCTTATTATACAAGATAATACAAATGGATTCTATTTTTTCATTAAATTGTTCATTTATCTATTGAGTAATTTAATTCTTGGATTCCTTGATCATTGAGATATATTAGTGTTTTCTCAATTATTATATCTTGCAGGTTCTTCTGTTAGTATTTTATCCTCAACTTCTTGGCAATATTTTGGTTCCCCTCAGCTTGTGCTTGTTACACAGAATCTGTCAGCTTTTAACATAACCATTAGTGAACCTTTAGGGATCCTTCCTAAGTTTCCTATTACCTTGGAAGGTAAAACTATCTATATTGATCTTATGGTAGTTCAAGGCCCTTTGGATTTCAATTTACTCCTTGGGAGAGACCATGTCTATGTAATGCAAGCTGGTGTATCGACACTCTTTCGCGTGATGTCTTTCCCTCACAATGGAAACATTGTGACTGTTGACCAACTTTCATTCACTAGTCTTTATTCGACTACCAATAATCTGACACCCCTAAATGTTCCTTATATAGAAGTGGTATATACCCCGCCACTGGTTAATTATGTGGCAACGAGTCCCATGTTTTCAATTACCGATGCAAGCGAGCCTCTCCCTGTTTACTTGAATTCCTTTGATTTAGATCCATTAATTGACATGGAAAACCCTATGGGATTATTTGAAAGAGATGTTATTATCCCTATTGAGTCCCTTGTGTCAACCTCATTAAAAAATGAATCTGGTTATGAGGATAGTTCCCTTTACTGTGTCAACCTCGTTAAAAAATGAAACAGATACTATGAGGAGATTTCCTTTTACTGTGTCAACCTCGTTAAAAAATGAATCAGTTCCTATGAGGATGGTTCTTTTCCTGTGACAACCTCGTTAAAAAAATGAAACAAGTGCCCATGAGGAGAGTTACTGTTACTGTGTCAACCTCGTTAAAAAATGAATCAGTGGGTAATGAGGAGAGTTTGTGTTATTATGTCAACCTCGTTAAAAAATGAATCAGTAAATGAGGAAAGTTCTCTTTTCCTGTGTCAACCTCATTAAAAAATGAAACAGGTTTCCATGAGGATAGTTATTTTACAGTGTCAACCTCGTTAAAAAATGAAATAGATATCCTATGAGGAAAGTTCTCTTTTCTTGTGTCAACCTCATTAAAAAATGAAATAGGTTTCCATGAGGATAGTTCTTTTACTGTGTCAACCTCGTTAAAAAATGAAACAGATATCCTATGAGGATAGTTCTTTTACTGTGTCAACCTTGTTAAAAAATGAAACAGATATCCCTTGAGGATATTTCTTTTACTATGTCAACCTCATTAAAAAATGAAACA